>JANZLD010000002.1:19782533-19796116 GCA_026413575.1 Erythroxylum carthagenense | reverse complement strand
ATAATAAATAACTAAATAAAAAATATACACTTAATAATAATAACAAAATTATTAATAATAATACTAATGTTGATAATTAATAATAACAAAATTAATATTTAATAGTTATTATAATAATGGAAATAAATTTAAATCATAATAATAAGAATAATGAAAAAAATAATAAAATTTATTATTAGTAAGTAAATAAATATATATATATATATATATATACCACAATTAATGATCTTTGTTAATGATAATAAGACAAAGTTAATTAAAATTCATCCGCTTCCCAAAAGTTGCTTCTGTTCAAACGGCGTTGTTGCAAAAGTTGCAAAAGTGATCAACTGGCTGGCTGGCGCTAGGCGCCCAAGAAAAAACGGTGCCTGTGGGTGGGACCCATAGGCGTCTCTGGCATTTACGAAACGTTTGCAAATTTTCTAAAGGAAACGGCGCCGTTTCTCAAATTGGACAGAGTTGGACAGAGTAACTTCGACAGGTGATCTGCTCTCCAAACTACTATTGTCTGTTTTCTTTAAGCTTGTTCGATAATATTTACAAGCATGCTGGGATTCATATGGATTCCCTCGACCAAGAGAGGCACTTGCCCAAATGAGGATGCACCAGAAAGCGAAAAGATGAGCCACCACCATGACCGAAGCAGTCCTACAGCGTCGTAGTGATGGGGGATACGTTAGAAGCCATAACCAACGAGGACAAAGCATGGTCTGCAGAAGAACCAACCGAAACTGAAGAAGGTGATATCTTACAGCTGTTGGGAGAGTTTAGGGGGCGTGGTATAGTGCTGTCTCAAAATTTTAAGACGAAATTGGATAATCTCTAGACACAAGCCGTGGTAGTGAAACTCCTAGGAAGGAGGATAGGTTTCCAGACTATAAGTTCACGGCTGAAGAACTTGTGGAAACCAAGAGGATCTATCAAGATCGTGGACCTGGAACATGAATATTTCCTGGTGTAGTTCATGGAAGAGGAAGATTATATTCATGCCCTTACTAACGGATCGTGGATCATCTATGGACAGGTGCTTTCGATGCAATGATGGACACCAACATTCTGACCGACACAAGGATAGCTAAACAGAGTAGTAGTGTGGATTCGATTCCCAGACCTCCCCATTATGCAGTACCATCTAGAGATACTAACTGCATTGGATAATTTAGTGGGAACCATTATAAGAATTAATGAAGCCACCATGCAAGCTCAGCGGAGAAAGTAAGCCAGGATCGCTGTCGACATAGACTTGACTTCTCCATTGCGGACCAATGTGGAGCTAAACGAGGAGCACTGATGGTGGCCTATGAAGGATTGCTGCAATTTTGCTATAAGTGTGGCAAAGTAGGTTATGCAGCATTCGGGTGTCCACAGAGGCAACGAGCTCCAACAGAACGTCCCAAACATCCCGGTGCAAAAGAAGGATCGTTGGAGATGGAGAGAATGGCGGACGCAATAGCCGGAAAACCAACAAGAGGAAACATCGCAGGGAAGTCAACAGTAGGAAATTCCAACAATTACGGACCTTGGTTGCAGGTCCAGCATAAACCTCGAGTACCCATCCAACGTCCTGATCTGCCCATGCAACGAAATGCTGTGGGACAAAACAAGGAGTCTTTTCACAGGAGAGGCTCGAGGTTTGCTATACTGACAGAACAGGATCAAATGAAGACAGCAGTTGAGACACCAACAGAGGCCCCACTCAATAATAATATGGTGGGTTTCAGACAAAGACTGGATCTGGCATCATTTATGGGAAAAGGAAAGCAAACACGTAAAGGCCAGTTAATTAAGTGACTGTGTGTTGATACGTTATTCAAAATAAAATAACTAGACTATTATTGTAGTAGTAGTGAGTCTAGGTCAATCCTACAGAGAGTATGTGTAAAATTTATGAAATGAAATTAACCGGTATTTAGGAAAAAGAGGGTTTTGAATTTTTAAAGAAGAAAATGAAATAAAACTAACTAATAAAAACAAATTAAATAAAACATGCAAAAATGATAAAGATAGGGAATTTGGTAGGGACTCGATTCTTTAGTTCAATCTCGGCCTACACCTTAATTAAGCATATTTCATTAATTTACTATTTTTTTAACCTCTCCTAGCAATTATTAATCATGGGTTAACAATTAACTCGAGTTTTCCCTTAGATTTTGTTTAATCAAGATACGATCATTAATTAAACCTAACCATCAAACAACCTAGAATACGATCTCTAGATTTAATTAGACAATAACATTACGAATTAGAAAAACCGATTAATCAAGGAAACAACCACATACGATGTGTTATTTAACCTAGGTTATGTTATCCTTAATGATTACGAATCATTAGTCGCTACCCATGAATTTCAACATAACAATTATGGATTATATCGAAATTTTAGCAATGGGTTTGAAATTAACGATTCAATGAACGCATTAAAATCATCAATTCACAATACTCAACGGGTTCATACACAAATACTCGAATAATAACGAAAATCTAATTATCCATACACAATTCCCAAATCAATTAAAATAGGATAGCACAATCAATTTCTAATAAGAGAAAGAAACAATAAAATAATTAAAAATTACTTAACCTAAGTCATCGGTGCCAATGTCACTTCCGAACTAGTGTTAGGACGTCGAGCTCTTCATAGATCTTTCTAAAAAAAAATGCTTCAGTCCCATTCCGATCTCTAGTCGAAAATCCCTTTGTTTCTTATTCAATGCCCACTCTCTGACACAGCCCTTCTCCTCGCACTATTCATTGTTTCTTATTCAATGCCCACTCTCTAACACAGCCCTTCTCATCGCACTATTCATTGATCAGACAGTTTAACGTTGAATTCCAGCCTACTATTCACTGCACGTTGTCCTCTCACATAGCTCTCACAGTCTCTCCTTGGAAGCTCCAGCCTGCTAAGCCGAAGTCGCAAGCCGTAGCTTCTTCCTAGCGCCTCACGTCTGCGCCTGCTGCTGTAGCTTCCTGTTTCTTCTACTGTGCTGGTTCCTTGCTGTAGCTAATTGATTAGACAAATAAGGGTCACAACCCCTTTAATTCCTCCTCCTGCGCTCCTCAAAGCCTCGCTGCCCTGTTCTGCGTTTTATGTTTAACGCTTGCGTGAAATGCACAATGTCTGCATTAAACGCAGACGTTATATGTGTTTTGCGTAACAACATTGTGCATTTAACGCACAACGTTCTCCAGCTGCTCATGGTGCTGTGCATTCTCTCTTCACTGCATGGCTTCTGAGCTGTTGTTTTGCTCATCATCTGCTGCAGTGTTGCAACATTTTAAGCCCAATGCATGCAAAATCATGTTACCTTCTTCTTTTGCAATTGTTTTATATTTCTTGTCTTTTTTTCTCTGCTTCCTCCGTAAAGACAAGCAAAAGTAAATATTCAGAAAATGACCTATATATGATACTTTCGACTCAATTTAATTTCTTTGCTTTCAAATTATACCTAAAATCATATATGAATTAAAGTGAGTATTTTAAACATTTTCGTGTCAATAATTACTAAGTATAAATGATCAAATATATTAACAATTAAATACATATCATTAAGTCTACTGGGCCCAAACACATAAAGGGGCCCAAAGGATAGATAGAAGCCCAAATGCAACAAATCGGGGGGAAAGTTCTAGGGCCAACGTTCCCCAGGAATAGGAATCGGATATAGCCCCGCAAATTTAATTACAACCTACCATATAGGAAAAAAATATAGCGATTAAAATAGCTTCTCACACGGAAATAGTATGTGATAGCCAGCTATTTGAAGACAGAGAGCTGGATACTGAAGAGAGACTCCAGTTGATGGAAGGAGTTGAGGATTGGGAGGCGATTGGGAACCTCAGAAAGGATACTGTAATTCCTCACACCCACCCTTCAGATATAGCAATCGAGGGAAGCCCAGACAACATGCATCAAATGTAATACAAAGAGGTGCAAGAAACACGACCTCAGGGCGATGGAACCAAGGAAGCTCCCACTAGAGGTACAACTTCTATTTAGTTGGTAGTGTAGCCCATGCCACTTTTTATATCATTATGTCGATCTTAATTTGGAATTGTCAAGGAGCAGGGGGACTAAACTCCATGTTATACTTCGTAATTACATTCGTCATTTTAATCCTGGTATCCTCGTTTTAATGAAAACCTGAATTATTGGAACTAGGGCTCATGAGGTTATTTGTGCTTTGGGGCTTGATCACTCGTTTACAGTAGAGGCCGAAGGTTTCTTTGGAGGGATATGAATTTTATGGAAGGATGATTTCAATATCTTAATAGTACTAACACACCGCCAATTTATTCATACCACAATCAAGTATGCTTCTTGCTCTTTCGATTTTACAGCGGTTTATACAAGCCCGCAAGCCTCTTCTCAAACCTACCTCAAGCTGATTTTAAAATGGGTAGGAAGCTCTATTCATAGACCTTGGCTCATATGAGGGGATTTTAATGCTAAATTAGAATAGCGGATAAACGAGTTCGAGCCACAAATGCGCGGGTGGTGAACAAACATTTTCTAGATTGGGTGCATGAGATTAGCCTTCACGATCTTGGTTTTATAGGATCCAAGTTTACGTGGCACCGAGGAATGGTTCAAGCTAGGTTGGATAGAGTTTTTGGCTCAACAGCTTGGTTGCAAGCTTTCCTCAAACGGAGAACCATCATTTACCCTTTTTTGGGTCAGAACATAGACCTATGTTGATTCATCTGCAAAGACAAGCACCTAGATTAATTGGATCCCCAGTGTTTAGATTCTAAAATGCCTAGCTAACACATCCAGAGTTTGATGAAGTAGTAGTAGAGCATTATTTACCAACCGAGGAAACGACGAGTAAATTGTTAGCCCTATTCTCCCATCAACTTATAAGATGGAATAGATCAAATTTTGGTAATATTTTCCAACAAAAAAAGACTATTAACAAGGTTTCAGGGCATTCAGAGGGCCATGGGAAGAGGTAACTTGGATTCTCTATTATATTTGGAGGAAAAGTTAAGGGGGGAACTGATGCAGGTATTATGTGAGGAGGAAATCTTTTGGCATCAAAAAGCCCGATGCGACTGGATCTTGAAGGGTGATAGGAATATAAAATATTACCATACACTCACTCTTTCCAAAAGGAAGAAAATGAAGATAGAGTGACTCACTGATTCTCATGGGTCACAGATTTCTGATCTAGTACAACTGAGTATGTTAGCCAGGGACTTCTTTGTCCAAATGTATACATAAAAAGATGGGCCTTTGCACTGTTACCTAATCTTAGGACCTTTTCCTTTGCTCCCAGTAGACAAACTTCATGCATTAGCTCAGCCAATTCATGACACTGAAATCAAGACAACAATTTTTGACATGAATCCGAATAAAGCCCCTAAAGTAGATGGGTTCAATGCCCTATTTTTTTAGAAGCAATGGGGGCAGGTTGAGGTAAAAGTGATAGAGTACATTAAGGAAGTCTTTAGGCTGGAATGTTGGGAAAAAGATTTAAATCAAACCATACTAGTCTTAATCCCCAAAATTCCCTCCCCGAAGAATATCACACAATTCTGGCCGATTAGACTCTACAATGTGCTTTACAAGATCATTTCCAAAGTTATTGTAAATCGGATGAAAAACCACATGGATCAATTAGTGCAGGAGAATCAAAGCATTTTTAATCTTGGTCGACAAATAACTGATAACATTATCATCGCTCAGGAAGTTATACATTCGATGCGAAAGAAGAAGGGGAAGACCAAGTTTTTGGCTATCAAGGTGGATCTAGAAAAAGCTTATGATCGGATTCGATGGGACTTTATTCAAAATACATTAATGGACATCAGAATTCCAGAAAATTTAATCTTGATCGTTATGAAGTGTGTGATGACAGTGACTTTGTAGGTCACGTGGCAAGGTAAAGTTACTGATCCATTTAGTACTTCATGAGGTATCAGGCAAGGAGATCCACTCTTGCCACACCTTTTTGTCCTTTGCATGAAAAGACTAGGCCACCTTATTTCAAGAAAGGTGGAACAAGGTCTATCGAGACAGATAAAACTGAGCCTTACAGGGCCTCCCATATCCCACCTCTTTTTTTTACAGACGACTTTGTTCTTTTTGCTGAAGCTACGGAATCTCAAACGCATACAATCGTAAGAACGCTGGAAAAGTTTTGTAAGGCATCAGGCCAGAAAGTGAATACTAATAAAACTCAAATTTTCTTCTCAAAGAACGTATCCTTAGCACTGGCACGTAGACTTAGTCAAGTCCTGCACATTTCTAGTACAAGCAATCTGGGAAAATATCTAGGAGTTCTGTTGTTACATTAGCGGACATCAAGACAAACCTATCATCATATCCTAGATAATGCACAACAGAAGCTTGCAGGATGGAGGACAAGGGTGCTGTCTCTAGCAGGACGAGTTACCTTAACCCAGTCTGTGATATCATCCCTGCCCTTTTATATGATACAAACGGTAAGACTTCCGAGGTAGCTTTGTGATAATTTGAAGCGAATCATGCCAGATTTTATATGGGGTTTAACAGGTGAGCAAAGGAAAATGCTTCTGGCAAATTGAGAAATAGTGTGTCAGTCCAAAAAAGCGGGGGGCCTGGGCATTAAACTTATTTGCTCTTCCAACGACACTTTATGGGTCAAAATCTTAAGAGCTAAATATTGAATAGACCCGCACCATATCCCTCATACAATAGATAGGATAGGGGCTTCGAGCATTTAGAGGGGAATCTCTGCAACTTGGCAAGTTGTTCTCCAAGGTATAAAATGGAAACTGGGTAATGGAAGGCGCATTCTCTTCTAGATGGATAATTGGGCAAAGTATTGGGGACCTCTAATTTACGTGGCGACCTCCCCACTTCTTGAAAGAGTCCTTTATGCTACAGTTGTGGATTATAACAATGAAGATAGTACTTAGAAGTGAAACTTGTTCCAACAATACCTCCCTTTCTCAGTCAGTCTGGATATTGCAGAGATCTCCACTATTATAGAAGGCACAATGGAAGATACTTTACTATAAGAACAAACAGATCATGGAAGGTTCACAGTGCATCAACCTACGACTTAATCGAAGGGGGTACCACTGATGTGAATAATAGCCTCTGAGAATTAATTTGGAAATAGGCAAGGCCCCAATGGATTAGGGCATTCCTTTGGTTAAAAACCAAAGGAAAACTGATGACCAATCAACAAAGAGTGGCACGTCACATCACTATGGTTAGCACTTGTTACACCTGTGGATAAGAATAATCCACTCTACATGTCATTCGGGATTGTCCAAGAGTAAAAAACTTTCTGGGCAAAATTCCCCCCGGAGATGGTTGATATGGATTTCTTTCAACAAAACGAGGTGACGTGAGTGAAATCCAACCTTAGGAAGCACTCACAAGTGAGGCAAGTTGATTGGGCTTCTATCATTGGAGTAGCCTACTGGTTTTTATGATATTGGAGAAACAAAAGTATTTTTGAAGCTGATTTTGTTTGGTTGGAAGAAGGTAACAGAGCCGTTATTGAGTACCTAGGGTGGATAGAAAGGGCAAGGGCAGTGGAAAGTTGTGTGTTTCAAACACAGGGGTTACCCATGGGTAGTTTAGTTGGGTGGACAAAACCACCAGAATACTGAGTCAAGTTAAACACAGATGGAGCGATTAAACAAGGAACTAACATTGCTAGTATTGGAGGGTTAATTAGAGACTGGCACGGTTAATGGTGTGGTGGGTTTATTTAGCACATTGGAAGGAACTCACCATTAATTGCAGAACTCTAGGGAGTCCAATCGGGTCTTACTTTGGCTTGGACGCTGGGTTATAGATGAATCATCATAGAAATGGATTCCCTAGAAGTTATAAACAACTTGTCGTCTTCCAATATAGCTTTATCTAATGAGAATTTTTTGATGACAAGTATGCATGGATTAATCCAATGATATTGAGAGGTACAATTTCAACATGTACATCATGAAGGAAACCGGTTTGCAAATAATCTGGCATCAATTGCAATCCTAGCCAGTCTAGGACTACATATTCTCCAGGAGCCTTTAATGACAGTCATGGAGCTCATCCACCAAGATAAGCAAGAAGTTTTGTACCGCAGAACACTACGCTAGTTAGCTTGTATTTTTTTAGGGCTTTTGGTTTTCATCCTATGTAAAAAAAAAGAGAGTAGAAGATAAAGCAATTGAAACAGGAATATTGCTAGGAACGTCACTTTCCTCTAAAAATGTGACGAATAAAGAGTTTAAGGTTATGTATCGACCACAGACAACTGAACAGAGTGACAATTCCCAATTGATATCCACTCCCGAGAATTGATGATTTAGTCGATCAGCTACGAGGATCCAAGGTGTATTTGAAGATTGATCTACGATCAGGTTATTATTAGTTGAAAGTCCGAAGCAAAATATTTCGAAAACTACCTTTAGGACAAAGTACAGATATTATGAATTCATAATTATGCCTTTTGAATTAACGAATGATCCAATAGCTTTTATGGATTTGATCAATAAGGTGTTTCGAGAGTACCTAAATAAGTTTGCGATCATTTTTATTGATGACGTATTGGAGTACTCTAGCAGTCACAAAGAGCATGTAGAACACCTTTGGATAGTATTATAGGCCCTATGAGAGCATGAGTTGCACGCTAATTTTAGTAAATGTTAGTTTTGGTGAGACAAGGTTGCTTTCTTGGGTCATGTCATCTTAGTTAAGGGACTTAGCATGGATCCTTTAAAGATCGAAGCTATTACTAATTGTAGACCTCCCACCATTGTGACAAAAGTCAAGAGCTTCCTTGGATTGGCAGGATATTATAGGAAATTCATTGAAGGATTTTCCAGAATAGCAACTCAGTTGACTAAGTTGACATGAAAGGAGGAGAAGTTTGAGTGGTTAGATGCCTGTCAACGAAGTTTTCATGAATTAAAAGAAAGACAGACGATAACTCCTATACTCACATTACTAAAAAGGATTGATGGATTTGTAGTGTATAGTGATGACTTAAGAAAGGGTTAGGGTGTGTTCTCATGAAGAATGACAATATTGTAGCCTATTCTTCAAGGCAATTGAAGAAGCATGAGTAGAATTACCCCACCAATGATCTAAAGTTAGCAGCAATGGTTTTTGATAGGTGTAAATTATACTATATTTTCATAGATGTTTAGGTGTGTTTTTAAGTGTTTATTGTATGATTATCATATGTTTAGGCTCGGAATTATGTTATTGTTAATGTTTGTTTATATTCTAAGTGTTTGTATGGTTTAAAGCATGATTTAGATATTAATTTTATGTTTCTTAAGGTGTTTGATATGTTTTTGAGTGTTGGAAATCAGATAATTGAAGATTGAAGGAAACTGAAACATGTTTGCGCTAAAAGGTAGCATCACATTCGTGCATGGAGTGCTACGATCATGATAAAAGGTTTTTATCCTGGGTTACAATCGTGATAGACACTTTCCAGGCATGACCTGTTTTGTATCTTTTTATGTTTTTGGGTTATTTTTGGAACAAAATGACCCGAGTAAGCCCTAAAATTAGCCTTAAGATATAAAAGAACAAAAAGACTCAAAAAAGGAGCAACCACCATCTTACCAAATTGAAATTAATCCAAGGAAGATTAAAAGGAGCATCAGCTGTCCAACATTTTCCAAATTTACAGATTCAGCTTCAAATCAAGTTTTTCTTTCCTTCCTTTTGTTGTTTTCATTAAACTTGATATGTAAACTGAATTGGAAGATGTTATATGCATTGATGATGTTTTAGTTTCATATTAGGATTTTTTTCTTGAATCATTTTATGACTTGATTAATTTTTATTTCAATGAAATGTTTTGGGTGTTATGATATTTGTGTTTGCCTATACTTTGACAACAAATCGAGAGAATGAGTCAATAGTAATTTGATTAGGTTGGATAATGAGCATTAAGAACCTAATAAGTCACGGAAATATCAAATCTTTAATCATACAAAGAGAGATCTTGTATGAGAACTTGATTATCATGATAGATTGCTTAAGAACTAGTTGAAAATGTTAGGCTACTTTTGTTAATCGAGAGATTACAAATAAGGAATTTTGGAATCAATTAGGGATTATTAATTGGGGTAAATGATTAAGTCTTGAGAGAAAGTAATCAATCCTTTAGAAATTTAGGATTGATACCTATTGAATAAAAAATGGCTAAGGTAGCAAAATGGTGATAGAATGAATCATGTACTTTCATAATTGATCATTCTTATTTTATTGTGGCAACTCAATTGTTAAGTGGTTAAATGCTTAATTTGATTTGATTGTTTAATTTTTGAATTTTATTTTCTCTCAAATCATCTTCATAACCTTAGATAAAGTTAGATTCATTTAGTTTTAGCTAATTCCTTGTGGGATTGATATCTCAATTACTACAAGTTTACGATCTATATACTTACAGATGTTGAGAGTTTTATATTAAGTAAAACTTGCTCAACAAGTTTTTTGTGCCATTGCCAAGGAATTAGTTTAGGAATTTTTGAACTCCTTTGTTTTAAGGAATTATTTCCCTTTCTTATGATTGTGGTACCCAATCATAGAAATTTAAAAAAAAAGATTAGGAAGTTTGGTCGCAAAGTAGAAGACATATCAATTTTGACATCACAAGGCAACAATAAAGACTCCAAAAAGTTAAATGCCAAAAAGAGATAGAAAGAACGATAATGGAGGAAATACATTATGGAGAGCAAAGGAACCTTATCGACTTTATGAGCCTAGGGTTCAATGCTTACCATCAAGGAGTTTCATGACTACCAGTAGAAGTGACACACAATTTGTTTAAAGAGATGGTGAACAATAGTTTTCTTTGGATATCAAAATGAAGTAGACATTAGTTAACCTTCCCAGATCCAAAAGGAATGATTGTGGTAGATTTAGTGACAACATTGCTAGATAATATTGATAACCTCTCAAAGGAATTGAATAGGCCGAGCCCATTGTCTTCATTTGAAGCAATTAAGCAAGGAAGCGAACTATGTGGATGAGAGAATCATATCACAGTTAGTTGCTTCCTAGTCGAAAACAATAATGTGGTGCAATTGAACTTCAATAAAGCACAATTTGATTAAGGAAGTAATCATCCTAACATGTGCAATGTTAGGTGGTAAAACCACTCAAATTTATGTTGGTCTAATAGCGCAAGGACTTAAATGGGACATCAAAACCTTTTAGGATATTGTCAAGATGAGTTCACGTGATAGGTTCTAAATGGGACAAGATCATGGACACGATCATGAATATAGAAGAGGCTTAGAAGAGGATAGAAAGGCGATTCAATCAAGTAGCGAAAAATCATGCTTCTTCTAGTCACAATTTAGAGGTTTAATTGGGCTACCTGCTCAATGCATTGTATACAAAAAGTGTGGGAAGCCTTTCGAACAATATTGAAGCAAATCCAATAAAACAATTTAAGGCTAACACACTTAATAACAAGAAAGAGCTAGAAGAACCGGTAGAAAGACAAACTGAGACCCACCTTGTAAAAGACCAAGAGAAAAAGAAAAAGAAAAAGGATGAAGAAAAGAATGAGGACCCTACATATACTCCTCCTCCATCTTATTCACCAAAAATACCATTTCTATAAATACTTCAGAAGAACAAGTTAGATGTACCATTTGCAAAGTTCATAGAAAAGCTAAAGAAATGACAATTTTGCTTGTCTTTTGTGGAAGTGTTAAAATGCAAGACCAGTTATGCGAAATTCCTTAAAGATATCTTATCTGATAAGTGGACTTAAGAAGATGACTAGATGGTAGCCATGGAGGAAACTTATAGCTCCTTAATTACCAACCATATGCCCTCAAAGTTAAAAGATCCAAGGAGCTTTGTGATACCCTGTGTAGTTGGTAATTTAGAGATTTCGAAATGTTTATGCAACTTAGGCGCAAGTATAAACCTTATGCCTTTGTTGACTTTTAGAAAACTGGGGCTAAAAGATATGAAGCCAACTTTTATGCTTATTCAATTGGTAGACCAATCGATAAAAAACCATTAGGCTTAATGGAGGATGTACCTGTAAAAGTGGATAAGTTTTTAATTCCTTTGTATTTTTTCGTGCTACACTTTGAAGAGGAATGAAACTATTCGTTAATGCTTAGTATACCATTTTTGAACATTGAAAAAGATTTGGTAGATGTCCATAAAGACAACCTTATCTTTTGGATTGGTGATGAACAAGTGAAATTCAAAATAAATAAGGTATTAAAGAATCTGAAGAAAGGTACCCCATTCAAGAGAATTTATAAAGTCGAATCTTTAAAGGAGCAAGAGGAAAAAGAATAGATGATAGCATAGATTAGGTTTGAAGAATATGAGGAAGTCTCTATTCAAGGAACTAACGAAGAAGAGAATGACGAACATATGACAACAGAGATAGAGGTTCAAGAAGATATATATGTCTCTATTCATGAAGCAGAAGAAGAAGAGGAGACGAAGGTGATTAACGAATAAAGAAAACAATTCAAATTCTTAGAAGTTAAATTATTGAATTCAGTAGTTGAGCGATCGTGAGTTCTTTATGTGTAAGTTTTAATATTAACCCTCGATAATCTATAAGTGCATGGTTCGTTAGCGTAATACTTAAGGTGTCAATCCAACGAGGAGGGAGTTAATGTAATCCTAAAATCTAAGGTCAGAAATAAATAACAGAAACTCAAGACGCACAAAACTAATACGAGAATTTAATTCAATCAATCAAATTAAAAATCAAACATGAAATACCAATTACTAAACAATTGCAACACACCCAAGAATTAACTAAAAGAAATTACCATTTGAGCGAAAGGAAATTTTACCTTTTCTTAATGTTAACCTAACTGATTATGAATTATTGGATTGTTAGTTCTAGACTATTCTAGAGTTGATTACTCTCTCTCGTTATAACCATTAACCCTAATCAAATTATAGGGGTTGCAATCTCTTAATTTACAACCTATCCCAAACCCTAATTAATTATCAAGTTCTTTAACAAACTATCAGAAACCTATGGAAGATCTGTCATTGCATAATTTCTCGATCTGATTCAATTCTTGTTTTATTAAATCACCTAACTCTTGTTAGTCCAATTTAACTGTTTTCATTTGATTCACCCTATCAGTTTATTATCGAATTATGAAATCGCATAATTAAACCACAATAGATACAATAAACACATAAACAATCAGATTTCCATTAATTTAAGAATAAAATTATGAAGATGAGTTTAGAACATCTTCAACATTCTATATAATATCATCAACTGTTCAATAAAATTCCATATAATAAATAAAATTGAAATTAAACAGAAAAACAATCTAAATAAATGATGGGAGGCAGTGACATCGGGAGACCTCCTGATTCAGGAAGGACGTCGAGTCAGCTTCTTCTCCTCTTCTCTCTTCCTTCTTGTCTTCCTCTAGCTCTCGATGATTTCTCTCTAGAGTTTCTCAAGGTGGTTGATGCAAAATGTAACATCCCATCACCGATGGGAAGGGTAAATTGGTAAATTGGGACAGGCTAGTGGTTTACATTGCATATTTTGATGTGAGCATTCATTTGGCCTCTAATCTTAGAGGAATGAGTCATTTGGCACGTGCACATATAG
>JANZLD010000002.1:19772077-19782433 GCA_026413575.1 Erythroxylum carthagenense | reverse complement strand
AGCTCCGGAGATAGTCTTTTCCTGCCGTGCGAGCGTGTTGGCAAGAGAAGCGATGGCACACAGGTCGGTCAGCTGGGATGGATTTCGAGGATGACCTAGTATAGACTTTTGTATCAGTTTCCTTTTTGAGTTTTGTTTAGGGGACTGATAGACTTATTTATTCTGCTGTTGGATGATTTGTATCAAGATTGAATATTATGGTTTTTAAAATTTAGTGATTTCGATATTGTGGTTTATTATTGCGATGCCATGTGGACTTCAGTTGGTTTGTTCGGTAGTGCACTTTTATCGTGGGATACGTGTCGGAGCAACCTGCGGGCGTCCCGATGTGTACCCTGCGGTAAGGGGCGCTACAGTTTCAATGCCCTATTTTCTAAGAAAAAATGGGGGTAGGTCGGGTCAAAAATGGTAGAGTACGTTAAGGAAGTCTTCAAGCCGGAACGCTGGGAAAAAAATTTAAATCAAACCAGCTGTTTTTAACATGAATCCGAATAAAGCCTTTGAAGTAGATGGTTTCAATGCCCTATTTTCTCATAAGCAATGGGGGCAGGTCGGGCCAAAAATGGTAGAGTACGTTAAGGAAGTCTTCAAGTTAGAACACTGGGAAAAAGATTTAAATCAAACCATTCTAGTCCTGATCCCTAAAATTCCCACCTGAAAGAATATTGCGCTATTCCGACCAATTAGCCTCTAAAATATGCTTTACAAGATTAGTTCTAAAATTATTGTAAATCGGCTGAAAAACCACATGGATCAACTAGTGCAGGCGAATCAAAGCATTTTTATTCCTGGCAGACAAATAACTAATAATATTATCATCACTCAAGAAGTCATACATTCGATGAGAAAGAAAAAGAGGAAAACTAAGTTTTTGCCTATCAAGGTGGATCTAGAAAAGGCTTATGACCATATTCGATAGAACTTTATTCAAACTACATTAACAGACATCGACATTCCGAAAAATTTAATCTCGATCATTATGAAGTGTGTGACGACGGTGACTTTGCAGGTCACGTGGCAAGGCATAATTGCTGATTCATTTAGTCCTTCACGAGGTATTAGGTAAGGAGATCCGCTCTCACCCTACCTTTTTGTCTTGTGCATGGAAAGACTAGGTCACCTTATTTCGAAAGAGGTAGAACAAGGTATATAGAGACCGATAAAACTGAGCCCTACAAGGCCACCCATATCCCATCTTTTTTTGCAGACGATCTTTTTCTTTTTATGGAAGCTACGGTATCTTAAATGAATGTAATCACAAGAACGCTGGAAGAGTTTTGTAAGGCATCTGGCCAGAAAGTGAATACTGATAAACTCATATTTTCTTTTGAAAGAACATATCCATAGCACTCCACGTAGACCCAATCAAGACCTGCACATTTCTAGTACGAACAATTTGGGAAAATATCTAGGAGTTTCGTTGTTACATGAGCGGACATCTAGACAAACCTATTAACATATCCTAGATAATGCACGACAGAAGCTTGCTGGATGGCAGGCAAGGGTGTTAACTTTAGCAGAACGAGTTACCTTAACCTAGTCAGTAATATCGGCCCTGCCCATTTATACGATGCAAACGGTAAGACTTCTGAGGCAGCTCTGTGATGATTTGAAGCGAATCATGCGAGATTTTATATAGGGGTCAACAGGTGAGCAAAGGAAAATGCATTTAGCAAATTGGGAAACAGTGTGTCAGCCTAAAAAAGCAGGGGGCCTGGGCATTAAACGTATTTACTCTTCCAACAACGCTTTATTATCTAAATTAAGCTGGGCTTTGATTACACAGCCCCAAGCTTTATGAGTTATGATCTTAAGAGCTAAATATCGCATAGACCTGCACCATATATTGCCTACAATAGATATGTTAGGGGCTTCAAGCATTTGGAGGGGAATCTCTGCAACTTGGCAAGTTGTTCGACAAGGTGTAAAATGAAAGTTGGGTAATAGAAGGCACATTCTCTTCTGGATGGATAATTGAGTAAAGGACTAAGGGACCTCTAATTTACATGGTGACCTCCCCACTTCCTGAAAGAGTCCTTTACGCCACTATTACGGACGTTAAGAATGAAGATAGTACCTGGAAGTGGAACTTGTTCTAACACTACCTCCCTTCCTCAGTCTGTCTAGATATTGCGGAGATCCCCACTACTGCAGAAAGCACAACGGAAGATATTTTACTGTGAGGATAAATAGACCATGGAAGGCTCACAGTGGCGTCAACCTATGACTTAATCGAAGGGAGTACCACAGATGTGAATAATAGCCTCTGGAATTTAATTTAGAAATGGGCAGGGCCCCAATGGATTAAGGCATTCCTTTGGTAAATGACCAAAGGAAAACTGATGACCAATCAATACAGAGTGACACGTCATATCACTACGGATAGCAGTTGTCACAATTATAGACAAGAAGAATCCACTCTATATGTCATTCGGGATTGTCTGAGAGTATAAGCTTTCTGGGAAAATTTTCCTCGGGGATGGTTGATACGGATTTCTTTCAACAAGACGAGGGGATGTGGGTGAAATCCAACCTTACAAAGCACTCTTAGGTGAGGCAGGTTGACTGGGCTACTATCTTCGGAATAGCCTGCTGGTTTTTACGGCACTGGAGAAACAAAACTGTTTTTGAAGCTGACTTCGCTTGGCCAGAAGAAGGTAATAGAGTCGTTATAGAGTACATAGAATGGATAGAAAGGGCAAGGGCAGTGGAAAGATGTGTGTTTCAAACACAAGGAATACCCATGAGTAGTTTAGTTGGGCAGATAAAACCATTAGAAGACTGGGTCAAGTTAAACACAGATAGAGCAGTTAAATAAAGAGCTAACATTGCCACTACTGGGAGGATACTTAGAGATTGGCACGGTTAGTGGTGCGGTGGGTTTATTTAACACATTGGAAGGAGCTCACCACTAACTGCAGAACTCTGAGGAGTCCAATTGAGTCTCACTTTTGCTTGAACACTAGGTTATAGACGAGTCATTATAGAAGTTGATTCCTTAGAAATTATAAACATCTTGTCCTCATCCAATATAGCTTTATCTGATCAGAATTTTTTGATGACAAATATCCGTGGATTAATCCAACGAGATTGGAAGGTGCAATTACAGCACGTACATCGTGAAAGGAACTAGTGTGCAAATAATCTGGCCTCAATTGCAGTCCTAGCCGATCCAGGACTGCATATTCTCCAAGAGGTTCCAATGACAATCATGGAACTACATATTCTCTAGGAACCTCCAATAACAGCCATGGAGCTCATTCATCGAGATAAGCAAGGAGTTTTGTACTGTAAAACACTGCGCTAGTTATTTTTTTTAGGGGCTTTTGGTTTCTACCATTTGTAAAAAATAAAAAAGAATTAAGTCGTTTATTTTTATCGTCAGAATTAATTAATATTTAAAGCATAATAAAATTATTTTATAAAAAAATGCATAAATTTATAAATAGGAATATGTAATTATTAAAAAAAGAGAGAGAGAGAGAGAGGAAAGGCGGCGAACGTGTCTGATGGTGCGTGAGTTTGTCGTAGGTTTTATAGAACGCTTTTAAGAAACGCAGGTGAACTGGTTGTAGTTTGTAACATAAGGGTACTCTCAATAAGATTTGTCAAAAGGGATACCGCCAAAGTCCTTTGTTTGGCACAACATCATTGATCTGTACTACAAAACTCAATGTACTAGTGTCTAAAATTCCGTACTTATAAAAAATTGGAGAGAGCTTATTATATGCAATCTAATTTTTGTATTTTTACAACTTTTTGCTGTATAAATATTTTTGAAAATTGGGCCATGAAATATGGGTGCGATTAAGCCCAAACATTGATCAGCATCGCGAGTGCCAAGTGTCAAAGCCCCGCATCACCGGCCAGTCAAAAAACACAAATGTGCGTGTGTCCGACTTTCCTCGTCCTTGGGACTTGGGAGTGTGTTGTGTATGTTTACTGTTTATAATATTGTTCCCTGTTTGATCGATACTGTATTGTGATGACAATCCCAATATCTGACATGCTCTGTCTTGTTTGATCCTAAAAATAGATTCCCTGATTCGTCCGTCTGTTCGTGTGAGCAAGAAAACCAAGTTTTTGTTGGAAGATAATGCTATTTAAAGGTAGGGGAGGATTTCTCACCTTCTTTCTACACATAACCTCTCTTCTTGCAAATTGAAATGAGGCCATCCCCATCCCGTTGAAAATTAAGAAAAGGTCTGTCTTCCTCTTTTAATTGGGTCATAAGTTAACATTGGATGCGGGCATTATTATGCTTTTTCTTTTCCCTTTTCTTTCATTGGTTGTCAAGTGCTATAAGCATCGCTACTGTATCCAATTCCCTCGTTGTGTTCAAATAGTGGGTCTTAGGGATGTGGTTATGGAAATATACCCAACTTGGTCTTGTTGAGGGGAGTGCCTGAGTGACTGTGTGGGAGTGTGATTACGCGTTTCTATTTTACTTTGAGGCACTGCTGAATCTGTACCATGATTTAGTTGTTAGTGGGATTGCAAATGTTGAACTTGAAGGTGTCTATTAGTAGGCGGAAACAACATAAGGGTTCATTTTTGGTTAGCCAGAGATACGAGTTCTAAGGATCGTTAGAAGGTTAATAATGTTCAGGCCTTCAAGATTAAATCCTTACTATGTTATGACCTCGTACTTTTCAGAACAAAGCTTATTACAATATCGGGTTTGTGAAACTTCGAGAGAGTTTGATGACCAATAGAGATATTGGTTGGATTTGTTACTGGAGGGGAAGTGGTGAATGAAGACTGGTGCCTTGAACCACATTGAATTCGAGTACCAGATGTAGTTGTCGTGTTAGTTTAGACTCGTAATTTTGTGTTCATGATTGATGAATCCTTTTCTTGCATCTCGTTGACATCGAGACTCAACAAAGTTAGTCTTCTGTACTAGTTATTAAATTGTTAAAACGGCTATAAGTGAAACCGTGGTATGTGTTTTTGCGTTAGTGCCACCTTATTGAACACCTTTTTCAGAGCTAGATTTGCCACTTTATTGAACATCTTTTTCAGAGCTGGATTAAGCAATTTGAGTTCCAATCAGATAAATATGACATGGCTAAGAAATCACTTAACTGTGTAGGATTTATGAAATATGTTGCGCAAGTTTGAGCACTGCTAAACTTGTTGGAACTCATTGTTGCGTACATTATCTCCATATTAACAGAGAGAGTTCTAATATCTCCTAGAATGGCTGTTGTTACGAAAAGTCAAATAGCTTTCCTCTGGAAACGTAGTTGTTTCCTTACCTATTTATACTATTTGTCAATGCATAGGGAATATAATGAAGTAGTGGATCCAAGGTTCAAAGATAACCATCATAGATCTGTCAGTCTTAGGCTGTTAAAATATAGCAAGTACTTTGCCTCAATATTGAACTTTTTCAATGTATTCTAGAAGTGGTAATTGATTCATATTTTGATATCAGTGTGCACCAGTGACCACAAGAGTTTGAAAGATGTCTTCCATAAAGTCATATGGGAATGCAACAGAAAAAGCTTCGTCACCAGAAGAGCAGGCTGTGAAGGTATTTTTGGCAGTATTTATGCTGTGTATTATTTACGATTAAGCCTTTACTCTTGACATTATGGAATGGAGAAGTCTTGTTAACATGGATTTATTTGGTTTCTTCAATTGGATATGATGGTTATACAGCATGTTTCTTCTTTATGCTTCCAAATTTTGTTTTACAGTTTGGCTTGGTAATTGGACTAGTAGACTGAGTAATGTATCATCCATTTTCTGAAATCCTTGTCAACATATTAACCTTACTTTCCAAATTTACTTGTTGAGTTCAATGGTGCCATATTACTTTGCTTTTTACAGTGAAAACTGCTAAATTTGAAACATATCGTCATAGTTTAAGGTTTTAACTTTTTGTAGTTCTAATTTTATCCAACAAAACAAACTTTCCATCTAATTCTTGAAGTTTTGAAACTTTGTTATCTCTATTATTCTTCTTCAATTGTTGACTGAGTTAGTGGAGCAATTAGGAGGTGAGCTAACTCGTTTCACTTATTGTCAGATTAATGAGGTTAGGAAGATAATAGGTCCTGTTGCAGAAAAGTTTCCTGTACTTTGTTCTGATGCATCAATATCAAGATATCTCAGAGCAAGGAACTGGAACACAAAAAAGGCAGTCAAGATGTTGAAAGAAACCTTGAAATGGAGGCTGCAATTCAAGCCTGAGAAGATCAGATGGGTAAGTATAATATTTATTTTCTTGTTTTACTGTTCTTAACATCAAAAGGCTTGACCTCCAAATTGCAGCGAAGAAAACAAGGAGTATTAGGTATTGATATGATATCCCCACCCTTAGAGTGTTAGATGTGCACTTTGGTGCTTTGGCTTAATGATATTTTACAACTTAACCTATGATAGTCTCACATGTACTGAATACTCCAACTTGTGGATGCTAATTATATGGCTTAACTGATCAACTAACTTGATGTGTGAGAACAGTTTTCGTGCTAGATAAAAAATAATTCAAACTTCCTTCTTAATTTTAGGACGATGTTGCTATGGAAGCTAAAACAGGAAAAGTCTATCGAGCTAATTTTGTAGATAAGAATGGGAGGACAGTTCTTGTAATGCGACCTGGTTACCAGGTAGATCAGTTAATGTTAAAATTTTTAACCAAGTGTGCTTTCTGTTGTTCTGCATCGTGTCATACGTTTCACTTGATCAAACAATGTCTTTTGCTAGAATACAAATGCGATTGAGGGACAGATGAAACACCTGGTTTATTGTCTTGAAAATGCCATAATGACTTCAAATGAGGAGCAAATGATCTGGCTAGTTGATTTCCAAGGGTGGACAATGGCTTCCATATCTGTCAAGTCAACCAAGGAAACCATTAGAGTCCTGCAGAATCACTATCCTGAGAGACTAGCTCTTGCAATACTATTCAATCCCCCTAAAGTATTTGAATCCTTTTGGACAGTAAGTTATTGTTACTTCCGTGCCTTATATTCCATCTTGAGCTTTAATCTTCAGTTGATCTCAAATCATTTCTGCTTAACAGACCTGTAATTGGCAAAGTCATGACTGTACTTGCGTTTTATTTTTGCAGATGGTGAAACCTTTTATCGAGCCGAAGACATACAAGAAGGTGAAGTTTGCATATAGCAATAATCCAGAAAGCCAAAAGATGATGAAAGAGCTCTTTGATATGGATAAGCTTGATTCTGCATTTGGCGGGACAAACTCATCTGGTTTTAACCATGAATCCTATGGGCAATGGATGAAAGAGGATGAGAAAAAGATAGAGGATCTGGTGAACTCTGCACCTTCACCTCCAATTCCAGCATCTTTGATTCTTGAGTCGGAGAAATCAGGATCACAGGATCCAATGCAAGATACATCAGCTTCTGATGAAGGTGAAAGAAGCCCCGAAGTGGAGGGTGTTGATGAGGAAACTGAGGGCCTGTCACGCAGCTGCAGTGCTGTTGTAACTGGTAATATAGGAGAAGTTGCAGAAGACCCTAAAAGAAGTCTAGTGACCACCTGATAGGAGAGTGTGGGTGACAATAAGTAGACTTGACTGCCTGAGAATGAAACTCATCTACTCATTCTATCCTTTGCCTTGATGAAACTCTTTATTTAGCCTATAACATGAATCACTCACTAGTGATAATAGTGTGAGTGTGATAATACTCAGACTTGACTTAGCCCAAGATATCATGTTAAGGTTGTACTTGTATAATTTGTCTAATCCTATGAAAATTGTTCCATTTTAACTATCTGAAGTAGCTCCAAGTCACAGGAAGTATAAGGATTTGTTGGGTTAAATTAATAAGCATACGAGTAGTTCATTTTTGCCAACTTGAACTATTTTATGAATTCAACAACAATTTCAGCTTCAACTTTTGGGAGAACTTTGAATCGGTTCATTTATGAATTTGGAACAAACATGAGCAATTGGTGTGTATAATATTTTAGGCCCTCCATTCTTGAAAGCCTTTTTTTTTATTAGACTTGTGCTACCCCTGGAGAAGATGATGCAGTCTGTTTCTGACAAATAAATAAAATACATAGTCTACAATAAATTTAGTAATACATATTTTATTGGTTTATGGATTGAAGAAAGTGGACCCAAACATCCAGCTTGGAAAGAGATCAAAGAGAAGAGAATAACAATGAACATGCTCTCTATCCAATCCAAGCCAAGCCAGTAATCATCATTCCCACCCACACCCAAGACCCAACCCAATATTATATGTATTTCACTTTAGCTTCTGATTAACAACACCTTAATGCTATATATATAATTAATTGAACACTCTTTTTGGTACGGTTATATAATATAACAAAATAAGAAGAAAGAAAAGAAATTAGCATTTAGACATGGTCGTCACCTTTCTTTCTTTTTGCGTTGCCAATTGCCATCTGCACATCCTACACTTTCCTCTTTCTCACCTTTCTGTGCCGACCAATTCTCTGATTCGTTCGTCCGGAAGCACAATTTTAATGCCAAAAGTTATACAAAGAAGTGCAGAGAAAGCTCTTCATAGCTGTTGATGAGCTGCAAAAGTGAGCAATCAAAGAGAGCAATTGAAAGAAATCAAAAGAAGATTCCATTACATTTTACCCTTTTGAATTATTTGTTTCCGATTTTAATCTCTGTTAAACCCATTTGCGCATTTTCAAAAAGTATCAAACTTTAGCAAAATTTTGCACCACTTCCTCTGGGATTCTAGTTCTCAGGTAATGTAAGCTTCATTTTCTTTTTGTTTCTTGGTTTTGAATTTGATTGAAGTTTGGATGCTAGATTTCCGTTCATCCGAAGCTCTGAACAATACCCCCGTGACCTGATTCTCTTGAACTATTTTGGGTTTCAGAGATTGAATTTTATCATCATAGAGTTGCTCTGCGTTTCATTTGATTGGACCTTCTAGGTCAGTATTCGCTTCTTTCCTGATTTTCTCCTTTTCATTTCAACGTTGATTTTCCTGATCTAATGAGTGTCTCGGTTTTGTGATTGCTGTTTGCTGAAAAAAATGGCAGATTGTGATTGGAAGTTGATGCGTACAGGCAAAATGGGTATTGATGCAATGAGAACTGGAGCTCAAATGAAAAGAATTTTGAGCATTTCAATTAGGAGATCGTACAGATCAGCTTGCAACCATCCCGTTCTTCTGGGTTTGATATGCTACTTGATAATTTTGTACAGATCATTTCCGTTTTTGTTTTCCCTCTTAGTCTCTGCATCCCCTGTTTTGGTTTGTACTGCTCTTTTGCTTGGGACTCTTTTGAGTTATGGTGAACCTAACATACCTGAGATTGAAAAAGAAATTGAAAAGGAGAAAGATGAAGAAGTAATTGGCGATGAGATTTCACCTTTAAAAGCAGGGCTTACAGAGAATGCTACTGTCGTTGTTAAGACAGACGAGAGCTTTTGCTTCGAAAGATTCAAGGGGACAACAATGGATACATCAGAGGAAAACCTTGAAGAGGAGGGTTTAGTGGAAAACAAATTGAGTAAGAAAGAAGATGACGGGTTGGGTGATTACATGCCATTAACTGATGATGGTTTTCATGAAATTCAATTTGAAAAGCAATTGGTGGTTGAAGTGGGGAAAGACCTTGGTGATGTGGAGTTAGAGAGTAAGAAAGAAATTGATGAGGAGAAAAAAGGGCTGAAAGATGGATCGAACCATGGAGAAACTAGTGATAGTCGCCATGCTTTAATTGAAATTGTGCGAAACAAGATTTATGGAGTAGAGGAAGATAAATCTCGGGGGCACTTCCTTGAGGCTCGTGAGGGTGGACTATTGGACTCATCTAAGGATTTATTTTGGAAACAACCAAGAAGTGATGATGATGATGAGGAGGAGGAGGAGGAGGAGGCGGAGGAGGAGGAAGAAGAAGAAGAGGATGATGATGACGACGAAGATACTTCTGAATCTGAGTCTGATGGAGCAGAGAGTTCCTCACCAGATGCTTCTATGGCAGACATCATTCCAATGCTTGATGAGCTCCACCCACTTTTAGATGAGGAAGCTCCACATCAAGCTCAAATTTCTCATCAAGGATCCTACACCGATTCCATGCTATCCCAAAACCCTGAAGATGGAGAAGACAGTGATAATGACAATGATCAAGAGGAGCAAGAGCCTGATGGAGAAAAAGAGGACGAGAGTAAATCTGCTATAAAGTGGACAGAGGATGATCAGAAGAATCTTATGGATTTAGGTACTTTGGAGCTTGAAAGAAACCAACGTCTGGAGAGTCTTATTGCACGGAGAAGAGCTCGTAGAAACATGAGATTGATGGCTGAAAAGAATCTTATAGACTTTGATGGGGCAGATCTTCCTGTCAATATTCCACCCATTTCAACATCAA
>JANZLD010000002.1:19502329-19513418 GCA_026413575.1 Erythroxylum carthagenense | reverse complement strand
TGATTAATTCCACCGACGGATATTTGGTGTTTACCGACGGATATTTCCGTCGGTAAAACACTGATTTCTTATAGTGACTTATGCTCCGGTACTAGCTTTACCTAATTTTTCAGAAACATTCATCATTGAAACGGATGCCTCTGGAATTGGAATAGGTGCCGTATTGCTTCAAAGATGCCATCCAGTGGCATATTTTAGCAAAAAGCTCTACCCTAGGATGCAACGTACTTCAGCATACTCCCAAGAATTGTTTGCAGTAATAGAAGTGGTTAAAAAATGGAGACAGTACCTGTTGGCAAAGAAATTTGTGATAAAAACCGATCAACAAAGTTTTAAGAACTTGATGCAACAAGTCATACAAACCCTCGAACAGCAGGCGTACATCATCAAACTTTTGGGTTATGATTTTGAGGTGGTTTATAAACCTAGTAAGGAGAATTTGGTTGCAGATGCATTGTCTCATAAGGTGAAGGAAAATGAGGTACCATCCAATTCTTTTTTGGCACTTTCAATTCCAGCATTTGATATCCTTGCATAAATAAAAGATGCCATTCTTAGGGATGGTGAACTTAAGCACCTGCTAGATAACGTATTATCTAGTTCCTACACTGATTATACTTACCAGGATGAGTTGTTACTTAAGGGTGGGAAGATAGTGGTGCCGAATGTTAACAATTTAAGGGATAGGATCATTTGTGAATTCCACTTCACACCTTTTGGAGAACAAGGGGGTATCAAGAAGACCATAGCTAGGATTGCTAGTATGTATAGTTGGCCAAAAATGAGAGATGATGTTAAACGATTTATCAAACATTGCCACACTTGTAATCAAGCTAAACATGAGACTCGGGTTCCGGCTGGGTTGTTACAATCTTTACCTATACCAAACCACGTTTGGGAAGAATTATCTATGGACTTTATTGTGGGATTACCAAGGTCTAAAGGGTATACAGTAATTTTTGTTATGGTTAATAGACTATCGAAATATGCTCATTTTGAAGCTATGAAGGTTGGGTTTACTGCTGCCAAAGTTGCAACAATGTTTATTACTATGGTGTATCGTTTACATGGAATGCCAAAATCAATTGTGAGCGATAGGTATCCAATTTTTATGAGTCAATTCTGGCAGCAACTATTCAAGGCAAGTGGAATCACACTTAAACACAGTTCAGCTTACTACCCTCAAACAGACGGTCAAACGGAAGTTGTCAATCATTTTTTGGAACAATATTTGAGATGTTTTGTAATGGAACATCCAAACCGGTGGTTTGATGAGCTATCGTGGGCCGAATTTCACTATAAATCATCTTACCATACAGCTACAAGGTTTACACCTTTCTTTATTGTATATGGCAGGGAAGCTCCAAATGTGACACCATAGCAGCCAAGAACAAGTACAAATGAGGCTGTTGATTGTGAGTTGACAACTCGAGATGCAGTGTTGTGTCAATTGAAAGACAATTTGAATCGCTAGAAATGCTATGAAGATTCAGCATGATAAACATAGACAGGAGAGTGAATTCAAGGAGGTGATTTGGTCTAGGTTAAACTGCAACCTCACCACCAGAAGACAATCAGAGGAACCATTTGTTGTAAGCTTGGAAGACGTTATTATGGTCCTTTCAAGGTGTTGCAAAAGATTGGAGAGGTGGCCTGTAAATTGGAATTGCCGGAATCTTCTCAAATACATCCAGTGTTTCACGTCAGCTTACTTAAACATTGCGATCAACTACCAGAAACGGGAACATTACCATTACCACCATTGGCTTATAATGGCCAACCATAAGTATCTCCAATGGCTATTATCGACAGCCGCCAAGTTTTGAAGAATAACAAATGGAAGACGCAAGTATTGATACAGTGGAATGGTCTACCACTTGAGGAGACTTCTTGGGAGGATGCAGAAGAAATAGAAGCTGTTTATGGACTGAAGAGCACACTCAATCTTGAGGACAAGAGTGTCGAAAAGGAAGGGGAAATTGATAGAAGCAAGAGTATAAAACTGAGGCCTAAATCCAAAAGGGTCACCAAGCCTCCTGCATGGGTCCAAGACTACCTGACCTTAGAAAATGTAGACACAACTGGAAGCACCGAGTGAACTCACGAAGTTGACAACCAGTGATTGAATTCTGTTTTGGATTCCTTTTGGGTGGTTATAACTTTGTTGGTTATTATTAGATTTCTGTTTTGAAGTTGTTTCCTTTGTTTTTAAAAAGGTTGACGACAGCTCAGAAAAAGGACAGAAAAATATCAAACAAAATTTTGCTTCTTCCTCTCTCTTCTGGAGGCTGCTAACCTCAAATTAGCATTATACTTTGTTCTATCACTTAACGAGGCACAGTACGAGAAATGAAGTCTAACTTTCTTGTTTCAGGTTTAAGCAGAGAAGTAAGTGATATATACAATGGAAGAAGGGCTACTTGGATCAGCCGTGCATGATGATATTGGAGACATGAAAACTAGAGTTTGGCATGAAACAAAGAAGATAGGGAAAGTTGGGTTTCCTGCAATGTTAGGCAGAGTGAGTCAGTTCTGTACGTTAGTGGTGACATGGGCATTCATCGGTCAAGTTGGTGAAGTTGAGCTTGCCAGTTATGCACTCATACAGGCATAACTGAGCTGGGGGTTTCCTGGTGCAATGGCTGCCCTGAACATATCAAGTTGGTCGATTATAATTGTAGAATTGGTTTATATATGTGGCGGCTGGTGTCCCAGCACATGGAGAGGATTTACTCTTGTTGCCTTCTCTGATTTACTTCCTGCGGTGAAACTCTATATCCTCCGTTGTGATGCTTTGGTGAGTGTATTTCTTCAATACGGTCACTTCTTTCTCCTAGTGGCCATCTGTAGGTATCTTTAACTGAGAACTCCTAGAGAAAAGAACAGTATGCTTCAATGTAATATTCTGTCAAACTAGCAGAAGAATAGCTCTTTTGGTTTTGGGCAATGATGGAAGTTCTTGTACTAATGAATGCGGCGAAGTCACATTATCTAACCCTTTCATAGAAAAAAGTTATTGATTGATTTGCAATTTTTAGTAACATAATTAGAAACGTTAAGCGCATGTAATTCTATTCCTCATTTTAACTATTTTGCTTGCAAGAATAGTCTAGTGCTATGGTACAATGCTTTAACAGTCCTTTTGGCGGGCTATACGAAGAGTGCAGTAACTGAAATATCGGCATTGTCCATATGGTAAGATCATCATCAAGTAACATACCTCCAGGAATCTGTCTATCAAAATTGATCCTTTTTGATGATTTGTTAATGTGCAGCCTCAATGTCAGAACGTTTGAATTTATGCTATGTTTATGCTTCCTAGCTGCCTCCAGGTACTGCTTTAAAACGACTTGAAAGTTTTAAATGAGCTTCTTGAAAACGACTTAGAATACGTTACTTTGTTGAGCAGCGTACGAGTTTCAAATGAACTAGGAAGAGGAAATGTTAAAGCTGCAAAGTTTTATATCAAAGTCAACTTCTGGGCTTCAATGTGTTTGGGAGTTTTCTTTTTCACTGTATGTCTATTACTGGGTCATCAGATTGCCCAACTGTTTACAAATGAAGAGGCGGTCCTTGAATCTGTATCCAACCATTCCCTCGTCCTAGCTTTCTCAGTTCTACTCAATAGTTTTGAGACAGTACTCACAGGTATGCTAGACAAAGTATGCCTTTTGAGTTTTGAGGACTGCTTTCCGAAGATAAATAACCGATTCTTTGGTTTTCTTGTCTTCCATTTTGGAAATGCAGTGGTGGCCATAGGAACTGGTAGACAAAGTATGGTAGCATATATCAACATCATTTGCTATTATGGGGTTGGGCTGCCTACAGGACTCATTCTTGGATATGTTGCTCGTCTGCAAGTAAAGGTGATTTGCTCGTCTGTCTCCTATCCGCCATTGGTGACTCCAATTACTAATGATTACCACCTCCAAGGAACGAAATTAAAACCCCAAATAGAATATAAAATCCGAGTGAGAAGGGCATTTCTATGGTAGCTGGATTTGAAAATCTTATTATCAACACAATTATATTCTCTTTCGTAGGGTATATGGATTGGATTGATTCTGGGAGAGGTACTGCAGCTTCTTAGCCTCGGCTATTTTACCTTCGGAACTGATTGGAATCAGCACAAACGAATGTATCCAACAAAACGATTGATTTGAAGATGGAATATAACTGTACGTAGTTATAGCAAATTCACAATTTGGATGACTAAGTACTTTTTCCCCCTTTTTTTTATAGGTTAATAAAGCATCAGAAAGGCTCAATCATTGGCTCTTGCAACCTTCAGATGAATCAGATGAAACTTCTATCCGAGAGAGATTGATCGGCTGATTCTCACCATAGTTTGTAAAATATAGTATTGCATGTACAATGTTTAAGCGCCTTGAAGTTTGGCAATTGACCTGCTTGCTTGTTTTAGTACGGCTTACCATCAGGGCGATGAAATAGCTTTATTCCCATTTTAGCCCATTTCAACATAAAGAAAAAAGATTAGCATTACCTCTCAGATGTGATTTCTTTATTGGTATAATTATATTCATTTTAATGATAGATCTGTGGACTTGTCTTCACAGATATATTTGGAAATTTGGAACCTTATATTTCACAAGGATAATAAGGTAATCAGAAAAGAAACAAAGAAAGGAAAAGGATGTATTTTTACAGTCAAGGCAGTGATATCATCCTCTCAATAGATTATATGCCGGTAAGTCTTTGACACTGTAGACATCTTCAAGGGCAAGTTCCCGCTCTAATTGTGTCCTCGTCGATTTCAAGACATCCTGTAATTAAAAACAAATAAATGACTATAAGATGATGCCAATGAGAGCAAATGACATTCATGAAATTAAAATTTTTAGAACTTTAGGCTTTTCAAAACAGGTTACATTGAAGTCCATATATGAAGCGCGCTTTGCAAGCCATTGAGCATCCATCATTTGAAAGGATACACAAAAGAGGTTGTCAAATGCCATTTCATCTTCAGCCAACAGTTGTAAGAATTTTATTCCTGCTTGACTAGATGGCTTCCCTGAAAGAAACAATTAAATAATTGAACTCTAAGAACTCAACAATCTAATATCAGTTGGAGTATAATAAGGTTATCAAATAAGTGATCACATATTGGAATGTTTATCAAGGTTAAGTGATCATGAATTGGACCAGATAAAATTTGGGGTTATATAAATTTTCCGCTCATTAAACCTTTTATAGGAATTATACCTGTCTGAAGATCCAGCATCTGGGCCAACATAAAGGAAATGTTTATGCCAGCAACAGCAAAGGGATACTCCCAATCAGCTCTTTCTCCATCTTTTTTATGTAACAATCGCTGGAATGATTCCTGTGAACAATAACCAGTTCAATATATGGCAGTATGCAGAATAAGCAACCCTATTATCCATACAGTGACCCAGAACGATGCTTGATTTGTTTGGGGATGAAAAGCAGAACATAAAACAGAATAACTGCAGACCTCAATGCAAACAAGCAAGACAGGTGTCTGTTTTGATAGGAATCATAAACAGTTTTGAAAAGAGAAGGAAGCACTCAGAAGCAGAAAGCAAATACACTGACACGCAACAAGTCACTCCTGAGGAAATTTTCATCATTTACTCTTGAGCTCAATATTCCCATGAACTATAAAGAAAAGCATCCACAGCATATGCCCAGGAAAAGATCCCAAGCACGGCCCATTCATTAACTACTGATGATAGTTTTAAACTGAATCCCCACGCTCTCATCCATTGTTCAGGATGGTCAACTGGGATAGAAGTGAGTTGCAATCCAAGCCACAAACTGAAGAATGGTGATTCCACAATGTCCAATTGCAACATAATTACAATTCTCACCATAAATTTGCAAGTAAATAGAGTTCTGTAAGCTAGCAGACAAAAATCAGGGCATAATTTATTAAATCAGCTGCTTGAGCAAAAGTGAAAACAGAATCAGCTTAGGGATTGGAGTTCCTTTAATTGATAGGAAACTATGCCATCCAATAGGTGTAACAATCATTGAGATAACAAAAGATCATCAGAGCGTTCAACTTCTTCATAGACAATTTGTATCGAATTCCTTCAAATGACATAAATGATTTGAAATGTCATCATTTCCAGGTTCTAGACTAGATCGGATACGATTTCATAATAATAGTCAGAAAACAAGAATCCTGATCTCAACGTTACTTCCCTCACAGTATAATCTTAAAGGACTAGGAAACAGATGCCAAATTTTATTTGTTGTGTAATGATCAAAATAGTTTATAATGCATCACTCATGAAATGGAGCTCCATGCATAATGCAATGTAAGGCAATATATGGTCACCTGAAACATAGGTAATAATACAACATTGACATCACAAATTGTAGGTGTCTAAGGAAGAGTGACAAACCGGATACTTCATGGCAAAGTAGATGAGATTCTCCAATGATATAAATCCTCCACCCCTTCATTCACATGGATTGAATTAATGTGAATTGAATGAAATCAAGATATATCATACACAAGAATTTTCTACATACCGAAAATCAGTAGAGGGGTCTGAACCCTGCCAGCCCATCTCCTTCCAAAGTTCAGATTTTAGAGATGGGAGCTCCCTCTCAGGGAAAGATAACCTCCATAATTGCCTAAGTGCATCCTGAAAGACCCAGAAAAAAGTATCAATTGCTATAGTTTGAAACACACCTAACTTCAAGTACAAAGCCATCACATGCTTGCTGGGAACTTGTACCCAACCTAGTGCCAAATGAATCTCAGGTAGACTTCACAACAGATAAATGTATTAAACCTAAAAAATGCTTCATCATTGAAGTTAGACCTTTTACATCATGGAAAAGAAGAATGCAACTTTAGTATTTAACAATAAGAATAAGAAGTTCTCAACAGAAAGTGGCAACTCGTTCATATGGTCAGATTGAAATAATGATCTATTCCTTAGGCCAGTGTAACAGTTACATTAACCAACCAAAAAAGAAAACTTGTTCCACGTGCACGAGAGAAAGAGAGAGAGAGCTCACTTGATGCTCTAGAAGTGAACTATCAAAGGGTACCCCCAACCTTCGCTGCAGATTGCTGAGCCTTTCTTCCTAGAACGATACCAATTTAAGGCATAATAAATTCATAGCTCAATATGCTCAGAATCAATTTGAATTGTGTATAGAAATCTATGAATCCAAAACATGCTCAAAACTAAAAATATTGAGCAAAACGAAACATATAACAATGTTGAAAGACTTGATATCACGTAGGATCTCTACAAAACATGTTAACAACATTTAATGGTCATGAATATGCTGTAACATTAGGTAGATAGAAGACAACATTAAGGATTTGAGAAAGCAATAATTGGTCCAGGAATCACCCCAAGAGTTTGGAACAAGAAATAGAAACCACTCTAAGGTGTTTGTAATAAACAAAAGTGGTGATATCACTCCAATAGGTCCTAGAAATCACGTAATGGGTTTAGGAATCAATCTTAGCAAAGAAAGCCTCACACTTCCAAGCTGAAATTCAGAATCCAGAAAATGTCCTTCCTCATCCGAACTGAACCATTGAACTTATAATCGAGAATACTGACATGATAAGGACACATTATGTTACCCTCGTAAATATTGGATCTTAACTTAACAATGACTCAAAATAAACCTGTTTTAATTTAAATTTTAATAAAGAAAACTGACAATTAAAGTAAATAAAAATTACATTCCCTTTCACAATAACACCTCTGGAAAACACAGAAAACAGTTTTGAGTGCAAGAATTTACTGATTTCACGTAGGATTACATAAGTAGATACATGCAGAAGACCAACTTCTTGATATCAACAGTGTAACTCATACATGGGGCTGATCAAACTTACATCTGTGGAGAACAGAACTAGGGTGTGATTAGCAGACAGATGTTGTGAAGATATTAGGTTGAGTTTAAATCAAAGTAATAGTTGAAATATGTTCCCCCACAGGATAGAAGAATGCTTGTCACTGGGAGGATCATGTTTGGGTTAAGCATTATTAACCAAAAAGGTTAGCCTTTACTCATACAACACACTTGTTTGCCTCCACACAATAATTATTTATGTATGCGGCGGCCTTCATAACATTGTTCATTTCCGGTTAGTTATTCTCTGTATCTCTATCAAACATTCACCTTACAGCTCCTGCCTATTTAAATTCGTTAAGAACATAGCATGCACAAAACAGGTGCAACACAACATAAAAGAAACTATAAAGGTTCTGCCTAAGAAAAATATGTATGATAGAAAGAAGTATATTGTACAGTTTTCTTTGACATCATCATGTAAAGTTGCAAACTAAATAAAAATGAAAGAAAAATGAAAGAAAAAAAGGTCTTCATAATCACAACACAGGACAACTTTCAGCAACTGCCAGCAATCAACTAAAGATAACTAAACCATACCTGTAAAGGACTAAGACATGGTAAGAGGAGCTTCTTGTTTATTCCATTTTGATCGGTGGAGAAGAGAGGTAAAAATCTTCCTATAAGTGATCCAGAACCTAGGACAATATTTGCTATCAAAGTCAAGATCAAAACGTTAGCAAAACAGATTCACTTTTGTGATTACATACAAAGAAATCATAGAACTACAGTATCTTCACTCATGCAGGGCATATAGGTTAATATTGAATAATGAAAAGATATAATCCTACAAAATAACAGTTGGCTTTGCAATCTAGGCTGCACACACTTTCAAATTAAATCGACATAATTCCAATTCCACAAAAACAAAAAGATAATCGTCACCTATATTCTTCAAAATTTTTTTTTTTTTTTTGCACTGCAGTTTAAAGACGTTTACAGACCATTAATAAATATAAAGACAAGCCAACAAGTTCAACACAAGAAGAAATGTCAATATATAAACCTTATCATTGAAAAGTATTTACATTTAGGAATATGTTCCAGATTTGTAATCCATATTGCAATATATGTGAGAAAAACATGAGCTCATAAGGCATAAATGAATCATCTCCCAATATAACTTCACAAAACAAATTTGGCAGTTAAAGCAATCTAATAAGCAAATCGTGACATTAAGCTACCATCTTGAAATTTTAAAAAACCAAGTCACATAATATTTACAAAAATAGCCCTAAAATCTTAGTATCTCCATCCAGTAACTGCTGCATGTAAAGATGCTGTATCTCTGATCTAGGTGTAATAACAAGTCAAAAAATCTACCTACTATTTAAGAAGATTTTCCAATTTAAAGTAACATACCTAACCATTGTGCCCACTGAGCAATCAATTGGGAGAATATAAGTGTCCAATGGAGGTGCTCCTTCCTCCGCTCAGCACTCCAAATATCTTCTAGTGTAAGGGCCTACCAACATACAAATATATAAGCTATGTGGAAACATTACTTCTTAAAAGAAATCAGCAGAAAACCAGAAGAAAAGTCATGAACTCACACTTGTAGCCACAGCATCACTGTCACGGTTACCAAGTAACGGTTCACTTAAACCATCAAAGTCTGACGAATCAAAGTGTTCATGCCTTTTCCCATCAACATCCCCATGATGGAGCCTTCTTCTCAATGTTGACGTCATTACTCAAAGTCAAACCTGTAGAAAATTGTCCGAATAGAAAGTATGAATACAATGGCCCAGATCAATGATCCCAATTCATTGTAAAACTCATAACCAACAAAAGCATATGCAAAAATAACAACATCAAAGAATCATATGGCCAAGACATTCCAATTAGATTTAGACCCTAAACTGAACAAGGGCAGAAAGAGGATCAGAATATCTGGACTCAATGCGTCACCACCACGCTTATAAACATACAGGACAATTGAATAGCCATCATTATAACATCTTCACCTAGCATTAAAGTTAGGGCGTTTAAAAGGAATTCTCCGGGCTTTTAACTTAAGCGAAATTCGTCAAAACCCTAAATACCCAGTGGTTCAAGAAGCACAGAAACAAATTAAAGAAAACATCAAACACAACCAAACGCAAATTGGGTCAACCCACGAAGTTTCAAACACAAAAGCATCTCGTTGAAGAATTCAAAAGACTACCCAATTGTGAACAAAACTTAACGAAGAAGAACAAAAAGAACGTACCAAATATACAACGAGAAAAGAAGGCTGAGTGGGAAAGAAATTCTCAAATAGCCAAAAGGAAACCCCCGTTGTTAAGAAAGCTTCAACAACGTGCAAACTGGATACAATACCTATACTTTTTGTATGGAATGCTCACATTATGTTAGGTGTGAGCACACACATATATATAAAAAAGAATAAAAGAAGAGATCAATTGACTCTCTAAATCTCTCTAAAGTGACCTTCTCCAGAGCAGAATAGGAGAGAATCAGAGGGAGAGAGATTTGAGAGACTTTCAATTCAGTCTTGTCTCTGTTTGTTGGTTTGTCTGTTACTGTTTAATTAACTTATTAATTCAATTTCTTTCATTTTTCCAGTTCCCTTCCACGCGGAATCCAACGGAACGGATACAATACAACATTTGTTTTTTTTGTATAGATCCAATGAAAAATAAAATATTTTACATTTATTATATAATGTGCAGTAAAATATACATAATATTAGAAAGTAAATCAACTATGAATAATTGAGAGAAATACTAATGAAAATTTTATTTATAGATGGGGATATCAATTGGTCTTTTGTGATTAAAGTTTTAGGTTTAAATCATAAAGATAGTCTTTTTGTAAAAATATTTTTTTTAAAAAGACATGTACAGTACATTGCAACCCTCCTTATATTCTCCTTATGCGTTGACTAATGAAAATTTTATATATAAAAGAGGAATACAACTCGTCCTATTTTTAAGTTAGTTGGATTTTTATCTCATTTTAGAGGCTTCAAAACAATGTTCTAAAATTGGAAGTTAAATTAATTAAATAAAAGTTTGAAAGATTTAACTAGTATTAAATTATTATAAAATTGAGTAAATATTGAATAAAACTAAAAAAAATTAAATTATAATTTTAAAAATTATCTCTATCCATTAAAAAATTTAAAGTTTAATTAAAAAATTATTATAATTAATTTATTTTAGTTTATAAAAATTTATTAATTTACAAAAATTGACCGGATAATTAATAA
>JANZLD010000002.1:19485772-19499260 GCA_026413575.1 Erythroxylum carthagenense | reverse complement strand
TGAGTAAGGGTTTAGGGCCTATGTTCTTATTCCTCCTAGAGTAAGTTAGTATGGGCTTATCACCCAAAGGCCTATCACATCCGCTTCCAACTTGACCCTGAGCATATAGACCTAGTGATGTTCTAGAAGATTCAAAGCCAATCACAAGGAACTTGCAATGATAGAAAACTTTGGACGCAAGATTTTGAATAGGGGTGACTAGATATCTCATAGTGATTTGGATTGCCTATTATCTCCATGTAGAAAGTTGGTGAGTTGAAAAATACTAAGAATGACTTGATTTTTTTTCCAATTAGATATACTAGAAAAGACGAAGAAACATTTAAGAGAACCAATGACTGAACCAAATTAAATGAGGATTCAATGTTAAACCAATATGGGTTGTCATATTGATCCCTTTTCCTAACTTCTGCTCTAAACAGTGTGAAGATGTAATCACCAATTGTAAAAACTAAAGCAAAAATAATCGAAAGAAGCCATTTAAACAAACATGTGGATGGATATTCTTCAAAAAAAAAAAAAGAACAAAAACATGTGGATGAATATAAAATCTGATCTGAGAAGTCGAAGTTCTCAACATGCCCAACATTTATTTCATTCAGCATAAAACCATAAGTTTATAGCATGCAAAAAAGCATCATCTTTGCAGGCATAAATCAAACAAGGTTATTGTTTAACTCCAAGGAACAGTCAATGGTTGCTAAAGATGAAGAAAAGCAGGACTATGAGATTCAACTACAAAACTTGAGAATCATTAAAAGTAACCGCTAGCCACAAAATCCTTTCATATGAAAATTTACCATTTTCTTGCACAATCAAGAAAATCAACAACTAAAACTTCAGATGCACTAGTATGGGTAGCACTAGAAAAATGTGGCAAGAAAATATTTCCCTGATGTTAACTTGATTGTCAAATTCCTAAATGACCATAATGAGATTAGTTATAGAACCAAAAGGTAAAAAGATACGCCAAGATCATCACAGAAGAACAAAGGATAGTCAAGACATCAATAACCAACCAAATGCAAGTTGCACACACTATATCGATCTAAAAGAAACCACAATCAGAGTATCATTATTTAAGTTCTGAAATTTAAACACACTGCATAAAGTAGACCGGAACATTTATTAAGATCTCATCTTTTCTGAATCTATCTACAAATTATACTTCTGCTTTTCGCAGTTACATAGTGAAACATTTTCAATACACGTAAGCACAACAATTCATTCAATCTCAGACCATTTTTATGCGACTACTATTGTTTACAATGCTTCAGGGCCATTAGATAAGATTTAAAGAATATTTAAGCGAAGTTATTTTTTAAGACCAAGTGGACATGGTTGACATGAAGTTTAGTGGCATGAATAGTTACTCTTTCCTGTTACAACCAAGAGACCTTTCTCATTAATTCATGCATCCATCAGTCACATATTGTACTCTTGCTCATTGCCAAATTTTCTCCAATGCCAATTCATAGGAGATTTATGGATGAAAATAGTGCATTCAAGTATCATAATTGCTGTTTTGTTATAAACCATATTTGATGATTATTAACTTATCTCGATGATTATTTACTTATCCCAAGTATAAATACTTGAGCGTTCTTCCAATCCTAAAAAGACCATAATAAGCTTTCTAGTTTTCAATACCTAGACACTAGAAATCAATTAGAAGAATGTCTAAAATCATCAATGTTACATCTGTGAGTTCAATCCTTACAAGTCATTGTTATCAGTTCAGATAGCTGTAATCACATGCTAGTGATGTGTCCACAAAATCCTAAAACAAACAACTTTAACTTATATAAAAAGGTTCAAAAAAAAAGAAAACTTAAAAATTTTCACCTACATAATAACTAATCATGTTCAGTTGCTAACAGAGAAAGGAGAATAATTGTGCCAAGTTTTCCAAGTATCCCATGCTGAAAAAATCAGCAGTAATTGGCTAGTAATCACTCTGCATTTCCTCATTGGTTTTACCCTTCAATTTTCCTGAAAAGGTAACTGATAGACAAGGCTTGAAATTCATTAATTTACATCGTATTCCACATAATTCTTGCTGTTAGTAATGCAAATTTTAAACCAAATCTATAAGAAATTCTCTCATAGAGTTTATGATAAAGCATTTACCCCAATCATTGCTTGATTGACTTTGCCCTTATGGGTATTCTAATAGAGTATCAAAGCATCAAACAATAAAAATAAGAAGATATCAGACTGATAACCTTACAAATCACTTCATATTTCTACAAAATGGCATGGTAATATTGATACTTCAACATACATTCAGTCAGTTCAGTAGCTTTCAGTCACTACCAGTTTGAAACAGGTTTAACAGTGATCACATAAGTGTTTTCCCAAGAAGTACAAATGTTAAACAGCTTTATTGGATATGAAAGTTATATAAATAGCATCATAGTTTCTCATATGACACTAGGGCATCTTTATAAGATCAAGTAGAAGGTAGTAAAATCTCAAATTCGCACCACAAACAGCACAGGTTCATTATCAATGTGGACAATTCCAAAATATAAATAAAAAACATACTTGCAACTGAGCACGAATAATCTCCAGCTTAGATTCCTGAAAAAATTGTTAATACAATCAGCACAAGGAAGTAAGACAAAGAAATTTTGATTGGATTTAAGGTCATAATTTGATTTATGTACTTGTTCCTGGAGTGCCTCTTTAAGTTGAGAAACCAAAAGACACCTAGTTGCCTCAGCACTTTGAAGCTGCCCAACACATTGCTGAATAAGCTTTTCCTGCTCTTGTATCTCCTCCACCAACACAGGATCATGCTGATTACCTAATGCTCCAGAAATTGCATATGAAAAGGTGAATAAGAAGATTTGCAGCTAAAGTAAAACCACAGCTTCATCCACTCCTTATCTTTATATACACATACACAAACATGCACATCGATTTTTCTGTTATTGTCATCACAAGTTTTTACATACGAGCATGCCTGATAAGCAGCAGAACCAATTGACCTTAACTAGAAATCCATAACAACTGTTTCCCACAATCAGAAAAAAAATTCAAACGCTGCCCTAGTTTTATATCAGCAGTCAGGAGCCATACTTCAGATTTGAGAATATACTTGCCCATTCCACAAGTTAATGATTTTAAGGAGACTCCTAGAACAGGTGAATCAAGACTTTGGTGGAGACATGAAGATATTTGCCTCATTATTCAGTTGCCCAAGTCGCCAGAAATTCAGTAAACATTACAGAAACACATCTTGAACACAGAGCATTATAAAATAAATGAAAAGGAAAGCAAGGATATTCATTACAATAGATAGATAGTTACCAGTTCATCATAGAATAAGATAACTACACATGTTTTCATGATGGGGAGCAAGAAAACAGTTACCTGAATTTTCCATCCTTTCCCTGATTTTTCCGACACGGGAAACAGCAGTATGACATTTGTTCAAAGCAGCTTCCTCATTAAGATCTTCATCAAGCACGGATTGGAATGAAGTTAGGATCTTCTCTGGCAGACCTCCAGCAGCCAATTTCTGAGGTATAGATAGCCAGAAAAAGATATTAAACACCTCAGAACTGCAAAACCATTTAGGCAACTAAAAATGGAATACCCTCAACAAAAAGCCAAATGCTTACAATTCTTACTGAGTGTGCATCCCTTTTGACTATTTTGATGGGATTTGAGCTCTTTCCATTGCTTGCTAATGGAGGAGGAGGATTTTTACCAAGCATTTCATCTTTAAGACCGTGACCACGAGATCCAAAAACTTTTCTTTCCTCCCATATGTCAACCTATATAGAGGAACATCCATAAGATAAAAAAAATACCTTCTTACTTGGAATAAAATGAAAAACATAAGAAACTTCAACTCCAAATTAGCATGAATAAAACTAGCGCTCCAAGAAGCCAGTCAATGAGAAAGGGACTACAAACCCATTAAATTGACATCCTAAAAGGGAAAATATTGCAGAAAAGAAGAATAAAGTATACAAATACTAGGGCTGACTGTGACAGTCAGATGCTAGGCATATAAGAAAGCACAGCTGCAAAATTGAGAAGTCAAAAAGTATCGCATTTCCGTGAAGGTTCAAACATCAGAAGAAATTAGAAGATATTAAGGATGATGAGGAGGATAACACCTATGAGTCCAAAAGGCCACAACAGGAAGGACATTCAGATGGCATTTTTAAGTATACTTTTATTCTGCTTCACTCTCGCTCATCCCACTTATCATGTGCAAGAGTAGTGTTTCATGACAAGCTTCATGAGAGTTTCATGAATGAAACTTATTAAAGAAGATCAACCTAGAGAAGGCTCAGAATAGCACAAATCAAAGAGATAAACTTATCCATGACCATAACTATTAGTTTGAAAAGGACAGCTCAACACTCCAAGAATAAAGGTGGGCATTATGAGTAAACCATCAACCAAGATCCTGAATAGATTTATCTATACTCTCCCAAACCACTGAATAGTTATATACAAAATTGAGGTTAACAGCCTAATGAACTGTTTGATAATGACACCAATGCCAGCCATATGTAAAACGTATATGAAGCAACAAACTGTTCTCAGGACTCACAATCGCATAAAAAATAAAATTTTCACCTACAAGGAAAATTGAGACCTTATAAAAAGTAAGAAACTGTAGCATAAGCCACTCAACAAAGTGAAGTGCAGAATTATTTCAAAAATCTAAGAAGCCAGGAAAAATCCTTGTTCAATCACATTAAAATCATTCTGTTATAAAGCTAATTTTTTGCAGTACAAAGTCAGAATTTATAATGTCATTGGACTCGCTATACTTTTCCAGATTGCAATTAAAAAACAAAAGAAATTTATTAAAAGTTAAAAGCTCATAGCAACTTTGAACAACAATTCATCAACTTCAAATAAGTTAAAGATCTAAAACTGTTTTTGTTAAAAAGTTTTTCCACATAACTTTTTACCCAGTACGGGCATTGCTACTTCCTTATCATATAATAATTAGGAACCAAAGATGAAAAAAAAGAAGAAGAAGAAAGCTGACGTGGATGCTGATGAATATTTCAAGTCACGTTGATAGGAATATAAGTAGAGAATTGTATTATTTACATAAATGTAGGGTACAGTAGCAGTATAACTCCTGGAAGATAGCTCCCAGGCCAATACAAATTCTGTATTTTCAGAATATGAATGATGATGTCCCCCTCTCTATACCGAATCCTATATATCTACTGTACCTCCTCATCCTCACTCTCTCTCTGTAACTAATTCCTAACCTCCAACCTATGTGGCATTTGTATTTGTTCCCTTCCCCATTGTACCCCTACGGTAGTGGGTTTGAATGTCTTAGTGGCTTTTTACTATTACTAATACTAGCATGCTGATAACTAGGAAGGGTGCTAACAATTCCTTCCCCCTCAAAAGGCACCTTGTCCTCAAGGTGGATGAAAGGGAATTGCCCTTCTAATTCTGCTGGTGTGTCTCTCCAACGAACAAGTCACTGAATAAAACAGCCCCCAAATCATCTCTTTGACCCTTATTCAAGGTTCCCATTTCATCAGGTAGAGTTCTTCCGATCTCTAAAGACCACAACAATCCTTCAGCTTCCAACTCTTGATGCTTCAAAATTGGTCGCAGTACATGGGGAGAAAAAGCATACATATGAATTCCCTGCAAAGTAACCTCTACTCCCTTCTGATCAAATGACATGTACATTCTCTTCCAATCAACCTTCACCACCCCTAGTGTTTCTAGCCATGCAACCCCTAAGATTAGATCAGGTCCTCCCGTGTCAAACACATATGCATTCACCCTAAACTCTTCTCCATTTAACTCCAGCTTAATCTCCTTGCAAATCCCTTGTGAGAGGGATCGATGTCCATCCCCCAACCTCACACCGAAGGTTCGGGTTGAGGTAACTGCAATACCCATGGCTTGAACCAATCTTCGGGACACAAGGTTGTGGCTAGCTCCACTATCAACCATTATAACAATAGGCAATTCATTTAACTTACCTATTAAGACCATCGACTTCGGGGGTGAGGATTGGTCACTTCCCAATTCTATGAACTCCATAGAATTGCACACTAACTCCCATTCTTCTTGCTGATCCCCTACCGCCGGTGCTTCTTGGTGACTTCCTCCCACGTCTGCTTCATCCCCTTCTCATATAATTAACCTATATTCTTTGTCTGGACAGCGATGGAGAGGACCGAAAGAATGCCCACATTTAAAACACAGCCCTTTTGCTCTCCTTTCCATAAGCTGATCGTAAGTCAAGTTACGCGTGCCTCTCCATTTTGGATTCATTGTTCGGTGATTGTCGGTGGTGGGGTCTCTCTATTTATGGGGTAGCTCTCTCACTTCATTTTTAATATTCACCACTGCATGGTTCGGCGCCTAGAGATCGCATGAAAGCCTTCGGTTCTTCTTCTCCCTTCTCCTGGCCGAATCACGCCCTCACCAATTAATTCTCTTTCAACCTTCCTTGCGATAGAAATTAATCGAGTTCGGGTTGGGGGATCGTGAGGGCGAACTCTGTTTTTTACTTCTTCACGCAAGCCTCCCAAAAAACAACTCATATACCACTCCTCTGGAAAATGACCAATCTGTGACACAACTTTCTCAAATTAAACGATATACTCATCCACCGAACCAAGTTGGGAGACCGACTTCAAATTTTCTATTGGGTCACCCTCGTCCCTCCTCCCATAACGATAGAACAACGATCGTTTGAATCTTTCCCAAGTCATCCGTGGGTCCAACTCTCGTAAAGTCATGAACCAATATAACGTCGATCCCTCCATACAAATCTGAACCATGGGTAGATGAAGCTCAAGAGGGATTTCATGAATCACAAAGTAGGATTCAGCTCTCGTGACCCATGCGAATGGGTCGTCCCCGTTGAAAGCAGGGAGGTCGACCCTACGCGCGACATTCCTATATTCCTCCCATGCGCGTTCTGTAACAATCGAAGAAGCGTGGTCAACCTGTCGGCGATGCCCAGCACCTTGCGGTCCACCTGTGGGTCTGTCGTTGCCGGCGGTAACAGAAGAGAGGTGCTTGGCTCTGTCACCACCAGCTGATGGGTGAACGTCGATGGTTCTTCTTCTTCGCCCATCTTCTGTTTCTGCGAGTCAAGGATTGAAACCCATCCCTCATCTCCAACTGTAGCAGATGTTGCGATTTAGCCAGCGTCTCCATGCTAGCCATCAAAGAGCTCAGCTGCGATTGAAGATCCTTCAAAGTGGTGTCATGCGATTTAATCATGCCCTCTTATGCGGAGAGGAATGATTCTTGCCTCCTAAGAGACGCCTCTACTGCCGATACTCTAGCCTCCATTCTAGTTAGCATACAATCTCTACCCCTTGGTCTCTCAATGAAAGCACCAATTGATAGGAATATAAGTAGAGAATTGTATTATTTACGTAAATGTAGGGTACAGTAGCAGTATAACTCCTGGAAGATAGCTCCCAGGCCAATACGAATTCTGTATTTTCAGAATATGAATGATGATGTCCCCCTCTCTATACCGAATCCTATATATCTATTGTACCTCCTCATCCTCACTCTCTCTCTGTAACTAATTCCTAACCTCCAGCCTATGTGGCATTTGTATTTGTTCCCTTCCCCATTGTACCCCTACAGTAGTGGGTTTGAATGTCTTAGTGGCTGTTTACTAATACTAATACTAGCATGCTGATAACTAGGAAGGGTGCTAACACACGTTTTACAAACACAGCACAGATCAATGAAATAAATAGCCTTTACTCAACTGCTAAGACTTACCAGTCTGGTCACAACTTTCTTCCCATGCTCATCACCATTCTCATAAACATGTTTCAGTGCTGCAGGAAGAACTTTCCAGAATTCATTCACAAATTCACTACCCTTACGCCTGCTATTTTGCAATATGTCATTAGCCAAATAGAGGAAAGGGATACGTTGTTCTCTCTGGGATGAGTTGAAAAAATTTTCCCAAGTCTCAACAACCTGCCTTGCTCTCTTCCGATGAGAGATACACCAACTCGACAATGCTAGAACAATTGTTAAAGAAACACACTCAAAGTCATTATGGCAGGAAACTTTGAAGAACACAAGGGAAGGAAATACAGAACAGGTTAATAATGGTTGGACACAGATAAGTGATCATATTATTTAACACTATCTTCCAAATTTATTATCTTTGAATGTTTTCAAAACTGTTTGAAGACTAGAATACTTGGGTAAACTTAGATTGGAAGTATGAGTAAATTTTGGTCATTAGTTGAAACAGGTTGCAGTCACCCTCACCATCATAGGAAGACTGCTTAGAACCTTAAATTATTTAAGGCAATTAATATAAGGAAATGGATACAAAGAAGCAATTACCAGAGATCAAGGAACCAAATTAGAAAAAGATCACACTGCTTGGATCTATTGTAACTATAGACTTCAAGAAAACCTTAAAAAATAGAGGATAGCCGGGAAGGGGAAATTGTTTATGGAGATACAATAACTCCAAATTAAATTTGCGGCTTTGTCCTTTCAATCAAAGGAGTTAAAAATTTTAGCAACATTGTATCTAAACTGAAACTCTCCTCAAAAAGACCCTAACGTTTGTAACTGTTGCTTTCTAAAGGACATCTAACCAGGGAACCTTGAAATTGCTCAGTCTCCATTGAGAGAAAGTGTTAGGATGCTGAGAAATGCAGACCAATAAGATGGGGACTTCAAGACTAGGATGTGGACTTCTAAGATTCAGTTTATTAGAACTATATATAATCTCAAAGAATAAGATTCTCAGAAAAAAGGATACATTCAATGCTCTGCTGTGAGTTGTTGAGTTTTGCAAGCTTCTCAGCTAGGACCTGTCCATCAAAAATATCGGTGCTCATCCTGCCGGAATACCAATTTTAACATGTCCTGCAGACCCATTAAGGGAAGGGAACTGTTATGTTCAAGTTGTATATATTCAAAATTAACACTAAAGTAAAGCTCAATACTTGAAATACTTAATTTGTTAATTTCATAAAAGGCTAGAACAGTGCATAGAAGCAAGTATTCACACATATAGTCCAGCATGTCAAGTAGTTCAAACTTGATTCTGAGTACTAGACAAGTAGAGCAATGTAACACAATTTTTAGAATTCAAATGACATGTAAGCTTCAGTTCACTGACCCAAGCTTGACTGTCACTAAGTATACAAGTAAAGGGAAATTCAAACAAGTAGAGTTCTTCAATAGCATAACTGAGATTTCAAACACGTCAAAATACATAAAAATAATGTATAATTGAAATTTAAATGCAATTTCATTCGACCACGCAATATCAGTTTTATGTTAGAAAACTCAGCTTCGACCTTGTTTGGGATATAAGCAAATCAAGCCAATGAATTGATTAGAACATCATAGAGTTGGCTGAACCACAATAAAGAACTCAAGTCAACACCAAGCTGAGGCCCAACTCAACATAATATGGACTAACCTTAGCCTGATTTATTAGCAACCCAGTGAAACTCTAAACTCATAAGTCAATGAAAGACAGTGGATTAAAACATAAAGCTGACTGACTACATTCCAAATTTCAACAGACAAAGAAACAAAGAGAAATGCAGACAAGGATAAAAATAAACCATAATATTCAAACACTTTTTTCATTAAAAATTAATTACTGTGCAAAGCAGTTCGGAATTATTTGATAAGCCCAGTTAAAAATACTCATACTTAGAGAGAACACTTTGGAATATATGTATGCTTGGGACTCATTCACAAGAAACATTCTTCAGCTGGCTCTTGTATTTTCAGTGAAGCTCAGCAGCCTATTTCCCACTTATGGATCCAGATTGAAGACGTACCTCATATAACCATCACTTAGCCCTCTAGCTTTTTCAGCTGTACTTCAGCAACTGCAGAATAAAACTACAAAACATTTTATCAGCTAAAAGTACAATCCAACATAGAAGTTGATAGAAGAATTTGGAAGATCGGAACCAAAGAGATGAAGACATTTTCATTCATACCAGAACGTGAGTTTACTACATTGATAAAATAGAACTAACAATAATTTTCTGAATTAGTCCAGACGTTAATTAACTATTAGTATTTCAAACACTACTTTCCTGATGAGCTTAATCCTAGCAATAAAGCCGATTATTTTACTACCAACATTACATCCCATTACGTTCAGGCTTCCGTTTCAGTATCAGAATTTGCATATTACGCATAAACACATGTCAATTGAAGTCCACCACAACGTGAACAAGATGCAAAGAATGAAAAATAAAATCAGCTAAATGCTCATCTCACGCTGCAAATAAGTAAATAACTATGTAATCGCTCCTTCGCATCCAAAGAGTGGAAAATCAGAAAAGAAATCTCAAGAAAACCATATCCCAGCACTTAGGCATGCAGGCGAGGAGGATTCGAAGAAGTAACAAAAAGTCTACTTGAAACTTGATAAGAATTACACATCACCAAGCGATATGTTGTAAGCAGGTAGATAACTTGAAGATTGTATTGAGCTCCATTCAGGTCCTAAACCAACTAAACACAGAACAAGATACCTAATATTCTTAGGTTTAAAAATGCCAACCAAATCCAATCAATTGAAAAAGAGTGTTTCTTAATTCTTACACAGTCCTCTACGTCACGAAACAGTGGTCAAGGGCTTTCAACAAATGCAGAGAATTAGGTTCGTGGCAGTAAAAAAGAAACAAGTGTATAAATAAACAAAAAACTAGAGATGTGCGAACCGAAAGAGTAGGAACCGGAGCTTGAAAACGAGTTTACCTGGAAAGAAGAGAGACTTGAAGGAGAATTAAGGACTGGGGGGGGTGGGGGTGTAATTGAGAGATCAAAGAAAATCAAAAACCCTAGAAATTGAGAAGTTGTTGACTGGGGATTTGGGCATGGAGGATAGCGCCTGTCGTGAAGAGAGATTGGGGGAAATTGATTATTAGACTCCTCAATGAACTCGAAAACCAGTTAAGTGACGCCAATAAGTGACGCCGTTTTGGTCTGGTGACTTTTTTTATTTAATTTATTAGTTGATGATCTAAGTGGTTATAAAATTATAATTTTGGAATCACAGTTATATTTTTTGTGATTATAAAATTATAATTTCAAAATACAAAAATAATTTTTTGTAAAAATTATTTAAAAAGGTTACGTAATGACCCTTTTACTCAATTTCGGATGTTGATAATCAATTTCATAAACAAAAGTGTTTTTTGTTCTTAATTTTTATGCTTAATCTTAAAAACATTATTTTAATTTTAATTTTGAAACAGCCATCCTCCGTAAATTATTCTCTCTTCTTAAAGGTTCATTCTTAATTTTTTTTAATATTATTTGTGCATAAAAGAGCTAAAAAAAAGGAATACTGAGTAGTCATACACGCTAAATAACACACAATATTACTAAGTCCTCAATTGTAAAGTTCTAAAATTTTCTCATTTTATCCAAAATCAATTGCTTAGTTTGACATTAAAAGATAAACATCTTGTATTTAAGTAGTCTCATTTGTGTTGAATTGGTAAATATACCATCCATTTTAGTATCTTCTACATGACAAGATCCTTTCTATAAAATTTAAAAATATACACATAAAATCACATTTAAGTATAAAAATAGTCTAAAAGATTTTTAAAATTTTATACATTATGTTTAAGGTTAATCTACAAAATATAAATAATGATTAAATTGATAGGTTTTTAAAATAAGCATTATGCGTCAATTACATTGGTCATTCTTTAATTAGTGATTTTAAAAATAAATTCACGGATGATAAATTTTTGTGGATAATTGTAAAAAGACCAAAAATATATTAGTTTATGCCTATGTTCATAGTTTAGACACTAATGAAGGTATAATGTCATTTCCTTGGTGTATAGGCAATATACAAAATGTAAAATGTCGATTATTTATAAATTATTAATAATTTTATGATTTTTTATACATATGTATACAAGTAATCCATATATCCAATGGAATGGATTTCGTACTGTTCCAACTGATACTTACCATATTAGCCAAAATACAATACTAGATGGCATAATATTGTGATGGGTTTAGATACCGATTTGGTACCAACTATTTCGGATGGAATTAGCTAGTATCGACCAATATCGAGAATATCAGTAAAATACTGGATAAAATTTGTAATATTAAAAGTTTCATAGCTTAATTAATTAATTAATTAATTATAACTAATTGTCTCGTAAAACTAAAATAAGCTAATTGCCTCTCTCTTAAGCTACGTTTGGTTGGGCGGTTAGTAATGAAATAGAATATAATGTAATATTATTTCATCGTTTAGAATGATGGTTTATAATATAATGAAATGGAATATGATAAAAATGGAGGATTTCACATTACATCATATTCCATCCTAAACAATAAAAATAAATTACATCCAATTTAAGGGGTTTAAGATGAAATGTAAAATAAAAATATATGTATTACCTAATATACCCTCAATAATTTTTTATAATACCAATTATACCCTCAACCTTAATAACAAACAGCAAGATAATAATCTCATTATTTGTTTGTTCTATCAAGGGTAAAATAGTCATTTATTATTATTATACATACATTACATTTCATTCCATCCATCTTTCAAATAACATTTCACTATATTATATTATAAACTATTTCGTTCCTCCTAAACAATAATTTTTTAATATTACATCCATTTACATTCTATCCATTATAAACCATTCAATTCTATTAAAAACCTTACCTCCAACCAAACATAGCCTCAGTGCCTCTGCCTTCTTTCTTACCTAGTAGCAGACTTTTCCATCGCCGCCACTTCACCATCATCATTGTTGCTCCGTCATAGTGTTGCCATCATCTTCTCCTATTGTTGGCATCTTCTTCTTTTTCTTCTACATTATGTCTATTGACGGTATTAACTATGAACATTCAATAGCAAAACACACAATCTTGTAATTGTAAATTACTTTGTGTGTAATGCATTTGGTCATTAGTGTTTTCACTTGATTATCTTAATCAAAATTAATATGTTTGTCTCTAAGTTTTGTAAGTACATTAATAGTCTATAAGTAACATTTGGCTTTTTAATTTTTACAATAATATATAGTTTTAAGTCTCCTTTTAATATTTAAGTCTGATTTTTGGAAACTAACATCTTATAATAAAGTGGGTAACATGCAGCTAAGTTAAAAATGAATTGTTTGCATTCTTGCTACCCTGTTGTCATTAAAAAATAAGTTTACAAATAAACAAAATTAAACTTTGAAAAGTAATATTTCCAACTTGATAGCAAACTTACAAATGCACATTCATATGTGATAAATAATGTACAAAACACTTCAAACCTCTAACTCCTTTTAAAGAAGTGATAACATATTTCACTTAGGGTATCTATAGTCATGCTCTAATATATCATATAATAGTTTAGTTTGACCGTCTTAGGGATTTAGCAAATGTAGCGCCCCCTCATCGTAGGGTACACATCGGGACGCCCGAAGGTCATTCCGACACGTATCCCACGATAAAGGT
>JANZLD010000002.1:19449020-19472308 GCA_026413575.1 Erythroxylum carthagenense | reverse complement strand
AACATACTCAGTCAATGAATGCAGTGAAATCCTACCAGTCTATCCCAATATTACCATAATGCCCTTGCTAATAGTAACGGGATGTTACACAGACACGTATAATCTAGCATGGAAGAACCACCTGAACTTTTCTTGGTCAAATAATACAGGAGGTCATTTCTGACCTTAAGGGCCACTTAAATTCCAATAGGAGAAATCAAATGCCACAAATGCTAAGTTAGACAAAATCTTGGAAAAACTCAAAAATATGGAAGATGCTTACAAAAGGCTAGAAGGATGATTCGAGCAAGTAACCAAAAATCATGCATCTTCCATCTATAATTTAGAAATTCAAATGAGATAATTGGTGAATGCATTGTCTGCACGAAGTGTGGGAAGCCTACTAAGCAATACATAATCAAACCCAACAGAGCAATTATAAGCAATTACATTGTGAAGTGAGAAGGATTTTGAACAACTCACAAAGCCAAAAAGTGCACCCCACTCTATAAAGAAAGACAAGGAAAAGGAGAAAGACGTGGATATGAGCGAATACCCTCCGTACCTTGCTCTTCCTCCATATCCGCCCAAAATTTCATACCCCCAACAACTCCATAAGAGCAAATTAGATGCACAATTTGTGAAGTTTGTAGAGAAATTGAAGACTTTGCTAATAAATCTTTCGTTTGTTGAGACTTTGGAACACATGCCTAAATATGCTAAATTTTTGAAGGACATATTATCAACGAAACATACTTGGGAAGAGAACCAAAGGTAACCTTAACTGGCAACTATAGTTCCATAGTCACCAATCAAATGCCTTCCAGACTGAAGGATCTAGAGAGTTTCACAATACCTTGTGTAATTAGTGGATTTTAATTTGGAAAGTACTTATGTGATTTAGGAGTAAGCATCAATCTTATGCCTTTGTCGATATTTAAGAAATTGCGGCTCAGTGAGGTCAAGCCAACTTTGATAATAATCTAACTGGCTAATCAATCTATTAAAAGACCGTTTAGAGTGGTGAAAGATATTTGCAATTGGTCAATTTCATTATTCGCACGGACTTATTGTTCTTGATTTCGAAGAAGATAACAACTGTCCACTAATTCTTAGATAACCTTTCATGAACACAAGAAAAGCATTGATTGATATTCATAAAGGTAAATTGACAATTCAAGTGAAGATAAAGTGGAGTTCGATATGAACAAGGCTTCGAAGAATCCGAAGGAAAGCAACACTTGCATGAAGATTGATATTATGTATGGAAGTATGCAAGAGCAATTAGAAAGCTACTTTGCAGAAGTTAAATCAGTAAAAATGGAGACAGACAATGAAGCTAAGAAGGTGAACGAAGCTGGGTCTGAAGGAGATGTTAAAATGGAGGAGTCGGGTGTTTAGACCCATCAAGAAATGTTAGTACGAATCGAAGCACCCATACCACTCTCTGCAGAGAAACCACTAACCCTAGAGCTTAAACCTTTACCCACATATCTCATATATACCTTTCTAGGTGAAGGTCAAACTTTACCCATCATCATTTCTAATCAACCAGATAGGGAATAAAAGAGTAAGGTGGTAGAGATTGTTAGGGAGTGGATAAAGGCTATGGGGTAGCAAACATATGACATTTAAGGTATAAGCCCAAATGTTTGCTTGCATTTGATAAACCTCGAAGAAGGAAGTAAAGTAGTGAGGGAATGTCAATGTAAGTTGAACCCTCATATAAAGGAATTTGTCAAAAAGGAGGTAGTAAAGCTTTAGATGTGAGTATCAGATACCCTATATCTGATAGCGAATGGGTCAGCCCAGTACAATGTATACTTAATAGGAGCGTAATTAATTGTTTAATTATTTCATAACACTTAGCGATTAATGACATAAAATTATTTAAGATACTCACTTTGACTCATATGTGATTTTAGATACAATTCGGAAGCAAAGAAGTTAAAGTGAGTCGAAAGCACGATATATATGCCATTTTTTAAAGATTAATTTTCACTTGTCTTTCCAAGAATGATAATAAGCAATGGGGAACACATTTTTGTAATAGATCTTTTGATGCTCTCCTAAAAGGATACGAAGTCCACCATTGAGTTGCCACTCCTTATTACCCGCAAATGAGTGGAAAAATGGAAGTTGTGAACCAAGAACTGAAACACATTTTAGAAAAGATGATGAATAGTTCTAAGAAGGACTGGGCATTAAAGCTAGATGATGTCTTATAGGCTTATTGAACCACTTTTAAAATGCCAATCGGAATGACGCCCTTCTGACTCATACATCGTAAAGCTTGTCATTTTCTTGTGAAATTAGAGCATTAAGCATATTACACAATGAAGGTTTTAAATTTTGATTAAAAGCAAAGGGGTGAGAAATGACTTCTGCAACTAAATGAACTCGAAGAGTTTCATTACAATGTGTACGAAACGCCAAACTTTATAAGGAGAATGTGAAGAGATGGCACGAATTTCATCTTAAGCAGAAGGAATTCAAAGTGGGAGATGTAGTTTTGTTGTACAATTCGAGGTTGAAGCTGTTCCTAGGAAAACTTAAATCACAATGGACTGGACCATTTACAGTCACCTAAGTCTTCACCATGGAGCCTTCAAATTGGATAATGCAAACAAAGAAACCTTTAAAATGAATGGGAATTACTGCAAACTGTATCTTAGTGGAGTGGTCATGAAGGAAAAGGAAATAATTGCTTTCTTTTTGGGAAATTAAAAGTGCTTCCAAAGATGCGAGGTTAAGCTAATGGTCATAAATTAGTACATTTATTAGTTAGATTTGTCTTTAAAATTTTAGAATTAGTTATTTCTTCTTTAGATTTCTCTTTGGAATTTTAGAATTAGTTATTTCTTCTCAATAAAGGATTGGAAGGGTATGAAAGGCAAGACAATGAGGTGATAATGAAAATATAAGGTAGGGAAGGATTCGAAAGTGACACAAATAAAAGAATTAATGGAAAAAAGAGTAAAAAATTCTCAGTGTCACGATCGTGACCCTATTTTGGACATTTTGTCATGATTGTGACCCTGAAAATTGCTTCTGGGTCACAATCGCAACCAACGGCGAGACAAAATAGGCATACAAAATTTTCAAGCTCTCAAATTTACCCCTTCTTTTTTCCCCCTAACCTATATATTCACCCTTACCCTCATTTTCTCACCCACAACACTCTCTTTACTCTCTCTCTAACAAATAAACTCTCAAATCATCTCACTTCTCTTTACAAATTTCTTTATCTCTCTAAATTCTTCACATCTCTCATTCCAAACGGGACCGAGAATTAAGTAGACGGCTAAGCGCATTTAAGGAAAGGGCAAAGCACAAATGTTGAGATGCGGACAATTAAACCGAGTGCGGGATTATGGAGCACCCTTTTCGATTTACTTGGAAGAGGAAGGACCCCATTTTGAAACCCTTAGCCTTAAAAATATTGTTGTGCCTCGATATTTAGACTTTAAAATATTAGAAAGAATTGTATTGGGAGAAAAGCTTGCAAACTTCGGTAGCAGAATTCAATGGGAAAAGTTTATGCATTTTAACTTTTTCGTTTATGAAGAACTCACCCTTGAATTCTTCATATCCATTTAATTTGAGCAAGGTAACCCGAGAGAATTATGGTTTTAGTTGTGGGGTCGATCATATGAGTTAAATATTGAAACTTTATGTGAAATTGGTGGATTCCTTTAATCGACCATTGTGGATCAACACTATGAATTCCATGCTTATCGTTATTGGACCCAACTAATTGTGATGGATAACTTCGACCTTAAAAATGCCCATAATAACATAATTCATAGTCCTGAATACTTGCGATTACATAAATTCATGTGTCAAACCGTGTTTGACAAAATTGAAATCAACAAGTGTTCGGTAAAAGAGCTATTCATTTTGTGGTGCATGGATAATAGTGTCTGATAAGTGTAAGTTTTAATCTTATAAACCCTTAATATTTAGCAAGCGCACAGTTCGTAATGTAGTATTAAAGGTGACGATCCCATGAGAAAGAAGAGTATTCTAATCCTAAAATCTAAGACTAGAAAAACTATAAAATTGAAATAAAAATGCAACAAAAATTAATTACGAGAATCGAGTTCAACCAATCAAATCGGAAAATAAACACAAAATTATTAACAATTGAGCAATATGCAATCGCATAGAAATCAACCTAAGGAATTTTCAAATTTATGAGAAAGAGGATTTTACTTATCATTAATGCTAACACTAGCCGATTATGTGTCAATAGAGTGTCAGTTCTAGTTTATCCTAGGGCTGATTACTCTCTTTTGAGTTATAACCATTAAATCCTAAATTATAAACCCTAATCAGATTATGGAATTTGCAATCGCTCATTTCAAAAATTATCCAAAACCCTAATTAGATATGAAGCACTCTAATAAACTATCGAAACATCACACGAGATCTCTCTCCACACAATTACCAATATGATTTGACACGGTTTTTATTAAATCGTCTAACTCTCGTTAATCCGATTTAATTGTTTTTCATTCAGTTTACCCTCTCAGTTTATCATTGAATTATGCAAGAATGCAATCAAATCATGATATTCATCTAATAAACACAATAAACTAAATTATCATTAAATCAAAATTAAATCCCGAAGGAGAGTTTAGAACATCATCAATATTCCAACTTTTATCATCATACTATCCATCTCAATTCTATACATAAATAAAATTGAAATGAAAAGGAAATAATGACTTAGAATAGATGATAGAAGGCAGTGATGTTGGGAAACCTCCTAATCTGGGAAGCACATCTAGTCAGCTTTGTCTTCCTTTTCCTTCTTCTTCTTTCTCTCTCGGGGTATTCTCTCTTTAAGGTTTCAAGTGTAACTAATGCAAAAAGTTCCTTTATTCACCTTTTAATGTTCTTTAAATAGTCTTTTATGTTTTGGGTAACCCTAGGGTCTTTTCGGGGTTCGAAAGATCCAAAAAGTACCTCAAAACATGAAGTTCATAAGTGAATACACGTCTGCCTGACACAGGTTACGATCGTGGCCACATTTGAGCTTTCTTTCACGATTGTGGCCTGATGTCTTCTAAAACTCCTACGTTCTTCGATACTGACCCTAAAATATTAGCAAACACATCAAAATACCTCAAAAACATAATATTTAAGCTCAAAAGCTTGTACTAATCCATAAAACACTTTAAACATAAATAATTAACAAACTAACACAATTCTAACCTAAACACATACTAAATGATCGAATTAACGGCTAAACACATATCAAACTATGCCCTAAAACACGATGAAATTTACACTTATCAACATCCTCACACTTTAACCTTGGTTGTCCTCAAGCAATCAAGAAAACAAACAACAAATAACACAAAAACACAAAGAACATAATTCAATAATGAGGCAATGGCTTCAACTTCATGAAACAAATTTAACTCTAGACACAAACATTCAAGTTGTTCCAAATTATTAACATGCAAAAATCCGCATCTATGAACTAAATATGCATATTAATCAAAACTTAAATGCCAAATTTATTCACCCCTTTCAATTGTACACACACATTAATAATTATTTGGTCAATCAAACTTTGTAACTAAACCTAAGTACGTTTTTCATGAAAAGTTAAGCTACTTATAAGTTCAGTAGGTTTTTATTAGAAAACATTCTTTTTGTTACTTTTGTTGGACATGAACCTAGGCAAACATTAGTGACGAATGTCAATCTAATTACTCGACTAAGTCAAGTTTTTAGTAAGTTACTTGGTTAGAACGTCATTATAGCCTTTTGACACAAAGGAGCACATTTCTGATGTGTGTCTATCTAGTTACTTAGCTACATCACGTTCTCAACTAGCTACTGGCTCTATTCATAACTCGAAGGCCAGTAAAATAATTATTTATTTAAAATTTACAAACACTTTTTCTCTTTTTTTCAAAAGCCTAGCTTGTTGCTTTAGCTACTCATTTTCATGAAAAATACTAGCAAAGCTACTTAGTCGAAAGACCTAAAATTATGAATGAAAGTGATGACTTATAGGGTGATAACTAACACTGAATCCTAATTAACTTGCATACTTTAGCTAAAGAACCCAAATCACTAATTTCGCGAGCTAATGACTCTTCATAACCTAATAGATTATGTTCAAAATTAAATCAATTTCGTTCCATCTAAGCCATCGATACATTCATACAATTCACAATATGCAACCTAAACACACTAAAATAATAACATGCAAAATTCACACTCAAAGCAAAATACACAACCCTCCCCACACTTAAACAACACATTATCCTTAATGTGAGAAGAAGACAAACAAACATACATGGAAGGAAATAATATAAAATAAAATAAAACAAAATTTAAAAACTAAATTTAAAAGAAAAGGGCTAGAAATAAAACCTTACGCTAATGGAGACGGTGATGGAGGCGGTAGTTGCATACCTTGAGCCTCGAAATACCTATGAATACGTCTAATGTCCTAACTTTGGCGTCTTTGTTCCTTTGCTATGCTCCTCATTACCTTGGAGTTTTCAGCCAAAGTATTTGTCAGAGTTTTGGTTTGATCAGATATTACTGTCAGTACTTTCTTCCATCCTGATTCTTCTTCTTCGTCCTCCTCCCCAGACTCCTCGCTAGTAGAATCCCCTTTTTGTTGTTGTTGAGCGCTCAAACTCACTTGACTAGTCCTGATCTTGACGTGTGTTTTGGCATTAATATCCCGAAGTTCCAAATTATGAGACTTCAGGATTTCAGCTCGCCACAGATGATGATGGTTCTTGAATTTAGGATGGTATATTTAATTTAAAGTGCTTAGTCACAGATTGAATTGTTAAGTCAAAATGACTTTACGATTAATTTTGATGAAAACCAAATAATGATGCAGAAAGCATAAATGAGACGGAAGCAGATAAAAATGAGGCGGAAGCAAAATGAGACGAAAGCAGATAAAAATGAGAAACAAAGCAGGAAGCAGAAATGAGATGCAAAGCAGAAGACAGAAACGAGAGGGAAGCAAAATAAGACGATAAAAATAAGACGAAGCGAAGACGAAAATAAGACGAAAGAATCGAAGACGAAGAACCAAATCAGTTTGAGTTAGTTACAGAACTCAACTGAATAACTGCTTCTTTAAAGATCAAGAAACAAGAAGAAAGAAGCAGTTATCAAGAAGCAGTTGAAGACGAAGACTATAAATACGAGTCAAAGTCGAAGACTGAAAAAGTGAGTGATATTCAAAAAGCTAAATACTATATTTATGCAAAACACGAGAGCTATATTTTCTATAACAAAGCTCGCAATATCTTTCTGTAAGAAAGAAGAAAAGCTGAGAGCTTGAAGAGGCTAAGTAAGAAAAAGAATACTTGTTGTAAGAGACTTGAAGAGGCTCGGTGAAAAGAATACTTGTACTTTTGTGAAGTATAATGAAATCTTAGAAGGGATTCTGAGGACTAGATGTAGCCCACGGTTTGGGGTGAACCAGTATATAATTGCTGTGTCGATTCTCATTCTCAACTCTTAACTCTTGTTTCTATTGTTGATATAAATTCTTCATAATATTGTTTGTCAATCGTTTTGAGAAAGCAATTTTTTAAAAAGGGGATTGTATTAAAAATTCGAATATACAATTCAACCCCCCTTCTTATGCATTTTGTATATCGTATACTAATGTGTGATTCGCTTCTTGAATAAGTTAATAAATTAGAGAAGCTTGAAGGGTTGTGTTTAAAGTTAAATTAGCTTCATGAAGATTAATGCTATTGTATCATCATTGCATATGTTTGCTTATATGTGTTATTTTTTGGTGTATTTGTGTTTTGTTTTTGCTTACGAATAAGCAAAAGCTCAAGTGTGGGGATGTTGATAGTTATAAGTTACATTATGTTTTAGTGGATAATTTAGTATGTTTTTAGTTGTTAATTAGATGATTTGTGCATGTTTAGGTTTAGAATTGTGTTAGTGTGAGTTTAGAGCATGTAATCGGGCTTTAATTTTGTGCATTTAAGGTGTTTTGATGTGTTTGGTAGTGTTTAAGATCAAGAAAGGAAGATTGAAGAAGTTTGGAGAAAGTTGTTTTCAACAAACCTGCACTTGAAGTGCCAAGGACAATGTTTTTTTTTTAATTACATTTTTGAACAATTTTACATTTGGAGTGCAAAAGATGACTTTTATTGCATGAAATAATGTTTTTTAATTTACATATGCAAAATCGAGTTATATATGTTGCGTGTATTTATTCTCTTTTTGGCTTCGAGCCATGGCACAGTTTCATTTTATCGATTGGGCCGATAAATAAAGGCATGGTGCCTTACTTGATTTTTGTACTTAATTGTTGTATATGATTTTTGAGATCGGTGAGGAAATGATTGGCCAATCGTATGCTGGGCATAACAGATTAAGTGACACCCATACCCTTGACGCTGGTACATAAAAGTCAAGTCCTCGTATCGACATCCTTCTATAGGACTTATAGGTGATTCCATACTTAAGGTCTGGATACCAACAAGGTCATTACTTAGGGTCATGATGCTCTTGTCGACTGTAATTCGGACTTGCCATGGATGAAAGTCGAGCCAACACTGGAAATCAGTGGGTCTATACATTAGTTTGGTCGATTAGTGGTGACACACATGATTGTGTTGGCTTATTTTGATATTTATTTTCTGACGATATTTGATTTATACATGTGATGTTTTTCTACTTATAAGTATTAGAACTGGAACCTATGTTCACCCGATGAGTGATTAATAAGCTAAGCCTATATGATTCCTAGCCAGTATACGTTGAGTCATAGGCTAGGCCTATGTATTTCTATGTAATGTATATTCACCTCATAGGTTAATTACACCGTCTTGGTGTGTATCGAGTTCTACTTATGATATATATTTTTCCTGGTCACTGAGTACATAGTGTACTCACCCCTCCTACGTTTTCCAACCATGCAGGTTAATTTAGTGAGCTTGAAGCTCTAAGATCGTGCGGTCTTTTGACATTTTCAGGGTATTACCGCACGTGGATACTTTTTTTATATACTTTAGTTACATAGTGGCTCATGAACTGTTTTCCTATTTTTATTAATTTGGTTATGTTGATATGCTTTGTGATTTTATAAATTTAACTCTTGATTATTTTGTTGTTGTAAAAGACTTTATGTATGAACTTTTGATACTATTATTAAGATTGCTTTGAGTGGACTTTAAAGTCTTGAAGTTATGATTAGATGTGAATATAGAAGTGTGTTTAAAATTGTTTGCAGGTATTTGATTGAGTTTTTGGATTTTTAAAATACAGTCGATATATTGCCTAAGTTTTTTAACAAAAAAGGGAGAGATCTTTAGTTAACCTTGTATAGATGGATTAAGGATACCGTGAGTGTCTTTAACTCGGTTATGTGGTGGTTATCATAAGTCCAATGTGGAATCGAGTCGTGACAATAATAATAAGACTGAAAAGCATTGAATGATAGAACTTTATCATACCACCATCTAACTACTGCTATATCGACATTGTGAATTGCATCTCTTGATTGTATTACGCTACGAATTGAAGGTCGGGCTCCAGGGGTTGCTTGTGGTGCAAAGAAACTAATCACCTGCCTTCTTCTCTTCCTCACATCAGCTTTAGGTACTTCTTTTTTAGCCTGAGATTGAACATTACCAGTACTACTACCACCATTACCACTTCCACTTCCACTTCCACCTTCAACATTTCCAAAATCAGCATGAAAACTAGAAAACAAACTTCCACTACCAATTTCAAAATTCAACCTTTCCCTTTTATCTTTCTCATATTGATATTCATCAAGCAATGTTTTCATTTGCCACTTCACATCATGACTTATTTTTTTACAGAGTTTCACATCTTCTTTAATCCCAACTAAATGTTTTCTTAATCGGGTGATCTCTCCACCTTTAAAATACTTGTTACAAAATAAGCAAATAGTATAGTTCCTCATACCTGGAACTAATACAGCATGAGCCTAAGCTGGATCATTGTATCTTCCTGAAGTGGGTTGATCAGGAGTACTTAAACTTTCTTCCATTTATCTGTAAAAATAAATGAATACATATATCAAAATAAATAACACATAAAAATAAATAATAGATAATTTCAGTACACAATATGCATATCCATCTTATGTAATATAACTAATTCTGTATGATTACATTACATAAAATTCAATTTCATAGAACACAATTCACTATAAGTCAAAAACTAACAATTCAAAACATCAACATATATAATTACACAAAACATACATAAACACTTTCCATTTCTAACAATCACAAAACATACATAAAACAATTTCCATTTTCAACCAATTTCCATTTCCATTTCCAACAATTTTCATTTCCATTAATCACAAAACATTCATAATTTCATTTCCATTTCTAACGATTTTCAACAATTTCCATTTTCATTTCCAACAATCACAATACATTCATAAAACAATTTCCATTTCCAACATCCATAAATCATACATAAACAATTTCTATTTCTAACATCCATTAATCATACATAAACAATTTCTATTTTCAACAATTTTTAACAATTTCCATTTCCAATAATCACAAAACATTTATAATTTTATTTCCATGTATAACAATTTTCATTTCCATTTCCAATAATCACATTACATTCATAAAACAATTTCCATTTCCAACATCCACAAATCATACGAAAATGATTTCCATTTCCAACAATACATTCATAAAACAATTTTCATTTCTAAAAATTTCAATTAAAAATTTCAAACATGAGGATCAAGTTGAAGAGTATGATACGATTTACATAATTGCCAAATAATGAATGACATATCTTATACAATTATTTATACACATCTATTCATAACATGATGATCAAGTTGGAAGATATATTCATAACATGAGTATCAACCGATCAAGTTGAAGGATATAACTTCTTTGGAATTTTTTTCTTATTTAAAGTTTTGAATCTTCTTATTTAAAGTTTTGAATCTTCTTTTCATTTCCAACAAACCATCATATTATATACACCATTCTATATTTTGTTCTTAAATATATAAGTTACTTTTACAATTTTAATTGACATTAATAAGTCTAAGTATAAATGATTGGAACCTACAATAACAACATATTCATAATTTGAAAACAAAAAAGTTCTTTCTGGGATACATTTATTACATAACTATTTTCAGACATTATCTATTATAAATATTTATGATACCTTGCCCCCACATATATATTACCAAATAATTCAAGTTCAACATATTTTATACTCAATTAATTATTTACTCAAAACTAATACCCAAATAGGCAAATACTATCATTAACTACAACCAAATTATTATTAATTTTCAATTGTATAATTCTATACTCAACTAATTATTTACCTTAAGTCAATACCCAAATATTAAAATAAAATACAATTTTTAATTTACAGTTTCAAACTTACAACATTAATTGTCAATTAATGATTTAAGTTTTTACAATTTTAGAACTTTAATATTATCGGTTTATGTATGTTTTAAATTTAAGTTGTTTCAAGTTCAACTTTCAAGTTTCAAAATCAATAAGGCCGTGCATTTCATTCATCGAAAAACTTATCATAAATTTTTGATAAACTTAAATTAATCTTTATTCTTTATAACCAAATAGAATAACCAAACAACTCATTCATCACCGTGACTAAAACATTCATAATTCCATTTCCAATATTCATATCACAACTGATAAAACAAAATCGTGATCATTCAACATTTCAATTCCAATATCCAACCCAGAGACACACAAATTGCACATCACAAAATCAAGTTCCAACATCCAACTAATTTACAAATCCATCATCCAATCCAACACAATAAAAAATGCAATTAGGGCCGGGGGAACGACGGCGGCGGTGAACAGGTGAAGTGAGACTGTAAGAGTCGGTGAGAGAGAGAGAGAAAAGACAGAACCAAGGAGGAGAATGTTCGAGAGAGATTGAAAGAGTGCATAGGTCTTGGGGGTCGATTTAGGTTTAGCATTTTTAGGGAAAATTTTTTAAAAATTGCAAATTAGTCCTTAACTTTTTCAAATTTTATGGTACTGGCCAGTATATTCCAGTATTATACATACCAGCGGGTACCGAACAAAAAACACCAGTACTAACTTGTATTAAAGGTCAGTATCGAAGGACGAATACTTTTCCATTTTTAGTACCGGTTGATACCAATCGGTACGGAACGACATTTGTTCCTCTTATTCTATCTTGGCTAAGGATTTTTCGAAGCAATATTAATTAAGAATAATAGAAAATTATACTTAATTACTTTATGTAATGTCGGACTCTCTGAGCCATTTTATATTGTTCTATACTTAGAGATGCTATTGTATATTGATATATAAATGACTATATATGAGTTCAAAGATGTATTTAAATCCTTTAGGTATATATGTCAATGATTTATAATGTTTTATGCCCTTACGTGAACTTAGAGTTCATCGGTATGCAAAATCATGGAGATTTTTTATATATAAGCTTCTAAGTGTGTAAAACCGAGTCTATTGGATGGGTATGACTATGTTGGTTGAGTTAAATGTATTCTAATGCCTTAGAGGTGATTAGAAATGATTTATATACTTATTAGACACTTAAAAAGCTAAATTGGAAAAATTAATATACATAAGAGCTTATTTGCCAATTATTAAAAGTCAAAGGACTTAATTGTAATTTTTCAATTCTTGGTGGACCAATATGCAACTTTATAAAGTTAAGGGGCTTAATTATTATTCTCAAAAGTCTGAGGACCAAAATAAAAATAAAAGTTTTGGTGATTCTCAAATTTTGGGCTTAATTGCAAATTTAGGAAAAGTTTGGAGAGTATAATGGTAATTTCACATAACTTAAGGGCAAAAAAGTAATTTTACCATATATTGGTCAAAGAAGTGTAAATATTCTAGACCTTTCTTCATTCATGGTCGTGCTTCCCATTATTAAAGACATAAAACATGTTGTTTTAATTAAAAGAAAGGAGAAGGAGGAGGGGAAGACCAAATTTTGGCTATTCACTAAACCCTACCTTTTGTTTTGATTCTCCAACCCAAATCAAGGTGTTCTAAGCTAATTTGGAGTCAAGGAACTCAAATCTATCATTATATTTAAGAAATTCTCAAAGGATTTGAAGATACCACCAAAGGAAGGTTTAGGTAAATTTTGTCTCATCTCTCTCTACATTAGGATTTCGAATTTGGTGTTGAGATATGTTGTTCTCCATACTTGAATATGCACGAAACATGGTTTAGATGAATGAAATGTATCATAGAGAGGGTTCTTTAAGCCAAAAATCGAAATTGTCCCCTTTTAGTGAAAGTTTGTGAATTTTTGAATATCTTTTGAAATTGATAGTCTAAACGACTTCAATGATATTAATTGTACATGTATAATGTGAATTGATGATGAAAAATGAAGAAGAAGTATGTTGGATAGGCTTGGTCGAAATGATGGAAGAAGGAATGGATTAATGTGAAGAGTTGAATAATTATGATGAATATGACTTAAATAAAGGGAATTGGATTAAATGGAGTGGTGAAATGTGTTATTGATTGGAAGTATTTGTTATATAACAAGATAGGAGCATGAATTACCATGATAAAGCCTTAAAAATGTGACTTGAAAGTCATGCACATTAGGTGTTTAATAAAATGTCTAAGTGAACTTGACTTAGGATTTAAGGATTCATAGTGATATATATTAAAAGTAGCATTATTGTTTACTTAGAGTAAACTTGAATTGTTGCTTAAATTGATGAATAATGGACTAATGTGCTTAGATAAAAATGTGCTTAATTATGATTTGAAATGAGTAAGTATTAGATTAAAGGCATTAAATGACTTAGAAAATAAAAAAGAAAAGCTAATGTGAATAGTAAGGAAGTGACCATGTGAGCAGTTTAATGGTCAAATCCTATAGCTTAAAGAGAGTGATATTGTGTTTTATACACTTAAGTGATGGTGTATAAATATGAAACTCATGATTAAGTAGTAAATACATTATATGTCCTTTTTTAAGTATAAAGGCTCGGGAGCTATAAATTGAAGAGCTTGTACCAAAGATTGTCGAAGTTAAGGGTGTGTACACCTTCTTTTGAGGTGAGTTGAGAAAACCATATCTCTCAAATAGGATTAGAGCATCCTAAGACATGCATGATGATTTGTATGTGAATTTTGAACCTAGATAATGCATAGTAGAACTGAATCTCAAATGAATGCTAGTATGCTTGTGTATTTAATAAACGACATTATTTGGAAACTGATGTTTTATTACGTATTTTGATAAATGATATTGTTTTCAACAAACCTGCACTTGAAGTGCAAAGGACAATGTTTTATTTTATGAAATTATATTTTTGAACAATTTTGCATTTGAAATGCAAAATATGACTTTTATTGCATGAAATAATGTTTTCGAATTTACATATGCATAATCGAGTCATGAATGTTGCATGTATTTATTCTCTTTTGGCTTAAAGTCATGACACGGTTTCATTTTATCGGTTGGATCGATAAATAAAAGCATGGTGCCTTACTTGATTTTTGTACTTAATTGTTGTATATGATTTTTGTGACCAGTGAGGAAACGATTGGTCAATCATGTGTTAGGCATAACAGATTAAGCAACCCCTGACCCTTGACACTGATACATAAAAGTCAAATTCCCATATTGACATCTTTCTACGGGACTTGCAGGTGATTCCACACTTAGGGTCTGGATATCGAAAAGGTCATCACCTAAGATCATGATGCTCTTGTCGACTATAGTCTGGACTCACCATGGATGAAAGTCGAGCCAACACTGAAAATCGGTGGGCACATTAGTTTGGCCAATTAATGGTGACACGCATAATTGTTTTGGCTTATTTTGATATTTATTTTCTACCGAGATTTGATTTATACATGTGATGTTTTTCTGCTTATATGTACTGGAACTAGAACCTGTGTTCACCCGACATGTGATTAATAAGCTAGGACTATATGATTCCTAACTAGTATACTTTGAGTCATAGGCTAGGCCTATGTGTTTCTATGTAATGTATATTCACCTTATAGGTTAATTATACCGTCTTTGTATGTTTCGAGTTCTATTTGCGATATATGTTTTTCCTGGTCATTGAGTACATAATGTACTCACCTCCCTCCGCTTTCCAACCATGCAGGTTAATTTAGTGAGCTTGAAGCTTTGAGTGGATCGTGCGATCTTTTGACATTTTTGGGATATTACTGCACGTAGGTAGTTTTTGTTTTATACTTTAGTTGCATAGTGACTCATAAACTGTTTTACTATTTTTATTAATTTGGTTATGTTGATATGCTTTACGATTTTATAAATTTAACTCTTGATTGTTTTGTTGTTGTAAAAGACTTTATGTATGAACTTTTGATACTATTATTGAGATTGCTTTGAGTGGACTTTAAAGTCTTGAAATTGTAGTTGGATGTAAATATAGAAGTATGTTTAAAATTGTTTGCAGGTATTTGATTGAGTTTTCGGATTTTTAAAATATAGCCGTTGTGCTGCCTAAATTTTTCAACAAAAAAGGAAGAGATGTTCAGTTAGCCTTGCATAGTCAGATTAAGGATACCGTGAGCGTCCTTATAACTCTGTTAAGCTGTGGTTGTCATGGTCTGATGTGGTACCAGGTCGTGACACTTTCGGCCGATGAATCATATCTTAATCACTCAACTACTTTCATATAATTCATATAACATCTAATGATTACCAATTGAATGACTCATTATTAGAATAGCTCATAAGTAGTATCAAACTATAGCAATTCTTATACAAGATAACTTTTAAGACCTCAAGTCAAAGAATCACTTATATAATCATCAGTGACAAAATAATTTAATGGCATTCTTATCTTGCACAATTTAAATGTATATGATAAATTCCATAAGAAAATTATATATTACAAATAAAATTATTATGAAATTATAATTATTTTATAGGCATATAAGTAATGTTCCAAAATAGATTTCTCGATCTTGTTCTCTAACAAGATTCACACGATTGTTTAAATATTTTCATACTTTAATCTATGATATTCACCACTTCATTCGTAAGAAAAAAAAATATAACATATACTAGTCTTTTTACATTCCATTAATGTTCAATCTTAATAGAACAATTATTAAGAACAATTGAAGAATAATATATAAATATAATATGAATATCATAATTATAATATAATCATAATTTTATTTGTAATATATAATTATCTCATAAATTTTATCATATGCATTTAAAAATGTACATGATAAGAATGCCTTTAAACTATTTTGTCACTAAGTTACATCCAAAATGATTAGCTGTAGGGCATAAAACAACAGTTCAAGTAAAAAATATCCAAGGACTAATATCCAAAGCAAGTTAACAAGTAAAAGATATCCAAGGACTAATATCCAAAACAAGTTAATCTTTCAAATTGTCATCCTGATCTGTTGCAATGATTCTGCCTATTTTTCACGAGCGTCAGTTGTATTCCCGTTGAGTTTTTCTGGAACTAAGAACCAGCGGTTGAGGCGTTCTGATGCCTTTTTCACCTACAAGGACATTGCGGTTGCTTATAATAATGAATGAGATCTTAACAATGAATTACAGAGCTAAGTTCCAATTTACAAGTTTAGATTTGTAAGGTAAAATGCTTTTTCATGATAATACAAACCTGCTCATCCCAATCGATCCTCCATATGAGGTAGGAAAGTGTAATTGTCTGTATCACCACACCACTAAGCAATCCAATCCACAAACCCTGTCAGAACAATAAATGGACTCGTACATGTCAGGGACATCCAACTGAACTACCTTGTTATGGTAACAACATCATTCTGAAGAAGCTCTCTGTTAAACCATTCATCGTCACAACCTTAGTTTTCTATTTTCTTTACAAGTTATAGTTCGCAGTATTTCATAACATTGGATCAAATCCCATTCTTTAAGAATGCAAACAATGATAATGAACTCAAATATTTTCGAAGATCAACAATTAACACTAAGACATGTCTTTTAGTTATTAAGGTTATTTATATTTCAAGTGGTTATTAACGAGTATGTGAGAGAATTTAAGGTTAGTGGATGAATGTAAATCTCTGACATAACCTTATAAAAGGGTAGAACCATCCTCGACCAATAGTTACAATTTGAGAAAGGCTACTACAACAATCAACAATCAGAGAAGAGGAGGAGCCAGCATATAGTGATTTTTATTTTGCTTAATCAATATGGGTAGAGGAAGAAATTTCGCAGTCATGGAGTCTAAGATTGCGTTTTAAGCTGACTACATCTACATTAGTTATTACCATATTCTGACATGGTCATAGCTATCCTACCTTCACGTTAAGATGAAACACATATGCTAGCAGTACTCCAAGAGGAACTCCAATGACATAATAGCATCCCAAATTAACATACGCAACCATAGTTTGCAGACCAGCACCCACCGCAACGCCTGTAGAAAGAACTTAATGATCAAGCTTTGTTTTATTAACACGTTTGCCAGAAGCATTTCTCACAGGGGCAATTGATAATTTTCAACCATCAAATTACATCTGTAATCTTTTCAGTTCAATTCCCAAGCAAATGATAAAAGAGAAACCATGACGCTACTTCATACTATGCAACTATACTTGCCTGAGAGTACTGGCTGGATGCTATTGAATAAGATTGAGAAAGCAAGTAGGACAGAAAGGTCAGACACAGTGTCAGCAATTTCCTCACTGTCAGTAAACAGGATTGCGATTTGCCGACCGAAGGCTAAACACATAGCCCAGAAGAATACTCCAATGCATATTGAGGTACTGACGATGACTTTGATCGAAAATTTTGTAGCTTTTGCATCTCCCCTCCCGAGTTCATTTGATACACGTACACTGTGAAGAATATATCCTTAACAGAGTTAGACTAGTGTGCCCTATATGAGAGATTCCGATGGTTGAAAGGGGAAGACAGTAATTAATAGAAAGACAGATTCATTATCACAAACCTTGCAGCGCCTAAGAGGCCAAGGCAGATCATGAATTCCCATGAACTAATGTTAAGACTGCAAGTAAAGAATAGTTATTCACAGAATTTAAAATAAGGATGAGGAAGACAACCAGTTCAATCTAACAATTTAAGAAGTCCTCACCAAATTGAGAAAGCAGATATCTGTGTACTAGCATCCTTCATATATCCAGCCAGTAAAACTAAAATAGAAGTGTACCACAATTCCAAACTGTTGAAAACATAAAGGAGAGATAATTTGGATGAATCCGGCAGCTATTTTATACCTTTGTACATAGAATCATGAGGTCATTATTGTCGCAACATTCCATCAAAGGAGGAGCAGAAAGAAGCTCTTGACTATGCACAAATATTAAATTAAGCGTTCCCTTAAAAGTGAAAATTTTGACATACAATGCATTAATTACAGGGGAAGGCAGCTTAGGAAGACAGCGATTTTACCAGACCATCACACCAGATGATATGGAGAGTTTTACTACTGGAAGGATATCACTGAAGGCAGCTCTTGTAAATCCCGTCCATGTATCAGGACACCAGCCCCCAAAGATGTACGCAAACTCTCCAACAACCATAAACCAACAAGATATGTTCATCGCCCCAATGGCACCCGCTACTCCCAAATTAAGCTTGCTCACCATAATCCAAGACAAAAGCAGATGCAACAAGAAGGAACCTGCAGAGAGCCATCCAATAATACTGTTCTTCATTTGTGCCTGTAAGTACATTTGGATGGTTAAGCTAAACATGAAGTAGTAGACCACGGGAATGAACCACAAGGAGATTGGTCCAGCTTCTTCTGCTATAGCTTCCTGCTGACCGATCAGTCTCAGAAATGGTGTTGCGAAAATAAACAACGGGAGCAATATTGTTGCAGAAATGCTGTCAACAACCCATGATCGCTGCAAGTAAATGCCCATCATATGATATTGTCCAGCTCCATAAGCTTGTCCACATAAAGTCTCCGTTGCACTTGACATGCCAATCTTAAGAAAAGACAAAATCAAAATCGGGTCCACATTGTGGTTTGGTTGCATACTTTTTCATTTCTTATCATTTCTGAAAAGAAACAAACTAATTCAGAAATCGTTTTGAAAAATTTTAAGAGGCATACTTTTCCAATCTGTTTCTCTTGGTAACTTGGATAGGCAAAACAAACAACAAAAGAGTCGATTATCTCCTGAAAGATTGGAAGAACATAAAACCAATAGCAGGGAACAAACCAGTATGCCATTGACAAAACGTAGAAAGAGAGTCTGTTCAAGTGCATATGCAGCGAGGGGTAAGACGCCAATGTGTCCCATAAAGAACTGTGTCACCACAATAATTCCAAACGCGGTCACCCTAGCCACCATTCCGGGGAATGCAACGCTCCACATCTTCTTAGACTCCATCCAAATCCTCTTTCTCAAGTTAAAATCCTCTTTTGGTACAAGAAGCCCCTCTTCGATTGTGCTATCCATGATCCTCCACAGAACTGTAAGCAATTATAATCTTCATCAGTGAATTGACAGCCAGTGTAAAGGACAGTAGTGATGTTCGTTCATCATACTCAGGATATAAAACAGGATAACAAAACTAGGAAAGGGATAATGAACATGAAGCGAGAGGTAAAAGGGACAAATGCCCATTACACAGAGACAAACGCCAATATTAACAGCTTTACTGGAGATGATGCAATCGTTAACGTTCATCACGTGCACTTTAGTGCTTTCCATAAGGTTCTTGCATTTCTTTAGTTCTTGTAGCTTGCATTCACATTGTTGCTCTATTTACGTATATAATTCACATAGAACAATCACATTTAAGGAAAAGGTACCACAACATTTAATCCAATTGATCAAGTCCAGTACAAGATATAGCATAAGAAGTAAAAAGAAAGTCATCATAAAGATAAGCAGGAAAGACGTTAAATTCGAACCTCAAGGATAAAAGAACAAGAGGAAGCGGATGCAAGCAATGCACATAGCGGTGGTGTAGAATGACCAAGTCAATAACACACGACTTAAGACAGAAATCCTACAAGTTTATATTCATCATACAAAACACTCAGACTGGCCATTCATCTTTCTATACAAGCATATTACTCCAGACTTCGTGATTAACACATACTAAAAGACTGTGATTCCTTTTGGCAGATTCACGATCAAAATAGTTAACTAATTGCCTTCTACTGCTTATAATTCTGGTCAGTTGACCAAAGCAACAAGTGCAAAGAGTGGGTTTGCAAACCAGTTTCTCCGTAACTTCAGGAATTCAAAAGCCAGTGGAGCATCTAACTGTTTATCCTCTCCTTCGATTGGACAAGGAGTCAAAAACAGTAGAGCTTATCCCCTATTTTTCAACATTAATAGTGTCGACGTGGTGTTAGAAATGGAAGAGAAAGTGGAAACGAAGCTGGTAAAGGACAGAAATGAAAACAAAGCTTGCTGAAGAAAAGACCACTCGACTGTTTGTTTGTGATTGACCATTAATCATATGCTCACGTGGAGCTTCTTCAGCCCAGCTCAGTAGCCCACTACCTTTTCCGCCAGTGTCCACTAAATAAGACATTTCATTGCAGCGTCCGGATCAACAAAGACAACACAAGGATGTAATCTTACTAACTTGCATCAATATACAATAACGGAAAGCAAAGAAGCAAAAACATTTGATACCAAACTCCTCAAATGTCCAGTACTAGCGCATTCGCACGATAGATAACAGGACACCGGAGGAAGAAAAGACAACATTTATTAACGCAGACCTGAAACTTAACACGCACCAGTATAAAGAGCCAATATTCAAAACAATAGAAGTTTGAAGCTTTGCGGGTCGAGGTAGAAACTTGTGATCAACAGGCCCCAGAGTAGCTAGCGAAGTTCGATAAAATACGGAGAAGAGGAGAAGAAAACGAACATGCCTGTCTGCCAACTCACGCCAACTAACAGGAGACTGCCTGAGCCTGAACTGTCAACACCTCACCTTGAGCCTGAGCCTGAGCCTGAGGTTACCGGACAAGCTACGTAGCTTGGCCCCACTTTCACAAAAATGCATAACAACACAAAATAAATGCAATTACAAGAAAAGTTAGAATTGGTCAGGTGAGGTAAGCATTATAGGTTTTGCTGGTAGATGCATGTCCACGAATTCAAGCTACTCAAAAAATGGTGACATGAATGAAGAGGACGTGGCAAAACCGTGATCTCCGCAATCACGGAATCACCGCCATCATTTAATTTATGACTAAACAGCACGAATGTATAACTCACCAGAGCATGGACTAACTACAAAAATTCACGGAATGTTTAGTTAATTAACAGTCCTTTATTAATTGTACAAATGCGTAAAAGAATTTAAAAAATTATACAAATTTTTTTCCAGACCTTGAGAAGAACGTGGAACGAGAAGATATTTTATGAAGATAGCAAAACCATTCATTTTATATTTTATGAAGATATTATTTTTATAACTTAAATTTGTAATTTTCTAATCATAAATTGACAAATTTTGGTTAAATTAAGCGTCATTTTTTCTTTTCTTTTTTTTTTACAAAAAAAACACTTAAAAATACTAAAAAAATTATCGACCCAAGACACTCTTAACGCAGGTGTGAGGATAAAACGCTCCAATCATATCAGTACGTCCCGAATAATTATTGGAGGTTCTTTTTTCTAATTTTTAATTAAATAAAAAGTAAGAATTTGAACCATTGTTATAGAGTATAAAATTAGTTAGTCTTTAAAATGTTCATATATATATACACATTACACTTGAAATCCCCAACTTTCTTACAGAGACCCCACAGCCCAGAGGCGAATAAATGGCTGACCCCCAAAGGGACACAATTAACAACAATGCAATAAAAGTAAATAAAGAAATGAAGACAAGACAAAAGCATTGATTTCGGTTTGGTACATGTACATTAAAACATGGTGCTGCGTTCATGCTTCATCTACGTAAGGAAAATAGTAAACTTTGATACACAGTTGTATGTATATATACATATATGGTTGCATGCGACCAAAACTTTTAATGGTCAACCTTTCCTATACTGCCATCTGCATCGCAGCATTTAAGAGGCTGGCCAACCGAATTGGACCACCGGCGACTTGCGTAGCGAGCCTCTACCCTTGAAACGAGGTCAAAAACCTTATCCTTTTGTCTATCTCGCTTCCCCATTTTAATGTCTTGTGATGAAACAAGATCAGAATTTCTAAGCATTAGGTTACGAATTTGAGTTGCATCAACTTCCTAAAAATCTTTAAGTACTTAGAACTTGAATTTTTAATCAATTAATCAAATTTAATTTAATTATTAATTTATTTAAAATATATCGTATCGTGATTATATAAATGAGTTGTAAACTTTAAATCTACAATTTCAACATTTTTAGAATCTAATAATTTTTGCACAAATAAACATTAAGATAGAAAAATACTTTAGGATTTTAATCAAGATAAAGTAAGATTTTGATTTTCTCTCTTAACTTTTTTCCTGTTTGGTAAGTTTTTAATAGTATAAAACGGAACATAAGTAGCCATAGAGAGAAATAATTCGTTAAAACATAAACAATACCTTGTTAACTAATTTTTTAATTTTATGTTTCATTAACATAATGTTAAAAAACAATTTTTTATTTAATAATTATCTCTTTTCAAATGACTAATAAGATTTAAACACTTACATAATTAAACTATAAAATATGGGTCACTTAATAAGTTTACCTAACAATCTCCGACTTGACGCATATAACATAATTATGGTTTAATAATGTAAAATAGTATGCATATAATAAAAGTTAACTTCTCTTTTTTTTGTCACTAACTTTAGTCTTAATTAAGCAAAAAACTAGAGAGGATCATGTCAGTTGTGCATCTTTTAATCTGACATACTCCCTTCTACGCATTTCAAAACTAGTTCAAATTTTAATATAATTTATGGTGAGACAATGGTATATTCGTTTTCATAACGTAATCATTTCGTATGATTTTCAAATGATCGATGAAGACCACTGTATGTATGTTAAGAGATCCAAAGATAAATTTGCGATTTTATCTTTATATGTAGATGATATATTGATTGCTTGTGATGACTGTGTGTTTCTTACGGAAATCAAAGAATGGTTATCATCTGAATTTGAAATGAAAGACATGGGTGAAGCAGCATACATTCTTGAAGTCAAGATTTTAAGAGATCGTTCAAAGAAATTATTATCGCTTTCACAAGCGATATACATTCAACGAATTCTTGAACGATTCCGTATGCAAGATTGCAAACCAATTGATAATCCTATTGCTAAGAATGAAGGCCTTAGTAAA
>JANZLD010000002.1:19429310-19445054 GCA_026413575.1 Erythroxylum carthagenense | reverse complement strand
TCTCGTCTGTTGAGGGGTTCTCCTCTCCGAGCGCTCCTAGGCATGCGCTCTTCAAAGTCCTCCTCCTCCTCCTCATCAAATTCCTCCTCCTCAGGCACATACTGTGGTGGTTGTCACTGACGTATATATGCACGCCTGCCCTGAGGTTCCTCGCGCCTCCCTTGTCTGAGCTCTTCCATTTGTCCCCTAACCTCATTTAAGGCTAGATTAAACCTCTCAAATTGTTGCTACATGGCTCGCAAGTGAAAGCGATGTTTGTATCTCCGCCTTGGTTGTCATCATTACTACCTCCCTATGACATTGGAAATAAAATGATATACCTGCAAAACAAAGTTAGCGATAAACAACCTCACACATTCCCTCACGTGTTTCACTCAGGAATTTGTCACTCTCCTCGTGTTCAAGTCACGACAATGACTCCCTCTAATAAGCTCACACATTCTTGCCTTTTACCACTCAAAGTTCTCTGAAATCCAAGTTACAATCAGAACCACAGTTTTCAACAAATCAATGCTCCCAATGTAACGCGAGTAACAAGAACAACAAACCCCATTCAAGTAACAAATATGAGAAATCAGAATTTTTTTCTTCAAAAATTTTTTTTCAGAATTTTTTTCCAGAATTTTTTTCTTTTTTTTCATTTTTTCTGACTATTTTTCCTCCTTTTCTTTTTTTCCTTTCGACTCTCTTCTTTTTTTTCAGTCTCTTTTTTTCGTTTTTTTTTTTGACTTTTTTCCTCCTTTTTTCTTCCGGCTCTCTTCTTCTTTTTTCAGATTTTTTTTTCAAACTTTTTTTCCGATATAGACTGAAAGTTTTCAACAACTCACTGAAAACTCTAACTAAAACAAAAGCAATAAAAAATTGAAATCTTAGGTCAAAAGTTAATTTCACACTTGAATGAAATATTCGACGATAATTGGATGGCGATGAGCGGTATTTTCTTGAATTTGTTTTGATGGAGTTGAATAAAAACCTTCCTCCAAACCCGCTTTGATACCAAATAATGTTCACCGTGGAAAGATTGACGCCGATTTGATGATGTTTCCGATGGTTTTTTTTTTGTTTTGGTGTGTTTTCAACCTAAAGGAATAAAGAAAATAAGGATATGCAAGGTTTGATTTCTACGGCACCTCTTGGAAACTTATCCCAAACAATCCCGATGATCAAAATAAAACCCAAATAAAAGAACAATCAACACGCCACAATTGGGAAAATAATTGATAAGTGAAAGATGGTTCGAAAAGTAACAAGAACAAGAGAATGATGTTTCTCTCTACCGAAGCCTAAGGCTTTTTTCACAATTTTTGATCTAAAAGTCCCTTCAGAAACCCTAGAACATAAGTATTTATACCTAGGTCAAATAATAAAAGGTTGGGCTAAAATACATAGAAGCCCAAAATAAAACGAAGTTCAAAAATAAATAAATAAGCCTGATATGCTCTTGGGCTTAAGTGATAGAGCATTAAATTAGCCCCCGTCACGTACGCCATCTACATGATGATCCTGACGCCTGCTCACATCACCTAGCCACTAAACTGAGAATCTTTCCATGAAAACGATCAAAAGAAGAAATTAATCACACCAACTTCTTCATCTGATGCATTAATTTGATTAAAAAAAGAGGTAGTACATATCATTATGGAATTTATTAGGACGTGTTAGCTTTTTGACATTGGTGTCTCTGTGTGTACACAGTTTGCCAATATGTGAACATGAGAACTAAGGTCCAAAAATCTTGCCATAATGAGAAGAAAATGACAATTTGAAATTCTATTCACAAATGTAAGTCTTCATCAAATCAAAATAATTCTTCAATGCTCTATTATTATTTCAGTAGTCTTGTTCTCAATAAGAAAGGATGACTAAAATATAATTATCTAACTTATCAATTATATAATTAAAAAAAACTTATCAGTTATGTGAAAATGTATTAATTAACATGATTTATCATGTCGGTATTATTAGTGACTTATCATGTTAATATCATTAATAGAATATTTAAAAATAAATTATTTTGTTAAAAATAATAAATAAATATATTATTATTTTAAATTCTAAGTTATACTCACAAATTTTCAATTTTCAATTTTTTAAAATAATAAATGCTTATGTTTTGAACAAGACAAACAACTTTTCATAAAGATAAAAGCAATCCTACACAACACAATAATGTAAACTAAACTAGAAAAGATAATAAATAATGATAATATTGGGAGGCACGGACTTGTAATAAAATTCTTTAGAGATAAGAAGGAATCTTTAACAATATGGTACCTACAATATTTTTAATCCACTAACACTTATCATTTATCTTTTGCATTTCTTTAATGAAATGATCCATTTTAGCATCAGTCTAAACTGGGGATTATGTATCTTGTGAGTTTTGGAAATAATCTAGAAGGTCTTTGCAGTTAGGCTTGATTATTGAGTTCTCTCCATTCTCAAAAATCCTTTTGGGCTCCAATACAAGAGGATATGATAATTCTCCTCCTATAACATTAAAACCCATATGAGCAAATTGATTAACTGAAGACCAATATCCATCACTACATGAAATGCGTTCAGGTAAAGTAAAATCTCGAGGATAAGGACCTAAAGAGGTGCAAGTGTTTGGTTTCCTAGTTTTCAAACGATGGTTGAGATGGTCAAAGATTTGGAAAAGATCACGCATTAAATTTCTTTGATTTTTGGGCCAGTCAATGGAGGTTTTTCAAAGTTCAAAACGGTTTATAGTGAGAAAGCGATTCTTGATAGAGGAAAGGTGGCGTTTTCTTCTTGCAGACGATGATGCACAATGTTTGTGGGGTTTCAGTTAGTGATCCATTGAGCACTTCTTTTAAATACTGGGTACTATTTTTTGGAGGTCATGGCCTCCATGGACCTCGAGGGTCAGTCGATCAAGAAAGGTCAGACTCGGAAACGAGATGATGCAATTCCTATTCCAAAGCCGACATATAGTGTGGCGGTTGCAGGGCCTTCTGCTGTGGTTGATCATGCTTCGATTTTACCTTGGACAGACGAGGAGCATGTAGCCGTGGAAGAGGGGGATATTACGTCAAAAGTGGGGGAGCGAGGCCCACGTCTATGGCTATCCCAAGCCTTCAAAGCTCGACTAGATCACTAATGGGAGCAGGCGATGGTTGTCAAGCTCCTGGGGTGCCGGATAGGGTTTCGCACACTTAGCAACCAACTCCAAGGCCTGTGGCATCCGCGAGGTCAGCTGAAGGTGGTGGATATAGACCACGATTTCTACTTAGTTAAATTTAAGGAGGAGGCCGATTATATCAAGGTATTAACCAGCAACCCCTGGGTGATATTCGGGCAAGTGCTAGCTGTCTAAAGATGGCTCCCGTCATTCCAGTCGACGCAGGCGCAGGCTTCTCGAGCGGTGGTGTGGGTAAGGTTTCCGAACCTCCCCATTGCGCGCTACCACCCCAAGATACTCCAAGCTTTAGGGAACATGGTGGGCAACCTAGTGAAAATTGACGAAGCAACCACTATTGCGCAGCATGGATGTTTTGCACGTCTGGCAATCGAGCTTGATCTCAACGTTCCACTTTGCACAAGCGTGGACTTGGATTGCGAGACATTGTTGGTTGAATATGAGGGCCTCCCCTAGGTATGTTATGGCTGTGGGTTCACCGACCATGCAACTGGAGCATGTACGAAGATGACAACTTCCTTGACCCCAACCCAGGAACCAAGCAGGGAGGAAGCTTCTGTGGCCACGAGGCGTCACCAGGCAGCGTCAACTGATGCAAGGACCTTGGCAGATGCAACCTCCAGCGGGAGCCCATAGATTTCCGTCCATAGGCCTGCACCCAGAACTACCCCGAAATGCCCAGGAGGGAGTAGCACCACACGCATGCGAGTTGGAGGAACGCTGCGCACGACGTCGTCTATGATCCCAGGAGGTTCATGCAGCCACGCTCCAAACCGTGCGGGGACGAGAGGTGCGACTACAGTTCGTGGTGGCTCATGTTTCAACGTGCTGGAGAACGTTGAGCAGCCTTCAGACGATGTGACCCCTTCTGCGGTAACGTCCCATCCCTTTGTGTTTTCGGGCAGTGGTAAATGTGTGGAGTTGTCAACTTTAGTTACAAATGAACTAAGTAGGAAGAAGGCTGACCCCATCCTTTCTAAGGGTGCTACTAGCAATTTTACAGCCTAGTCCAAAGGTAAAGAGGTCGGATTGACACACCTGACCCGCGTGGGAAGGGTCCACGGTAGTGGGGAGCGGGAACCGGTGGCTACTCTAGTCCAACTCCAACCTACGGCCACGGCCAAACACTTAGCGCTTGAACTCTGGTCGCATACTGAAATGGTATGTGACCAGATCATGATTCCGAAACAGCCTCTAGATGATGTCGTGCACTCCCACCTGATGGAGGGAGTCGAGGCCTCCGGGGTCGGGGACGGGGCCGGGAGCGATGTTTCTATATCACCTCCCAATGTTCCTCCCGACTTAATCCCAGAAATGAGTCTCCCGGTAGATTTACTGATCTAGCCTCTGGACGAGGTGATGGGTCCGACCCTTCAGGACGTAGAAAACCAGGAAACCCAGGATGGAGGCCCAGGTGGCGCCTCGTCTTAGGTTTCGTTACCCTTCGTTTCCTTATGTCAATTCTTCTATGGAATTGTCAAGGGGAAGGACGGTCGCGTTTTCTGACCATTCTGCGTAATTACCTGAGTATGTATAAGCCGGGCATTCTGGTCTTGATGGAAACCAAGATCAGTAGAGAGCACGCTCAGGCTGTCATTCTTTCACTCGGGTTTGATTTTTCCTTTCAAGTTGAGGCGAATGGGTTTTCGGGTGGCATTTGGCTCCTTTAGACGGAGGACTATTATATTTATGTTATTATGGCTCATTGACAGTTCCTTCATACCACTGTTACCTTAGAACAGGGTTCTTTTGATTTTACCGCAGTCTATGCTAGTCCGCAGCAGTCCTCGCAAGCCCAGCTTTGGCCTCTCTTAACTTGGCTGGGGGGATTCTATACTCGGCCCTAGCTGGTGGGAGGAGATTTTAATACCAAACTAGAACGTTCGGATAAATAGGGTGGGGCCCGTACTTCGAGAGTAGTTAACACCCGGTTCAAGGATTGGGTCTATCAGTGCAGGCTTCATGACCTGGGTTTTGTGAACTCGAGATTTACTTGGAGGTGAGGTGTGGTTCATGCCCGGTTGGATCCAATTTTCGGTTCGACTACTTGGATTCACACGTATCCCCACTCGCTCAATCAGCATCTCCCCTTCTTTGGTTCGGATCATCGGCCTATGCTGTTTCAACTCCATTCGTTACCTTCTCGGTCGTCAGGCCCCCAGCACTTCCGTTTCTAAAATGCCTGGGTCACTTATTCGACATTTCTAGATTTGGTGGCGCAACATTGGCTTCTCGGTGAAGAGACTATGAGTAAATCTTTAATTCGGTTCTCTAGCCATCTTCAACATTGGCACACTCAGGTGTTTGGCAATATTATGCATCGTAAACGCCGACTAATGGCCCGATTACGAGGCATTCAGTGAGCTATGTCCGATGATCCTGCCGACCCGCTGCTGGAATTGGAAGACAAATTAAGCAGTGATCTTATACAAGTCCTCAGTGAGGAGGAATTGCTTTGGCATCAGAAAACCCGGTGTCAGTGGCTTTCTAAAGGGGATCGTAATACGAAGTACTACCACTCTGTCACCCTCTCTAAGCGCAAGAAGTTGCAGACTGTCTGTCTCACTGACTCCGCCGGCAATCAGATTATGGACCCAGATCTTTTAAGTCATCATGTCCACACCTTCTATGCCCAGCTCTACACTGAGGACGTTGGGGAATATCTCTCGCTTTCTTACCCTAGAGTGGCCTCGACTCCCTCAACCACTCGAATTCAAGGCCTGGAGTTGCCAGTACATGCTCACGAAATCAAGAGTACAATATTCGCTATGAACCCGAACAAAGCGGCGGGGGTCAATAGGTTTAATGCTCTCTTTTTCCAAAATCAGTGGTGGACTGTTGGCCCTGAAGTCGTGGCGTTTATCCAAAAGATCTTTAGTTAGGATCATTGGGAATCGGATCTGAACCAAACCTTTCTGATCCCTTCTTCCCAAAGTCCCGGTTCCCCAACAAATCTCTCAGTTTGACCTATTAGCCTGTGTACGGTACTCTACAAAGCTATCGCTAAAGTTATCGTTAATAGGTTGAAACCGCATATGCCTCAACTCGTCGTTGAGAACCAATGTAGCTTCATTCATGGGCGGCGGATTACTGACAACATTATCATTGGCTAAGAAGTGATTTACTCTATGCGGACTAAGACGGGCAGCAAAGGCTTTCTAGCCTTAAAAGTTGACCTTGAAAAAGCGTATGATAGGCTTTGTTGGGCTTTTATCCAGGACACGCTCATCGCGATTGGGCTTCCTGCATCCCTCATCCATGTCATCATGAACTGTGTCACGACTGTGTCTTTTCAAGTGGCCTAGCAGGGCACTGTCTCGGATTCCTTTCGATCGTCTAGAGGTGTCCGCTAGGGAGACCTGCTTTCTCCGTACCTATTTGTCCTCTGCATGGAGCGCCTTGGGCTTATCTCACAGGAGGTGGACTATGGCAATTGGAAGCCCGTCAGGCTTAGTCGGACAGGGCCTCCCATATCCCATCTTTTCTTTGTCGACGACCTGGTCCTTTTTGCTAAAGCTACGGAATCACAGACCCACGTGATCGCCTGCACCTTACAGACATTCTGCTTGGCATCAGGATAGAAAGTAAGCACCAAGAAGACTTGGATATTTTTCTCGAAGAACGTACCTCGTGAGTTCACGAGGCAACTCAGTCACGGTCTTCAGATTAGTTGTACGAACGATCTGGGCCGGTATCTAGGAGTTCCTTTGATCCATGAGCGCACATCCAGGCAGACCTTCCAACATATTCTGGATACGACCCAAAATAAGCTCACGGGCTGGCGTGCGCAAACGCTATAGCTAGCTAGCCGAGTTACTTTAGCCCAGTTGGTCATCTCCGCCCTTCCTATTTTAACGATGCAAACGATCCGTCTCTCGCGTCAACTCTGTGATGATCTCGAAAAACTCATGTGTGATTTTATTTGGGGTTCGACCACCTCTCAGCGGAGACTTCACCTGGTGAACTGGGATACTATCTACCAATCGAAGACTACAGGGGGATTGGGCATCAAACGCCTCCGCCCTACTAATGACGTGTTACTTGCCAAATTAGGATGGGCTTTTCTGACTGTTCCCTCAGCCCTTTGGGTTCAAGTTCTCCGAGGTAAATACCGACTGGATACTCATCATTTGCCCCAAACTATTGCTAGGTCACAGGCCTTCGTGGTTTGGCGAGGCCTGTTGGCGATCTGGCCGATTGTTCGTCGGGGCAGCAGATGGGTTCTGGGGAATGGCCACCGCATTTTATTCTGGCTCGATAACTGGGTGGCAAGCTAGGGCCCACTTGTCCACCTGACGACCACGGACATCCCTGAACCTACCTTGTAAGCCACGGTGGCCGACTTCACTCACCGGCGAGGCACCTGGCTCTGGTGCGAGTTCCAACAGTATCTTCCTTCTACGGTTTTTTTATACCTAGTTGCCATTTGGCCCACGATCAAAGAGGGTGTGGACGATAAATTAATTTAGGGGTCCACCACTCATGAGAGATTCATGGTGGCGTCAGCTTATGAGTTACAAGAACGTCCCGGTGTCGCCTCGCATCACAAACTGTGGGAGATTATTTAGAAATGGGCTGGGCCACAGCGGATACGATCCTTCCTGTGGCTATTGGCCGAACGAAAACTTCTGACGAATCGGCAGCGAGTCGACCGTCATATCACCACGGATAACGGCTGCCATTACTGTAGGCAGGAAGAGACCTCGCTGCATGTCGTACGTGACTGCTCACGGGTGCAAACCTTTTGGCGACAGTTTCCTCATGAGGTGCTTAGTTGGGTCTTCTTCCAATAGGATGAGGGATCTTGGGTTCTATCCAACCTCCTCAACATGTTACCCATTCAACAGGTTGAATGGTCTCTTATCTATGGGGTAGCCTATTGGTGCTTATAGAACTGGCGAAACAAAAGTTGTTCAAGCAAGGCTTTGTTTGGCCAGAGGTTAGTATTTGATTGGTTTTGGACTATGTCGAGTGGATTTCTCGAGCTTAGAGCATGAAAAATTGTGTGTTCCCGGACCTCAACCTGCCTGGGGGGAGTCACGTGGACTGGACTAAGCCATTGGAGGGTTGGGTGAAATTAAATTCGGATGGTGCAGTAACGACCGGGTCCGATCGGGCTTCGACCGGTGACTTAATTCGAGATCGGCATGGGCAATGGTGTGGAGCGTTCCAACATCGTCTAGGCTGCAGTTCCCCACTCACTGCAGAACTCCAAGGGGTCCTTTCCGGTCTCACTTTGGCTTAGGATTTTGGATATCGTCGCCTAGTCGTGGAAGTCAACTCGTTAGAGGTCATTAACATTCTTTCCTCATCCCAGCGTGTTGTGACGGAGGATCTTTTGTTGGTTGCAGGTATCCGAGAGCTCTTACACTGGGACTGAGAGGTTGATCTTCAACATATCGTGCGTGAGGGGAACCAGTGTACTGACAGGCTAATGGCTTGTGCAATTTTCTTAAGTCCAGGCATGCACATACTCCGGGAGCCTCCAGTGGCCGTCCAGGAGCTTCTCCACCACGACGCGCGTGGGGTTTTGTACTTCTGCCATATGCGCTAGACTGTTTTGTACTCTTTCCTTTGTAATAAAAAAAAAGAAAATGGTTTATAGTGTACTCATAACTCTTTTCAATCATCCTATATGAAGAAGGACTGGACTTGTTGTTTTTCCAAGGGAATACTCTATAGTTAATACTTATTAAGTATTTGGGCTAACTGAATGTGTCATTTGATCAGTGGTCGAAACCATTCTAAGAAGGTCTATAGCAGGGAATTTTTATTAGTAGTATTGGCCAGATGTTAGTATATATGTTGAGGAGATAGGGCAATAAGGTATGCATAATTGGCAGATATAACTCAAACCTGCCACTTGGTTAGTTCTATCAGTGAGTCATACAAATGGTGCACAGTACAATAGGGAGTACAAATATCCAAATGGTGAGAATCTGGTGGAATTTTAGGATAGTAAGGACAAGGTAGAGAAAATAGAAAAGGATTGTCTGAAGAGAACAACATTCTCTTCTAAATTTTCAAGAGGAATTCTGATGATAAGTTGGAAAAGATCTTTTAATTTTGAAAAAGAGAGGGAGATTGTGATAACCTTTGATGCGGTGGCCTGTAAATTTATAGAAAAAAACTAATCTTTCTATTGAGGTAATTAATAGTTAGGGAAAATCTTTTTTTTTTTAATTTTAAGGATCTATAGAAAAGAATTGTTGTCCATTGAGTATAAAATGATATGGGTTGAGATGGAAATTAAACTTTTTGATGCCCTTCTTTATTGCCAAATTCGCCTGGTAGATTGTATGGTAATACTTCTCTAATTCTCTGAATTAGCCACAACTTGACTATAATAATGACATCTCCTATCAACTTCTTCATTTGTCTTAAGGATATGTTGACCCTTATCAGGAATTTTTAAAAGAGGTGGATGCTGACTCGCTTGTTTTAAATATTGGATATCTTTCTCCTATTCTTTTCCCCATGGTAGTAGATTTTTTCTTAGCAATCTTGATAAGAAGCTTGTATAATTAGCTACATATGGAATAAAATCTCTGCGATAATTGATAATTTCAAGCAATTATTGAATTTGCTTTAAGCTGAGATTTTCATCAAGAAAATGCAATAACTCGCTTGCAATATATGGGTCAAGCTGATAAAATCCTTCATGAAATTCTATTCCTAGAAATTCTGTTTGGGTTAATCCAATTTGACTTTTTTGGTCGAGAGTATGATCTCGTATTGCTTAGTAAGATCCAAAAAGGCTTAGAATAGTGCTCTATGATCTTCATGATCTTGAAATATAGTAAAATGTTATCAATTTAGATTAAGAAATTAGATATGATGGGCTCATAATTTTTATTATAACCCTTTGAAATAATGATGGAGAAACCTTAAGTTTAAAGAGTATAACGGTCCGTTTATATTAATTGGCATAGAGGTTTATTGCGAGGCATTCCCTTTACAGATCTTACCTAACGGCATCAAATGTTGGGCTAATTTAAGTGCTTATACTGATATACATAATATGTTTAAACTCACTCAGGTAACTCCTTGATATAAAATAATGTGAGCTTAATTTGTGGAATACTAACCACAGAACCATGCACAGTTCTCAAGTCCTTATCCTCTATGAAAGAATTCACATTTCTTCATCTAGTTACCCTTAAAAAAGAATGAGGATATTAATTATACCAAAGCCGCTAATCTTAGAATGAATATGCATGATTTAAAACTAGCATAATGTTATGAACGATCAATCACAATAATCAAAGAACAAGTGCGGAAATAACAAACATACATAGATTTATGTGGTTCACCAATGTTTTTTTTCTACGTCCACAGACGGCTAGAGTTTTATTTCATTGTGAATATTTTTGACTTTAGTACACTAGGAGAATAGAACGTATTTATATGTCCAAGAGAATACAAAAGGCATAACTGCCCTCTAAATATATTATCAGGCTTCATATCTCAATAATTCTCCGATTTGGACACTGATCCAGTCAACCCAACATCTTCATTCTCCAGGCCAATGTACCCAACAAACTCACCTAGTCGCAGCATCTCCCGCGCTATAGTAGAAGACCAAATGAGGCCTTGCACAACCCCAGTTTTCTAGCATCAACACCTTTAGTCAACATGTCTGCTGGATTTTTAGCACCATCAATTTTCTTCAAACACATCTCACCTTCTTCCATTAGACTGCGAGTGAAATGATACCTATGTCGGATGTGCTTTGTTTTAAAATGATACACTGGGTTCTTTACCAGTTGTATGACACTCTGACTATCAGTGAAGAGAACCTTGTCATGCTGCTTCTTGCCCAACTCCTCCAAATAATCAGTCAACTATATCATCTCCTTACCAGCTTCAACTATTGCAACATATTCAGCCTTTGTAGATGACATAGAGACACACTTTTGAAGTTTATACATCCAAGTCACCGCAGTCCCATCTATAGTGTAGACAAAGCCAGATGTACTCTTGCTTGAATCCACATCTCCACTAAGATCAACATCAACAAAACCCTCTAGTACTACCTTGCCATTCCTATAGCAAAGTGAAGTGTTAACTGCTCCTTTCAAAAATCTCAGAAGCCACTTCAGAGCTTCGTCATGCTCTTTCCCTGAATCTAACATGTATCTGCTCACAGCTCCCACTACATATGCTATATCAGGCCTAGTGCAGACCATAGCATACATCAAACTCCCAACTGCAGAAGCAAAAGGCATTTTTGCCATGTGCTCACGTTCCTCAGCTGTCTTGGGTGATTGCTCCTTTGACAATTTGAGATAGTTAGCCAAAGGCATGCTCTTGGGCTTAGCATTATCAACTATGAACCTGGACAACACCTTCTCAATGTATTGCTACTGGGATAGATTTAGAATTCTAGCAGACCGATCTCGGGAAATCTTTATCCCAAGAATCTACTTTGCTGCACCTAAATCTTTCATCTTAAACTTTGATGACAATCTCCTTTTAAAATTATTTATCTCCTCCATACTTGAACCTGCAATCAACATATCATCCACATACAAGAGTAAAATATCAAAGGAGTCAGTAAACTTCTTGATGTAACAACATTAATCCTTTTCACTCCTGTGAAAACCGTTTCTAAACATGAAAGAGTCAAACTTCTTGTACCACTGTCTTGGAGCCTGCTTCAATCTATACACGCTCCTCTTGAGCTTACACACCATGTATTCCTTACCAGGCACCTCATATCCCTCAGGTTGCTACATGTAGATTTCTTCCTCTAGATTTTCATGTAAAAATGATGTTTTTACATCCATCTGCTCAAGGTGCAAGTCCTCTATTGCAACAATACTCAGCAAAATTCTGATTTTAGTTAGCTTCACAACAGGAGAAAATATTTCAATGTAGTCAATACCTTTCCTTTGTAAATATCCTTTAACCACCAATCGAGCCTTGAACCTAGCTGTACCATCAGTTTCATTCTTGATCTTGTAGACCCAATTGTTCAACAGAGCTTTCTTCCCGGCAGGCAACTCAGCTAACTCCCAAGTATCATTCTTCTCAAGTGGCCATATCTCGTCATCCATGGCTTGATCCCACTTAATTGAATCCTTCATCTGCAAAGCCTCATTAAAGGATTTTGGTTCCCCTCTATCAGTTAACAACAAATAATGCAAGGATGGTGAATACTTTTCTGGTGACCTGGTAACTCTAGTAGATCTCCTCAACACTGGCTCAGGTGTGACTAGTTGTTGTTCTAGTTCTGCAACAATATTTTCTGGATTTTCCTGTGGTCTTGCTACAACATCACAAGGTGAAATTTCCTGCAACTCAACCTCAGCTCCCACTTCTTCTACATCTTCATATCGCACCCTAAACATGTCTTTATACAGGACATTCTCATCAAATGTCACAACACAATGTCTCAAGATCTTACTATTCTTGTCATCCCAAAATCTGTATGCAAACTAATCTAAACCATACCCAATAAGATAACACTTCAAAGCCTTTGCATCAAGCTTGTTTCTCTTCTCTAGATCAACATGAACATAGTAGCACACCTAAAAGTCCGCAGGTGAGTAAACTTGACCTCCTTATCTGACCAAACCTCTTCTGACATCTTAAAGCCCAAAGGAACCGAAGGTCCTTTATTTATCAAGTATGCTGTTGTGCTCACTGCATCTGCCCAAAACATTTTTGGCAACCCAGCATGTATTCTCATGCTTCTTGCTCGCTCATTTAACGTTCTGTTCATCCTTTCAGCAATCCCATTCTATCTTACCTTGCTAGGAGTCTTCCTGGTGCACCTGATTCCCTCATCAACACAAAATTTTTTTAATTCTATAAAACCATACTCCCCACCATTATCAGACCCTAGGCATTTGATCTTCAATCTAGTTTGATTTTCAACTTCAACCTTCCACCTCTTAAAGGTAACAAAAACATATGACTTATGTTTTAGAAAGTAAACCCATACCTTCCTGCTGAAGTCATCAATGAAGGTAACGTAGTATCTCGAACCATGAAGAGAGAAGACTGGAGATGGCCCCCACACGTCTGTGTATACGGTAGTGTATAAAGTTCCAAATTTTGTGCCTTGTGCTATCACCATAGCTCCCTTCACACTTTTCCAAGAACTCTCCTTGAACACAGCCCTGTAACTTGTGCTATCCAACTGACCAATAGAAATCAGATTCTTCTTCAAGTTAGGAATATATTTGACATCTTTAGCTTCCATTTACACCCATCTGAGATCTGGATAAATACATCCCCCTTTTCCACCTTCCCAAAATTTTCAGACTTAAAATTATGGAATAACTCTCTGCTCGGAGAGAAGTGGAATGATGCATCGGAATCAAGTATCCAAAACTCAACGGAAATGTCCACACTAAGAATTAAGATGTCACCAATATCTTCCGTAGAACATACAGAATCATCTTTATGGGGCTTATTGTTTTTCTGGCCTTTCTTCTTCTTAGGTTTAGGGCAATTCTTCTTGAAGTGTCCTTTTTCACCACAGTCCCAACAGGAGACCTCATTTCTGCCTTGAGATTTTCTCCGCCATTTTGATTTCGATCGACCATGTTTACTATGGCCTCCCTTCAACTTTCTCCTGCCCCTTCCCTTTTCTCTTGCCCCTTCCCTCGACACTAAGTGTGTTACCAAACAAATTCCCGATTTTTCTTTTGCGAATGCTCTCACTCAAGACAACATCTTAGATTTCATCAATCTTTAGCTTTTCAGATCTGCGCGAACCGCTAATTGTGGAAACAACAGTATCCCATGACTTGGACAGAGAAGGCATCAAAATTAGGGCTCTAATCTCATCATCAAAATTAATATCAATAGAACTTAATTGACTGATAATCATATTAAATTCGTTAATATGAACTGCGACAGATCCATTTTCAAACATCTCGAGATTAAACAAACGACGCATCAAATATACCTTATTAATGAGCGACGGTTTTTCATACATGTTTGTTAGAGCCTTCAGTACTCCTACAGTCGTTGTCTCCTTAACGATGTTAAAGGCAAGGTTTCTCGCTAACGACAAACGAATCAACCCTAACGCCTACCAATCTTTCAGATCCCAAACCTCTTGTTTCATGGTTTCTGGTTTCTTCCCTGATAAGAGTTCGTAGAGGTTTCTCTGATACAGATAATCTTGCATTTGCATCTTCCAAGAACCAAAATCGGTTCCATCAAATTTCTCAATTTGAACCTTCGCACTTTCCATCTTTTCAGATTGTTGTGATACGAATCAAACTTTGATACCAATTGTTATGAACGATCAATCACAATAATCAAAGAACAAGTGCAGAAATAACAAACGCACACAGATTTACGTGGTTCACCAATGTTTTTTTTCTATATTTATGGGCGGCTAGGGTTTTATTTTATTGTGAATATTTTAGACGTTAGTATACTAGAAGAATAGAACGTATTTATATATCTAGGAGAATAAAAAGGCATAACTACCCTTTAAATATATTATCAGACTCCATATCACAACACACAAAAAGAGTGTGCTATTCTATTAAAACAGGGATTAATTGGGCCTACAAAGTCAAATTGAGCTTGAAAAGCCTTTTATGTGAATAAAAGAGCTGAACAACAAATCGGTCAAAAAAAAAAAGTTAGTCATTGATTATAAACCTTTTAATACATTAATTCCATTTAGACTTAAAATTGATCCATCATTATATTGAAGTGTTATGACAAAATTTAATGGCCCATCCTATCTAATACCTTAATCTCCATTGATGACATTTTATTATATTCCAAGATCCGCGAAGATTTGATGTTTCAACGCTTTTACAATTAAGTCGGCAAATTCCGTTAAATTTTTTAATCTTTGCCTATCCTTGCCTAATACAGCACATACTAACTTTTCACCATTAGTCAAGATCCCCGGTAATTCAAGTTTTAGTAAAATAAAAACATAAACCAGAATCAACAATCTGAATGACCGGAGCAACTTTCTTCACGAGACAATGCATCAAGGATGTTCTCGAGCTACATCTTGTCTTCTTTCTTGTTCAGATTTTGGTACAAACCACTTGTTGACTCTGTTACGAGCTAGAATTACCTGCATGAGGCAAGTCGGAATTATGTGCAATTACATATTTGCCTCCAGATTGAAATTTTTTGTAAAGAAATCCGGAAGGCAAAGCATTTACCTGATTTTCCCAGTCAGTTTTGTAAGTGATTATAATAAGCACAATAGTTTGGATAAATGTTCCTAGCAACATCCCAGCCCAAACGCCCTGCAAAGAGATTTGATGAATGTCCAAAAGATACACAACTCGTAAAGCAATCGTATTTCCAAATTTGACTTTCGATAATCAGAAACCAATCCTGTTAAACTGCTTTTCACTGATTGGTATCATTAAACCAGCTTTAGAACCCAAAAAAAACAAAAAAAAAGGAAAGGGAAACCTTACTTTGACTTGAATATTCACGATATAACCAAGGATAACTCCAACTGGAATTCCAACAAAGTAGTAGCAGGCTATGTTAACATATGCTACAATGCTCTGCCATCCAGCTCCAACGGCCACTCCTGTTAGTGTTACAGGAATATATTATTTGTAAAAAGCTTTCCA
>JANZLD010000002.1:19413135-19427288 GCA_026413575.1 Erythroxylum carthagenense | reverse complement strand
TTGTCCACATAGAGTTTCCAATGCACTAGCCATGCCAAGCTGCCAGGAAAATTGGAAGGTATGAACACATGGACACAGCCAATTGCATGTTCTTCCATCCACCAGCTCAAGTACAATACCAACAAAGGAAGAAAAAGAAAAACAAAGACTAAACAAGATCTTTATGGATGAAGCGTGCAAGTTATGGATGGACAATTTCTTTCACATTCCTTTCCTCTATTACAACTTAAAAAAGGGAAAGAAAACCCATTGGTTAAGATCAAGGCATTTAGCCACTGCTTTTATGATCGCGACGCATATATAGATAACAGCTTTCAGGCAGGCGAGGAATTCAATCTACGTACATACTTATGTACGGAAAAGAAGTTAATTTCTAAAAGCTCATAATCATTGGTAACTGATAGTTGTCAAGTTGCTTTCCATTTATCTTTCGTTTGTTTGAATAACCATGCCTCTAAGTGCTGTGTCTGCAAACAAAAAGATTCCAGGACAAAAAAAAAACGACAAAACAACACAGAAGATGAACATGAAGAAAGTGGTTACCAGAACGCCAATGCAGAACCTCAAAAGAACAGTGCTGACAAGTGAATACGCAGCCAATTCAGTAGGGCCGATATGGCCGATGAACGCTTGACTAATCACATTGGTTCCAAAGGTAGAGAACCTTGTAAATATAGCAGGAGCAGCAACAATCCACATCTTCTTTGTCTCCCACCATATCTTCTCCTTCAAGCTCGACTTCTCTTCAATGTCCCCGCTGCTGCTCTCTACTTTTTCCGTCAACAACTTCTCATTTATCTCCGACTCTCCTTCCATGCTCACTGCAGCCTAGCCGTTCCGGTGGCCTAAATGTAAACAGACGGCATGGCAGTGACTAGACGTTCTTAATAAATAAACAAAATCATTGCAAAGGAGAAGAATTCAATTTGGAGACGCAAAGATTATAAAAAGACCAATTGGACCCGGCACAGCGGAAAAGGAAAGAGAGTATTTGTGAAAATCACATGCAGTATTTGTGCAAGTTTGCTCGTCCGCTTTTATGATTTTAAGCTGTTTTGTACGGAGATATTTTATTTTAGAATTATCGATTTATATATAAAATAAATTATAAAGATATAAATTTAAAAAAATTATAAAGATATGAATATTATATATTTTAATATTTTGTTGAATATTCTTATCAATTTTAAATTTTAAAGAAGTAATGTTCACCTGTAGTATTAAAAATTTATTTAACTTTTTTTTATTTTTATTTTTATTTAACGTCAATATTTTATTTTTAATCCATAATTACATAAAATAATTATAAAAATAAATATTGTTCTTAAAATATAAATATCTAAGAATCTTAATTAAAGGGTATAATTAACTTTTAATAATTAAAATTTTGATTGATGGATGAAAACAATCTTATACAATGCTTATATACAAGAACGTTTTTATTTTTAACTGTTTATCTTAATTCAACCCTCGGATTTGCAATTTTTGTAGCTTCAAACACAATAAAAGGAGTTGATTGGTTGTCGGCCTTTATGAGCTAAATTCCAAGGAAAAAAAAAAGAAGAAGACGTTAAGTAACATGTGAGCTGATAATCTAGGCAAATGCCAGATTCAAAGGCTCTGTTGACTACTTAAATAAAAAGTAATAACAATTTGTTTTTATCTATTTGTCTTGTCGGCAACACCATTATTTTCTTTAAGGTACCATTTCTCAGTGTTTGGTTGAATTTAACTGTCTTTATTATGACATAAATAATTTTGTGAATAGCATTATATGTCAATTTTTTTAATTAAAAAATGCATTGGTTAGTATACTTGTAAAGAGAGCAAGTGTACACGAGATTTAGAGAAATAGAATTGTATTAACTTTCTCTCTCAAAAATCTACGATTAAAGTTTTTCAAAATTAAACTTAAACAAGTATGACATTAACTAAATTAGTTTAGTTCTCTTAATTTAGTTAATGCCAATTTATATCTTAAAATGAAACTACTAGCATATCAAACTTTAATTACTAATTAGAGTATTAAGTCATCTAGAAATAATTTAATGAGATTTACTTACAGTTCATTATAATTATATATAGGGTTAATTATTAAAACAATTTTAAATTTTACAATTATAACTCAAATTTTAAAAAATAGTAATAAATTACACAAATTTTTAATTTTTAGTAAAAATAATATCTTCCTCTCAAGTTTTTAAGGGTGAAATTCTTCGGTGCTCTATTATTATTTCAGTAGTCCTGTTCTCAATAAGAAAGGATTACTAAAATATATTATCTAACTTATCAATTATACAATTTTCAAAACAAACTTATCAATTATGTGAAAATGTATTAATTAACATGATTTATGATGTCAGTATTATTAGTGACTTATCATGTTAATATCATTAATAGAAGATTTAAAAATAAATTATTTTTGTTAACAAATAAAAATTAAATATATTGGTATTTATAAATTCTAAGTTATAATCATAAATTTTCAATTTTTAAATTTTTAATAATAAATGGTTATATTTTGAACAGGACAAACAACTTTTCATAAAGATAAAAGCAATCCTACACAACACAATAATGTAAACTAAAATAGAAAATATAATAAATAAAATGATAATATTGGGAGGCACGGAGTTCTAATAAATTCTTTAGAGATAAAAATGAATCTTTAACAAGACAGTGCTTACAATATTTTTGGTCCACTAACACTTATCATTTATCTTTTGCATTTCTTAAATGAAATGGTCTATTTCAGCATCAGTCTAAACTAGGGGACATGGATCATGTGAGTTTTGGAAATAAGCTGGAAGGTCTTTAGGTTTAGGCTTGATTATTGAGTTTTCTCCATTCTTAAAAATCCTTTTAGGCTCAAATCCAAGAGAATATGATAATTCTCCTCCTATAACATTAAAACCCAACGAGCAAATTGATTAACTGAAGACCATTATCCATCACTACGTGAAATGAGTTCAAGTAAAGTAAAATCTACAGATATGGACCTAAAGAGGTGCAAGTGGTTGGCTTCCTAGTTTTCAAATGATGATTGAGATGGTCAAAGAATTGGACAAGATCACCCATTAAGTTTCTTTGATTTTTGGGCCAATCAATGGAGGTTTTTCAAAGTTGAAAATGGTTTATAGTGTACGCATAACTCTTTTCAGTTATCTTATATGAGCAATGGACTATAAAGAAGGACTGGACTTGTTGTTTTTCCAAGGGAATACTCTAGTTAATACTTATTAAGTATCTGGCCTAACTTAATGTGTCATTTGGTCAATAGTTGAAACTATTCTAAGAAGATCCATAGTAGGGAATTTTCATCGGCAGGATTGGCTAGATGTTAGTGTACATGTTGAGGAGATAGGGCAATCAGGCATGCATAAATGGTAGATATAGCCCAAACCTGCCACATGGTTAGTTCTATCAGCGAGTCATACAGATGGTGCACGGTACAATAGGGAGTACAAATATCTAAATGGTGGGAATGTGGTGGAATTTTTAGGGTAGTAAGAACAAGTTGAAGAAATAGAAAAGGATTTTTTTGAAAAAAACAATGATCTCTTCTAAATATTCAAGAGGGGGTCGAGTGATAGAACAACAATCTCTTCTAAATATTCAAAAGGAGGTCCAGTGATAGGTCAACAATCTCTATACTCTATGGTGGTAGATTTTTTCTCAACAATCTTGATAGGAAGCTTGTATAATTAGCTACTTATGGAATAAAATCTATGATATAATTGATAATTTTAAGGAATTATTAATTCTGCTTTAGGCTGAGATTTTCATCAAGAAAATGCAATAACTCGCTTGCAATATATGGATCAAGCTAATAAAATCCTTCATGAAATTCCATACCCAGAAATTCAATTTAGGTTAATCCAATTTGACATTTTTGGTCGAGAGCATGATCCCGTATTGCTTAGTAAGATCCAAAAAGGCTTAGAATAGTGATCTATGATCTTCGTGATCTTCAAATATAGTAAAATATTATCAATGTAGATCAAGACATTGGATATGATGGGTTCATAATTTTTATTTTAGCCTTTTGAAATAATGATGGAGAAACCTTAAGTTTAAGTAGTATAACGATCCATTTATATCAATTGGCATATATGATTATTGCAAGGCATCTCCTTTACAGATCTGACCAGACGGTATCAAATGTTCGGCTAATTTCAGTGCTTATACTGATATACATAATATGTTTGAACTCACTCAAGTAACTCCTTGCTGCAAAATAATGTGAGCTTAATTTTTGGAGTACTAACCAGAGAACCATGTGCAGTTCTCATATCCTTATCCTCTATAAAAGATTCACATTTCTTCATCTAGTTACCCTTCAAAAAGAATGAGAATATTAATCATACCAAAGTCGCTCATCTTGGACAGAATGCGCATGATTTGGAGCTAGCATGAGAGAAGTGTGTTATTCTACTTCAAAGGGGATTAATCAGGCCTACAAAGTTATATTGGGCTTGAAAAGCCTTTTATGTTAATAAAATGGCTGAACAACAAATTGGTAAAAAAAAGGTTGGTCATTGATTATAAACCTCCTAATACATTCCATTTAGACTTAAAGTTGTTCCATCATTATATTAAAGTGTTATGACAAAAATTAATGGCCCATCCTATCTAATGCCTTAATCTACATTGATGACATTTTACTATATTCCAGACCCATGAAGATTATAGAGCACCATTATAATCCTTTTTTGATCTTCCTAAGCAATATAGAATCATGCTCTTGGCCAAAAAAAGGCCAAATTGGATTGTCCTAAATAAAATTTTTAGGCATAGACTTTCATAAAGAATTCTATCAGCCTGATCCACATTTTGTCAGTGAGCTATTGCATTTTTTATGAAAATCTTAGCCTAAAGAATATTTAATTATTCCTTGAAATTATCAATTATATCGGAGATTTTATTCTAAACATGGCTAATTATACAAGCTCCTTATCAAGATTGCTGAGAAAAATCCATCACTATGGGGTAAAGAACAAACCAAAGCTGTACAATATTTAAAGAAAGTGAGTTAGCATCCACCCCCTTTAAAAATTCCTAATAAGGGATAACGTATTCTTTAGACATATGCAAGTGATCATTATTAGGGAGTTATTTTGATTGAAGTTAATGGGAAACACAATTATTATGGTCATACTAATGGCCAATTTAGAAAGTTAGAGAAGTAATATTATGCAATCTACAAGGAGATTTTGATAGTAAAGAAAGGGATCCAAAAGTTATTTTCCACTCAACCTATATCATTTTGTGGTCGAAAGATAATACATTTTTTTCTAAAGATCCATGGCTTAACAAAAAGATTTTGCCTGACAATCAATTACTTCAATTGAAAGATTAGTTTTCTCGCTATAAATGTACAATTTGTCACATCAAAGGCCATCACAACATTCTTGTTAATTTCCTTTCTAGACCTCACAAACCAAGTCAACTTATTATTCCCACCATTTAACAAATCCCTCTTCTTATTTTCCCGATCTTAGATCTCCCTCTCTTTGCTAAAGTGAGCATATCTTTTCCACCTATCACTCGAACTCCTTTTGAAAATTTAGAAGAGATTGTTGTTCTCCACTTATCAAACGAAGACAGTGTTAATGGACCCAAAATCTTGTCAGCACCACCTTGTTAAAAATTCCTTCTTATCTGTAGGGAATCTTATTGGACCATTTGTCTCTCGATAATTATTACTTTATTTATGATCTTTTGTATTTTAGTTCACATCATAGTACTGTATAGGATTGCTTTTATCTTTATGTAAATTTGTTTGTCTTGTTCTTCCTTGCTTTGTCTATAAAATCAAGATTTCCCTTCGTGTGTGATCTAAGTTAGAATTTCATTAATAAGATGAGTGTTTTCTATTTATCTCTCCTAAAGGCTTGGTTCTTAAATAATATAGTAATAATCTTACATAAAGACAAGTATACCTTGTACTTGCCTCTTTATGAGGATTATATGGATCAAAAAGTTTTAGGCTATAGATATTGTTAGATATTCGAATTATACAAGAATGATTAAAGAGTTTAGATCATTTATGAAAGAAGCTTTATATCTCCTTAGAAGATTAATAGAATATTACAGGAAAAGACAAACAAATTAGCATATGGTTTTTATTGATTAGAGAAGACAAATAATAAGATTCCTAAGGAAATCTTGTGAAGGTGTTTGGAGGCTAAGGGAGTTTCTATGACCTATATACGAGTGATTAGAGATTTGTATAAAGAGGCAATGACTAGAAAAGGGACGATAGGAGAAGATACTAAGAATTTTTCTATTAGTATTGGGGTTACACCAAGGCTTTGCATTAAGCTTGTTTCTATGGATGAGTTTACTAAGAATATTAAAAAAATGAGCCTTAGTGCATGTTGTTTACTGACGATATTATCTTAGTGGATGAGAAAAGAGAGGAGGTCAATGTCAAGCTAGAATATTAGAGAGAAGTGTTAGAGTCAAAGGGTTTTAAAGTAAGACTGAACACTTAGAATGCAACTTTTCAGGTCGTCAGTTGGATACCGATATGGAGGTAAAAACTGGATCAAAAGTTATACCACGAAATAAGTGTTTTAAGTACATACGGTCTATCATCCAAAGCAATGGAGAGATCGATGAAGCTCATCGTATTATATCAAGGTAGCTTAAATGGAAAAGTGTATCAGGAGTTTTATATGATAAAAAAATACCACTCAAAAATAAATTCCATCGCTTAGCACACGACTAGTCCAACCATATTATATGGGGCAGACTATTTGGCCATCAAACAAATACACAATAATAAGCTTTTGGTGACAGAAATGAGAATGATTTGGTAGACATATAACCTTACCAGAAAAGATAGGGTCAAGAATCTAATGTTAAGAGACAAATTAAATGCGATTGGTATTAATGACAAGCTGAGAGAGACAAGGCTTAGGTAGTTCAGACACATTAAAAAGAGACACATTGAGCTCCAATGAAAAGATGCGAGAAAATAATATTTAGAGATTGTAAGAGGAAAAAAAGAAGGCGTAAAAAGAACTAAGAGGAAATGATCATGAATGATATGACTATATTAGATCTTATCGAAGACTTGGCCTACAATATGAAAACATGGCAAATTAGAATACGCGTAAATGATCTCTCTTAAATAAGGCATATTGTAGGTTATATTAAACCTTGTCCTTTACATTTACTACGTAGTACTTACCTCGTATTTAGTTTAGCTTAATTAGTTTCCTACATAAAGTAATTAATGTAGTGAGGTACCTGGTTGAAGTTACTCTTGTACGAGGCTTTTCTGGTATATTTCTTATTGTCAATTATTGATATGTTCTGTACGTACGTTATTTTGTATTACCTTACCTTTTTATTTAATTTAGGTTTTATTGTTTATTTTTTCTCTTTTTTTGCACTTTTGTATTTAGTTATTTTTACTATTTGTATCACCTTTTTATGTTTATTTGATTTAATTATTTAATTATTTTATTTTTTGTACATGTATATTTTCTAATTTAATAGTATCCTTATGATATATTGCATATGAGTATATCAAAAATAGCCTATCTATTAAGTAAAAATAAGGCTATATATTATTAAACTTATCGAAATCTTGCACGTTAACAAAACTTCATCAGGATATTGATGATGATAATGATTGATGAATTTAGATAAGTAAAAATTATGCCCTGATAAGTGACATCGATGAAGAAAAATATATTTTATGTTTCAATTGGATTACTTCAGATCTTGATAAACTCAACTTGGTAGAGTTCTCTACGAATGGACCCAAATCTTATATAACGTATGAAACATTGAAAGAGGAAAAAGAGCAACATAAGCGTTCCCATCTCGTCATTATTGATATAGACGAGCCGAGCTGGCAACTTTAAGGAACACGTACGTGTTTCTAATTTCTACATTACTGTGCGCGTTTCTACTTTCTACACTACAGTGACTAAATTAACACGTCAACCTCTCAATAATAATCACAATAATAGAGATGTGATGGTGATTTACATGTCGCCTTAGAAAAGTTGAAAGATCGATTGATTAGTATTGGTAAACGACTAGATTAAAAAAAAAAAAAAGCCAAGGTAACACTAATTCCCATATATTAATCTGATATATTCGTAAAAGTGACTAAAACCTTTTATTATTTAGATTCCATTCTGGGTCTGGCAAATACATAATAAATAAAATTACAAGCATTAGGTACCAATTACCAAACACACAGAAATACACACAATAGGCCTGCACAAACTAGAAACTAAACATACACAACAGGAAGAGATCATAGAATAGAAGACTAACAGGAAGAGATAGAATAGAAGACTTACAGATGATGATGGACAGAAGGAGCAGAAGCTTGAAGTATATTTGCCTAGCTATACATGTATTTATGGATCTTGATGGAAGTTTGAAGTATATTTGCCATCTATAAATGTAACTATTTGTGGATCTGGATGGAAGTTTGGCGAAAACGACTTAAGAAGTGTAACGTAGTACTGCTAGTTCTGTATACAATAACTAAGAGTTCACCTTTAGCATGTAGCAGGAGGCGTGGTGAACCGGTGGCTCCGTTATAACTGAAGTAGGCCGGGAAGGCGACGGGGTGATGATGATGAACCAGTGGCTCCAATATAATCCACGTTGGCCGTCGACTGATTGAAGTGTCTAAATCTAATATTGAACTCTGTCTCCTCATGCTCGTCTTGTCTTAATCATGATTTTGTCCTCACGTAATTCATGCGCTCTGACAGAAAGGCTCTGTATACATTAGACTGAAGCCCGTATAAAAAAACAGTTGAAGATATAGATATTCAAATTAATTTATTTTTAGACATAAAGTTAGTTGTTTGTTATTACTAAATTGTATTGCTTTTATCATCAAATTCATACCAAATTTTAAGTATTAATTATATTTGAAATTAAAAATTTTATTCAATTTCATAATATAAAAACTTAAAAAACTGATAAGAAATTTTGGAAATACTCTCGAACTTTTAAAATTATCAAAAAAAACTATTTATATTTTTCAGTTTTCAAAAAACACCTTTTTTTAGAGTTCAATTAAAAGATAAACAAATTTTACTAATATAATAACTCAACTCAATTTTTAATTCGATCAAACAAATTAAACCTAACTTAAATTAATAATTAGAGATAATTATAATAAATAATTTATTGGTGTCGAATTTAATTATTTTAATTTGAGTTTAAAAGTTGTGTTAAATTGTTAAATATAAATATTTAGCTGAAATATATTTGATGTTCATGAAGTCTAAAAGAAGAAGCTTTTTTGAAAAACTAAAAACTAGAAGGAGTTCTTTTGAAAATTTTAAATATTATAGAATTTTTCTGAAATTTTGAAACTATAAGGGAAGTTTCAATATCATCCATATGTTTGTTTAAGATAAAATTACTCTAAATTTTAATTAAACTTAACGTCTTTTTTAACTTTTATTTAAATGGTTATTTATCAAACGCCTATAAAATTCAATAAATAACACTTAACAATTTAGACTTGTTTAGTTCTATTTTTATTCTATTTCTACTTTTTAAAATTTTAATAAGAAAAAAGTTGTTTAATTAAGCTTTTAAGTATGATTTATACCTTATAAAATTATAACAAGTTAAATCAAGCACTGAATTAACTTTTCTGAAATCAAATCAAAGGTCTATCTATTAGTTCAGATTGTTCAAATCACTCGAGTCCCAGCCCAACCAACTAGGTCTTTCGACGTCAATGTCAAACCGGCCGGGCCCATATCTAATTCACATCCTTCACCATATCGTCGCTATATATGGATGGCCTCGGTCAACTTTAACCGGCGTCCAGACGGAAGTCCAATAATAAATAGCTGCTTAGAGTGATTCGTAAAGGAACATGAAAAATTTTCGATTTTTCTGTCAGGTCAAACAAATTGCAAAACTAAAAAATTTCATCTGCAACCATATCTCACCAAAGTAATAGTACTGCTAAAACTATTTGAATCATGCAGCTTTTACTTTTACAAAAATGAGTGTACGGGGTGACTCTTCTAAGCAGGATTAGCATCTGTATTGCCCTCCTTGCCAGCGTCACCCGTAGTCTCAACTTCTGCTGATGGCACCTTTTGTTGATTCTTTTCAGGCCCTGGACCAGCTGATACTTTTACCATCGATGGTCGCAGAAGCCTGTCGCCCAATTTGAACCCCTTGCGAAATTCTTGAAGTATGATACCTTCTTCAAATTCAGTTGACTCCTCTCGCATAATAGCTTCATGCAACTTGACAAGAAACAATGAAATAAAATTGTTAGGGAACAGTGAAACATTCAACAAACTACAAACTGCAGAACATCTACCCCAGGCTTGGACACGCATCAACCAAAACTTAAATTCGTACTACATTGAGAGATACCAAAAGATTTTTTCAAGAACCTAGAGTTTCCATCACAAAATATTTCACCGTTTCCTTGTATTTTCAGTCGCTCAAGATTCTATTCTAGAGCATTGTTAGAAATCTGTTCTTTTTAAAGTCTTTTCACTTTTCCTAACTTCCCAACTTATATTTTCTTCATCTCGAATAGCTTTTGTATAATTCCACACTTTTCCCACACTTATCTAACTTGCACATACACTTTACTGAGAGAGAGAAATACTGGGTTTAATCTAAGGTACGCTCTGTTCCCTTTTTTTAATTGATTAATATTATCATTAATTACTTAGAGAAGTTATATCATCTGTAAAGTCAGCATACAATGTTTGTTTTATTTAAAAAATGTAGTTCTTCTGTTAACCAAAATGAATACAATTTTCCTTCTTTGAAGTTTAAAATAATGGAAAATGAGAGGGAAAAAAACTGAAAGTTAAAAACAAAAACACTTCTTCACACCTAAACAATCTTAATGGCATCTCCTGAGGATAGATTCAATTTTAACTGTAACAAGTCGTATTTCTTATATATGCTACTCACCTAGAAGTTCAAAGAATGTTGAGAAACTCACCAGAGGATCAAAAGGATGGCCAATTGTCTCAACTGGAACAACACCAAGTGAACCTAAAATCTCCACGAATTGCTTGTATATACTCTGATAGCTGTTGTTGATCTTCTCCTCACCTTCAGACTCAACTTTTATTTGTGCTTTAGCCCTCTCGAAATTGTCTAGAACAGGCAACAAATTCTCCACAAGCTCCCCTTGGGCATTTGAAACCAGCGAAAGGCGTTCCCTTTCTGTCCTCTTCCGGAAATTGTCAAAATCTGCACTAATCCTAAGGATTCGGTCCTTTTCAGTTGACAACTCTTCAGTCAAAGTAATCAATTTCCTTTCAATTTCTGATTTCTCATCTTCAATAGATTTCAGAAAGGCTTCTATCTCGGTAATTTTAGATTCATCATTACTTGCTAGAGCCTCACGGTATGTTTGAAGTGAAGCCATGATGACTGAAGAAGGTATTCTCCCACCATCATCAACCTCTTGTGTTTCCTCAGCATCAATGACCTCTTTGCTTCTGGTACTATCTTCTGTACCATTGGGAACATCTGGTGAATCCTGCTTTGCAAATTATTAGCAAAATACCTCAGGCAAAGACCCATCTCTTACAGGCAACAGAAGAGGACAATTATCATATGAAAAGCCCTGATAAACTAAACCAGAACCAAAGCTCAATGATATAAACAACCAATCCAAAACATGCAACTCACAGAGGCACAAGTTACAAACAAACAAAGACCATAAACATCTTGTCTGCAACTGATACAGTGAATTTCTTAATAAAATCTTTGAACCACAAAGAAAAAGATAAAACAAAAGTGCAACGGTTATCTCAAAATATAAAGAGTAAAAGAAGAAGAATCAAAGTTTAAGAATAAAATTGTGTTCGGACTATCCCATCAACTTCAGAATCCAATGGAGGAAACAGAAGGGGAAAAGATCGTCTTACTAGTGGATAATGGGTTTCCCTACAGAATACAACATATGCTCAAGAATCTTTACATTTAGATATATAAAAACCCTCCAATGTGCCTTTGATTGCGAATTAAAATATATGATCATGACTGTGCATAGATTGCAGTTATTTCATCGAAAACGCGACGATAAGCTCGTACAAGAAAACAAAAGGAGACAATAAGCCATGACATACGTGTCTAATCCTACCAGAACCAAATTTAGGCACGTAGAAGCTCTAGTAATACAATGGAATATCATTCTAATAGCACGGAATGTAAGGTTTCTAAGATAACAACAATTAGAAACATAAATAACATTACATTTTCACCATAAACTTTCTAAGAACTCGAAGAACCTGAAACCCTAAAAAGAAGGAGAGAAAAAAAAGAATCTTTAATCTACTTTCTAGATCAGCGAGAAAAAAACTTTACATTTCCAAGTTAATCTCACGACGAATTCTATCACTCCGCCTATACACCCTCGAATTAACAACATAATAAAAAGAAAATTACAGAACGAAAGCGGGTATCCTACTTAACAGGACTCAGGCGACGTATAGCTTTCAACTAGGGGAAAACCAAAACAGAGGAAATTCCAGTTCCAATAAGTATCGGACACGAACAACACGTTAACCTCTCTCAGCTATATTGCCACAAAATGGAAGCGAAAAACTATAAAACCGAGTCCTCAATTTTCTCACAGCCCGAACTGAGCTCGACAGGACCACCAGCGACGGAACAAACATCAAATTCAAAACTCAACGGTGAAAGCCCTGTTCAAGGATGCTCCAAAATGCAAGAAAGTACCTCAATTTCTGGCTCTTGCACAGACTGGTCCGCCTCGGTGGTTTGAGCAAAAAGGACGAACCGGGGCGAAGGTTTAGCAGCGAACCGGAAGGAATTAGTGCGAGACAAACGAGTGCTCATAAATTTATGTCCCAGCCGGAGGGAATAGCTTCTCGATGATTCCAATGAAAGGTTTTTGTTCACAACGACTACACGCGGAGGCAGTGGCGGCCTCAACGCTGGCGTTTTGAGGATTGTCGCCATTTTTTAGAGAGAGAGAATCTACTAAGTGGACAACGAGGGACTCGAGGAACTACTGGAAGACCAACAAATGAGATTGGGGAGTGATTTCATGTGGACCGTTGGACGAAACGAAGTTTCTAGAGGTATCGGCCATGTTTTCATTGTTGGGTTGGATGATTTTGATAGACCCAAACCCTATCGCCTTCAGGTCTGTTCATTCTTTTTTTTCTTCGCATAATAAAATAGAAAACCAAAAACTCGTTTTTTCTTGATCTTGTTGGCTTCAAAAGATCTTTTATGGAAATCGTTATTTTAAAGATATTAACCAAAGATAAATTATAGTTTTATATAATTATTTAAATCATAGGAAAATTTCTTTGTTTTATTTAAATACATAATTAAATATTTAATAGAAAACCTACATTTTGTTATTTTCTTTATATATAATTATTTTTTTTACCAACATATGTTGTAGTCACAAATAAAAATTTTATGCATTTAAATACCTAATTAAATTGTTTTTTATTTTTTTCAGTAGACATTTGTGAAATCCTCTTACTTGAGGACCGTAAAGAATTTCTTACAATAAATTATGTTGTAATCCTTGCTTTTTATATTTTAATTTTGCATTCCACATTTTTACTGTCTACGATGTTGTTGTATTGTCAATAATTATGGATGTCCTTGATTACATTTTTTTAATGGTTTTATGTTGTGGTTATGAAAAAGATAAACATAAGAAAGTACTTACAAAAAAAAAATATGAAAGTAAAATATGTTTATTATATTTTATTTTTGTTTCAAAATTTAAAAATTATAGTAGGATTAAACACAATTATGTGTTTTTGTCTGTTGTCTTAATAGATTTCTTTATCAAAAAAAAACAAATTCCCTTGTTTACAAAATTAGAAAAGAAAAGGGTTATTTTGTATTTTTCTCTTCTTTTTCGTCTATTTCTTTTTCAATTCTCCTTTTTTACTGTTTATTTTATCTTATTGATGAGCCAAGTCAAAATTAACATCTTTATAAATTATAATTGTTACAAGTGTTATAAAATCGAAACTAAAATGTAAGAATATTTGGGAGAGGAGAATTCTTCTTATGAAAAAATGGTATCTCTTACATCAAGTGAACCCTTCTATTTATAGTACATTTTAACCACCTAACACACATGTGACCACCTACTCTATATATGTTATTGT
>JANZLD010000002.1:19397890-19410393 GCA_026413575.1 Erythroxylum carthagenense | reverse complement strand
AAAATATTAATTTTAATAAATTTTAAGGGACACAGTGTATCACTACCCCAGCTAGCTCCGTCATTAGATTGATGTGATCTGTATAATATAGTATAGAGTAACTTTCTTATACATTCGTACATGCAAACTCTACCAACATCACCTTATAATGTTTTGCTCGGAAAATTAAGATCAAGATTCTCGAGTACCATTGTAAACCAACCGTTGTCGATTTAATTGATACAACAATTAATCATTAAATGAACATCTCCAAATGGTACGTAGTTAATTGATTATAATTTTATAAAAATGACAATAAAATATTTGAAAGGCAACGTATAAATTAATTTGGAATTTATTTCTTGAAAAGTAAAACAGAAAAAAGCAAATGCTTGGAATGAAAAATAAGAAAAGGACAGAGAAGCTAGGCACAGTGTACGTTTGTGGTCCAAAGCTGTCGATTTCAAAAGCTTTCGCTTTCCGGTTCGTTTAGCTACTGAATTCAACGATCCCAAACAAGCCCTTAACGTTCTTCTCTCCTCACGTTTCTTTTTCTCTCGTGCTAATTATTTTCTTTTTCTCTTCTGTTAATTGGGAGAAGAAGAAGGGAAGAAATTACTCAGAGAGAGATAGAAGTTCAAATTGGTGTTTTAGGGTTTTGAATCTCTGAAAGAGGAAGATGGGGAGTAGAAGGGAAGAAGAGCGCAACGAGAAGATAATAAGAGGCCTCATGAAGCTCCCTCCAAATCGTCGATGTATTAACTGTAATAGCTTGGTAAACACACTCCCTCTGCTGTTACTCCTAGTGGATTGAATTTGACTGTTCTAGTTCATAACATCTTTGTGCTGTCAAGTGTTAACTCATGGCTTTAGTTGATTTGTTCACTCACTCGCTCACTCATTTAAGAGTTTAGGGCTTCTTTTTTGGGTACTCGGATCCGTCGTTTAGTTAGAATTGGGACCTGAAGAAAGGCGACTTGGCACATTTTCCAGTTTTTAAGCGTCGAGTTTTAGAATTTGATGTTGCTGAAAAGGCTTTTTTGGGCTCGAGGAAATGTTTGATTAGTGACTGATCTAGGGATATTTGTTTCTGCAGGGTCCGCAGTATGTTTGTACTAATTTCTGGACTTTCATTTGCATGACTTGCAGCGGCATACAGTGAGTATTCTTTTCTGATTTGTTCTGAAAAGTTTTGTTCCCTTTTTTCTGTTATTTTCCCCATTCTGTCATGTATCCTTGTACAGATAAGGATGGAATTAATGTTCAGACTAAAATAAAATGATTATGCTGATCTGAGTCAAAAATTTCACAAAAGATATCTCTTAAGCCATTTTAGACGTTTCTGTCTACACTTACACTATTGACTTTTCGAAGAAGCCTTTGAATTGGTGTGAGTAATTGAAAACTGGAGTAAGCAGCTGCAGTGACAAGATGTTTCTTCTGTAACTTCTGGAATTGGTTGCTGTTGTGGATTTGACCTCCTTAGTCCTTAATTCTTAATGTGGCTGTATCTCTTAGATTTGACTGCAAAAATGTCTTGCTTCTTTTAACTTGTTTTTGCTTGTCATGATGAATTCCTCTTGTTTTCTTGTTTTAACCTCCCAAACTGTTTTCCTACTCATAGTCGTGAGTTCACTCATCGCGTGAAGTCAGTGTCCATGTCTAAGTTTACATCCCAAGAAGTTGAAGCACTTCAAAACGGTGGTAATCAGGTAAAATATTACAAAAATTCTGTTAGTTTCTGAAAACCATAGAGCTATTACATTTTTGCTTACGATATGCATTTTCATTTAGCGAGCTAGGGATATATATTTGAAGGGATGGGACTATCAAAGACAGAGATTGCCTGATAACAGGTACAGGAGAAGTGATTCTTTTTGCATTTTTCCGAGTTTTTACTGGCCGAACAAGAGACTTTTTATATTTTCCTCTTATGTTGCAGCAATGTTGAAAGAGTGAGAGAATTCATAAAGAATGTGTACGTTGATAAGAGATATGCTGTTGGAAAGACCCTTGATATGCCCCCAAGTGATTCTCAGGTAATGTTACTATCAATTGTTAATTTCCATGAAGAATGTTTTTAAAGTTGATTGATTTTCTTATCTGGTAAATTGTGATTTAAAAGTGGTTGCAAGCTTGCCTTTTGTTTCTATTTAACTTGATATTTCTATTAGATCAATTTTATTTCAGCTTCTGTTGGTATCTATCGCTTTTCTGGGCACTGCTGAGTGCCACTGCATGGGACAGGTGTGAGCTTAGGATGGATGTAACCTGTCCCTTTTCCAGAACTTCTGAATTCACAAAAAACATCACATATTTGTGAACAGCATGAATCAATCATATTTTATTGCTGGTTTACCTAGTTCCTTACCTAATTCTTCATTTTTTTGATTAATGGATGGTATTCTTTAACAATTTGATAGGGGCTTGGAGGTCATGCAGATGAGACAAGACGGGCAAGCTCCTACCATTCATATTCTCAAAGTCCTCCTTATGACTTCCAATATGAAGACCGGCGATATGGAAAACATGGCGCTGTGCTCACCCGTAAACCTGGTTCAGATCGAGGGGTTTATGTTGGAAAAGTGTCTAGTTTTATTTCCAGTCCTAATCACTTGGGTGAAAGAGTGGTTGAGGACAGGTTTGCGAATGAGGGCTCTATTTCTAGAGTTTCAGACTACTCGGCTTCTAGTGGAGGTGATCCACTTAGATCTGGCCCAGAATCTCCAAACTTTCTGAAAGAAATTGGATTAAGCAGTCCGCCGTATCACCCTTCTATGGATATTCTAGGTGATCATGTACAGCTTCAGACAGCAAACTTATTTTCAGAGGCAAACACTAAAAGAGATCAAGTTGGGATACCTCGCCCTCAGGTCAAACTTCTCATAAGCTTTTTATTGATGTGGACTACTTTATAGAAGACATGACACCATAGAGTATTTGCTTGCATGAAACGTGTAGATTGCTTTACAGTTCTTTGGGATAGCTTGGTTTCCTTGTGAAATTGCTTAGTCCAACCTTACTTCACCAAGTCAGCATGAAACGAAACCTGGAGCTTCTGCCATGCATATGCTTCATTTTGGAAAACTTATGTACTTCAATTTTTGCAAGCTCTGATGCATGAAATCTTGTTTCTTGTTGCTCCAGTTTCTTTTAGGCTTAATACATAAATATTGGGTGAACTGCTTGTTTCAAAGAGAAACAAAAAACAAAAAACAAAAAACAACAAACAAAAAAACAAAAGAGATACAGATGGAGCAAGGATTGTGAATCCTCAGTGAGTACCTCTTAACAAGTGGCCTTGTTTTTAGTATTGTTTTCAGTGTTGCCAAATTTGGTAGCTAATCTTTATTAAGTCAGAATTCTTCTTGTTCTTACATTAGACGTACAATAGTTTAGATGGCTGTCAGATTTTTCTAAAGAAGTCTTGATGAACTTGATTCTCAAATTTTTTTGCCTGGATTTCAATGGGAAGGAGATCAGTCCACACAGCATCTATAGTATCAATGAGGATTCATCTGCCGTTGATATTAAAGCTATATAACCAAATCCAGTTTATTTTTAATCTGCGCTTAGTTTCTCCTCATTGGATTGCTGACTGGCATGATTCTCTGAATTCTCTATTGCCAATTTGAGCTCTTCCGCAGTGCAATTCTCTACTCGCATCCTAGTATATCCCCATTTCTTGATTTTTTTTTGTTTTTTGCAACGGGAAAACTGTAAAAGAAGTCCTTTCATGTAATCCAAACTGGAAGGGCTTTATAAAACCACTTTTATCAAACTAGATGAGCAGTACAAGACATCTATTTGATCTTTAATGTGTGGATAGAATGTTTAAACTTGTAACTCTAGAGATTATCAATATGGATATTGATATCTTGATTTAGAATCTCAAGCACAGCTTTGAACTTGTTGGCAGGAATTGATTTTTCACTTAATGTCATATTCCAGTTCTGCATTCTGATTATGAAAAACTTTGTTGCTTGTGAGGTTTGGTGGTAAATGCTTTGGTTTTGCATAGAATAGGTGAACACTTAACCCGTGGATTGTGAAGTTGGAAAGCACGTGGAAAATTTGACAAGGTTGTGCAATCATTTGTCAGTGTTTGATGCACTTTCTCATACTCCCAAAATGAATGTCAGGTTGTTTCTGGTGGTAAATGTGATCTCATTGCAAGCATCTTTTACGGCTGGGAGGATCTTTTTGGAAAACTAAACCCTCTTTAGTTATTCTCTTGAAGTACACAACCGTCTGGCCTACTTTTCTTTGATGTCTAAAATAAATTATAGTGGTGATGCATAAAAAATCTTGATTATAAACTTCACAAAATTAATATTTGTACATGTTATTTTATCATGTTAATTTGGTATTCCTATCCATGGTATTCTTAAAATACCTTATTAACTCATAAAAAATTATTTCTTTGTTCAGAGAACAACATCTTTGGCGAGCTCATCATCTTTTGACAGTAAGGCGACTTCTCTTAAATCATATAATTCAGGTAGTTTAGCTGATGTTGTCCCAGGATCACTAGCTACAACTGCTCACTTGGAGAAGACCTTTACTTTTCCTCCCTCTTCTGCTTCAGTGAGTCATGGTAACTTGGACCTTTTTAGTGCATCAGTTGTTCCAAAATCAGACTCTTTTCCCACTCCAGCTATTGATTTGTTTCAAGTTCCAACCACATCTTTGACTCCAACAGTAGATCTGTTCAACATGCCACAGATGAATGTAGCTCCATCTATGAATTCATCCCAAACATCCCACATTCCACCATCTGCATCTTTAGATTTCTTTGATGGTAGTACCCTTCAACAGTCAGTTGCTACTTCACATGAAACATCATTAGAACAATTGGTCTCTACAAATCAAGGTTGGGCAACATTTGATAATACCTCTGCAGCATCTAAAGCAGGGGCTGAAAATTGTAGATCTTCAGATGTAGCTTCCAGCTTAGGCTCTTCAATAAAGTTTGACCAAGTTTCATCGACAACTGCAAGTATGCAGTGGCCAGAATTTCAAAATTTTAGTTCTCAGAGTTTCTTATCTGGACCTAATCCATGGCCTGAAAATTTGAACAATGTTGGAGCTCCCAGTAATGCTTCTACCACTCAGGTTAGAAGTTCTAAGCTTGTCTTTTCTGAACCTTCTTTCACCCTTTTGGCATGCATGCAACATATGGATGCTATGTTGGTTTTATGGACTTATGTTGCTTCATTTTATTGACGAAGATTTTACTTATAGGTGCAGATCTGGAATGCTTTTGGCGATTCAGTTTCACATCTTCCTGCTGATGGTATGAAACAAAGTAGTGGGCTGCATATTTCAGGATACAATCCTTTATTGACTGGTGATGAGTATTTGGGCTTAAAAGTTTTAGAGGTTGGATTTATAGCAGTTCTTCATTATGCTTCTATTTTTCTCTACACTTGCATCTGATCTTTTTTATGTCCTTTTCTCGGCAGTCCACTGCTAACGATGAGGTTCTGGGGCCTGCTTTGAATGGAGTGCCTGCTCCTAGCAAATCATTGGATGATGTATTGTGACCATAATTTACACCCCCAATTAATCCTTCAATTGTTTGAACCCTTCTCTCCTGATGATTGTATGACTAATGTTTTAGCCTCTTCAATAATCAGCTTACATCCTTGTTCTTTTGACAGGAGGAGACAAAATTACACACAACTGATCATAGATCGACTAACCCTTTTGATCTTCCATATGATTCTGAGCTAGAGCCAAGTGAAATGGTATATTGCAGTTGTAGCTCTTACTGGATCGGCAGCTGATACCTTTTATCTCAATTGTTTGTGTGAGATAGTGTGAATCTTCTGTGGCTTGTGGCTTACTCGTAGCTTAGTCTAAAATAGCTCATATTGTGAATCTTCTGTGGCTCATAGCTTACTGTTGCTTAGTCTAAAATAGCTCCATTTCACTTTTTATCATGATCTACTAACCAAAATGAGCAAGACTTTCTCTTAGAATGCATCTACACTTCCATTGAGATTAATTTTGCACCATTATGAACCAAACTACACCGTTCCACTGTACCCAAGCAGCTCTATGTGGAGCTGGAGGCATTTCATTCTTGTTTATTAGCTCATAAATACACGATTAGGTCAATATCAATATGTGATGATTCCAGTCCCTGACATTAACATGGCATTTCAACGGGAAAGACCTTTCTTTCAGTTTGGGAATTTATTCTGCACTTTTTTGCATATGCTGGTGTTGCACATGCATGGAAGGATGTTTTCAGTTCTATGCTTTTTCTTTTATGAGATTCTAGGTTATAGTATTGTTGGAAACTGATATTTTGGTTGCGGGAGAAGTGGAGAGAGAAATTTTCATATTAAGGGTACGTGTGAATGGTGGCTTGCTTAGCTGGTTCTTGGCATCATTAATAAAGAAAAATGCTGCCAAACTCACATCAAAAGAGAAGACTGGAAAATTATAAACTGAGCATGTTTTAGTAGCTACCAAGTTACTAGTATTGGAGAAAGAATTGTTATTTTAGTAACCTTTGCTTCTTCACCGATGGCTTCACTCGGTTTCAACTTTGTGAACTTTTGCAGTTCTTCGACATGAGCTCTTTGCAAAATGTCCTACCTACTTCCCATTTGCCTGCTACTCTACTTGGTGATGTTACACAACCATGGTTTCCTCAAGAAACGATGACATCTTATGCTCCAAGTATAACGCAAGGTACTTTCTCCTTGAATATTTTCTAGAGCCAAACCTGAAGTTCTGGGGACCTTGTTGTCAGATAAAGCTTCTAGTTGAATGCTTAAGAAAAGCTGTTGAAATATTATCCTTCCATTTGATAATCTGCTCATCCCATCTTATTCTCTTAGGTGGTTTAGCGTATATAGCAGGCCAAGCACAGAATCCTCAGTTAGCGTAAGTTTTGAGGTGGTTAATTTCTTCTATTGTTGTTATTGTATTGGCATTCGATTTCACTTGATCTAAGGAGTTGCTTTTGAAAACAGGAGTGTTCAGACTCATGAACCTGTTGCTTCCATCGGAGGGAATCCATTTGCATAGGATTCAGCAATCAGAAATAGCTATATATCATTTGGGGTTTGTTGTAGAAATTTTCCCTGGAACTAATTGTTTCTAGTCATTTGGTGGGCGTAATCTTAACATTGTTACCATTACTGGTCTCACTGTTGCTTTTGGAATTTCTTATTCTGGTGGTTATTGTACTTGCATTCTTTGTGAAAAGAAAAGCTAGTTTCTACCAATTCACAAGGCCATACAACTGTAAGGCCTTACGGGCCTTGTATTTTATCTGGTTCATGGAACAAATGTTGTGTATGTAATCTTCAGATGAAAACGCCGGATTGGATGGTTTGCTGTTGCTTCATACGCTTAAATTTGATATTTTGCAGAATTGAGTTTTTCTTGTTATTTATCGTAGCGCTTCCTGGAAAAGCTCGGCAAATTGAAGATAAATAATGGAGCTTTTCTGAATGTCTTAACATTTGTGTGTATATGTATTAATTTGACAATGATACGAGCTTTGGAATTGGATGTCCGCATTGGGATTTTCTTAGCAATTGGAAAACCAATACGAAATGAAACCTAATGGAGCAGAGCAAACTTGCAGATAAAATGAGGGCAAAATTTTTATTTTCATTTTTAAACTTTAAATCACTAATTATCTCACTCAGCAAAAGAGCAAAAAGAGGAAAGAGAGACTTGCCGGAACAGCAATGCAGTAAGTGGCTCTTGCGTACCAATTGTTCCGTGAGGGTGAGGCGTTGCGTTTCTTGACCGTAAATGTAAATCAGCGACCACCGGTTCGACGTAATTCCTCATCGAAACCTAAACCCAAAACCTACCCATGGAGTCCAGCATTCTCGAGACCATCGGCACGGAGATAATCGGGGTGATGTCTCCGGTCTCAATCTGTATGCTTCTCGTTGTCCTCATCGTCTACTCCCTCTCTCCGTCCAATCCTTTCTCTTCAGCCGCGACCTCCGCCCCGCCGATCCAAACCGCCGCTAACCTTGTTTACCTCGAGAATCCCTCTGATTCTGCGACGCAGAAGCTCGAGGGAGCCCTGCTTAATGCGTTGGTCTTCGTTATCCTCATTGCTGTCGTCACTTTCGTTCTGGTGCTCCTGTATTACTATAACTGTACCAACTTCTTGAAGAATTATATGCGCTTCTCTGCCTTTTTCGTGCTAGGTAGTTTCGCCGTACTGTTATTACCCTAATTTTGTGGTTACTGCCGGTTGATATGTTTATGGATTGGGAAGTATAAATTGCGGGAACACCATCTCTGACTGTCCTCTGCATCTGGCACACTCCTTTCTACCATTTGTCACTATTATCTTCTCTTCCTACATTTCTCTATGACTTGTATTTATGCTCCCAAGTTCACACCTTGTTGGCTATGTAGCAGAAACCACATGCCCATTCACTCAATTATATGTTTACTGTCTCTTGTCTTGCCCAGATTTGTGAATGTGGGTTTATCAATTTCGCATCATGGTCTAATTGCTGGATTGACTACTCTTCTTCCTCTGCATCTGATAGTTTATGTTTTGTCTTAACCTTCGTGATGCTTGCTCTTTTCCTTATTTGTTTCCTTTTCCTTTCTAGGTTCAATGGGCGGCTCTATCTTTTTGTCGATAATTCAACACTTTTCAATACCAATTGATTCGATTACCTGCTTCATCCTGCTGTTTAACTTTACAATTGTTGGTGTACTGTCTGTGTTTTCAAGTGCAATACCAATTGTTCTGAGGCAAGGATATATGGTTGCTTTGGGTGTATGTGTAGCCGCTTGGTTTACGAAGTTACCAGAATGGACTACATGGATTTTACTGGTTGCACTTGCCATTTATGATTTGGTCGCAGTTTTGGCACCTGGTGGTCCACTTAAATTGTTGGTGGAGTTAGCTCAAAGTCGTGATGAGGAGCTTCCAGCATTGGTATATGAGGCTCGCCCCGCAGTTTCTATAAATGGGGAGAGTCAGGTTCGAAGTTTTGAACTACTGGCTGGTGTGGCTATTCAAACTGGGTCATTGGAGATGCAAACAGCTTCAGGGAGTGTTGTGGATGGAAGAGAAGGTGAAAATGAATCTAGCACTGAATATTCTGGTATTGAGCTGAGGAATCTTGGAAATGTGGATGGTGTTTTGAATAGAGATGAAATAGAGAGGTCCCCTCTGGTGGAGATTTTGCGGGGGCGGTCATCTAATAGTGACTCATCAGAGTTCTCAACAGTAGTTGGGAACCGAGACTCTGAAATTGTGATGCATGAGGAAAGGTCTCCTCTTGTTGATATGCTCGATTTAGGGGATGAGAGCCAACAAATTAGGAGGGATGGCTCTGATATGGGTGCCAGTCGAGGTATTAAGCTTGGTCTCGGAGACTTTGTTTTCTACAGTGTTCTTGTGGGTAGGGCTGCCATGTATGACCTGATGACAGTATATGCTTGTTACCTTGCAATTATTTCCGGGCTTGGTTGCACCCTTATCTTGTTGTCAGTTTACCATCGGGCTTTACCAGCTCTCCCTATATCAATAACTTTGGGTGTTGTCTTTTATTTCTTAACTCGATTATTGATGGAACCTTTTATAGTTGGGACAGCAACAAATCTGATGATGTTTTGATCCTTAACTTGTTGCAAGAAATGAGAAGATAACTTTTGCACTGTTTAAGCGTAAATGTGTAAACATGTAGTCAGTGTTGCTCTCTCGTTTTCCTGTCCTTTGTACGAGTGTTCTTTAGATTCAGGAAATGACTAAATAGTACAGCAATGTCAACAAAAAGTTGCGAATAGTTGAACCTAATTAGGCTGTCCTTTAGCGCTTTGCAGAACTAGGACCTTATTTTTTCCTAGTGAAGTGTGTCAATGAATGTTTTGTCATTGGCATTGGCCTTGACCTAAATCAGATGTACAAAGGTTTAAGGGTTGGAGTTATATGTTTACTCATATATCACAGATTGGTAGCAATATAACTTAATTTCTTGTGGCGTTTTGTAGAACAACAATGTGTACTGTGCAAAATGTTATGAAAGATTTATTGAAAGCAGTGTTTTGGGCTCTTGCAGACATTTTTATATTAAGATTTGCCTTTCCATACGCATAATTAATTCCTTTTAAACCATGCTTAGAGTTGCCTTGTTAGGGAACGGTACTATATAAGTTGGTTATTGTTGAAATCCGGACGTTGGCTTAGATTCTTTTTATTTGCCCTTGTGTATTGGCAGGAGTAGCAGCATATGTGAATGTATACATATAGCTATATGTAGATTATTTAACACAAGGACATTGCCCTTGTTGGCTACTCTACTTTTTATTGAAAATGCTTTCCTTGATATGTAGATATGGTTCAGTTGGTTGGATTTTCTGCAATTGCAATCTTTGCCATGTTTGGGTTACCAATTCTGCTAGCTTGCAACTCTTGCTAATTATCTGAATATTTTAAAACATGCCAACTTTGTCCTTCAAGTTTCATCATTTCTGTGCAAGATTTGCTGGAACAGCAAAAGGAATTGAATCTTCTTGCTATAGTTGTTTGCCTGTTTGCGATTGGTGCTGTAAAATATGGTGTAGCGGGCATTCAATGTAAGCCAGATTACTGGTTTAATAAACATGTTGATCTTAGTAACTGGTTTGTCAAAAACTTTTGTACTTTGTTATATATCCGAAGTCCATTTTGGAGTAGGATATGCGTAAACAATTACCTGTGGAAAGAAAGAGTTATTTTTGCAAATGGTTCCATGTACAAAAATTTATCTCTCTTTGTTTAGAGACATTGTTTTTATGTAGTACTTGTTAGTCATACAAACTGTCATATATTGAATTGAATACAATATTGTTCTATACTTTATGTGGCAAGTATTTAAGGATAATTGACAATAGGAGTCTCCTTAACATCAATAAACAAATTTAAGGAGATATTAGTAGTTTTCTAAACTTAAAGGGCAACGTTAAAAAGGTCAAACCATATGAAAATTTAACTTAGTTTTACAATGTCTCCTAATTTTTAAAATTAATTTTTATTTTTTTTAAAAATACTCTCTGTTAAACTTCTGTCCAAAAAGTAACAATAAAACATACATCATTTTTAGGCTTCAAATAGTGGTTAGACTCGGCTCCACGACCCACCTCGTCCAGAGCTCGAATGTGTTGAATATTATCTTATTCAACACATGTTTTGCTTATTAGTAAAACAATTTCGTTTTCGGAATCACAGTAACCCTCGCGTCCGCTACTGCTCCTCCTTCAGTCACTGTAGTGTTATTCTAAACAAAATAAATAGATAGTGCTCTCCTTGCCGTCTCCTCCTTCACTGCTCCCACACTCTCACTCTGCCGTTGGTATGCCTCCTCCAGTGCTCCGATGCTTGCTTCTTATTCCTCTTAGCCACAGCTTCATTTGAGAAACTATATCATATCATACATACAGGATGACAAATAAAAATGGCAGCATGAACTAAACGACACCGTAGTGAAGCCCACATCTTAATCAATAAACGGCGACGTTGTAGTAATCAGATATAAACGATGAGGTTTTCTAAACAGGGGTTATAAAACTCCACACCAGCCGGAGGAGTCTCCATATGCTTTCCGGGTGTTCTTCTCCGCTTTGATCAAAATTCCTAGGTATGGAATCCTCTGCCTTGATTCATCCATCTTCTTCTTCTTTTTTTACCATTGATCATTGTTCTATGTTTGCTAGGCCTGCACTTTAGCTTGGAGGAGTCACAGGAGCTATACATGGAGGTTCCGTCCTATACCAGTTGAGAACTAACCTCAAAATTTGAAGATTTCCTGATTCTTCTATACTAACTCGGTGTCGTCATGCTTAATCCTGACTTCCAGAAAGTTGAGATCAGTTTCTGGAGTTATTTGTTCTAACAGGATAATCACTTGCATACTCGGTACATTACATGTTAACTAATTATGTTGAGTTTTAAGCTAAACTAGAAACAAACAAAAACTTTTGAGCTTTATTTCTCTTTTCAAGGCTTTCAATCCTTATATAAGGCCAATTTCATTCAGAACGTTTTCTAGGGATAATACTGCGGCGAAAAAATTTTATGTTACTGTCAGTCTAAAGTTTCGTAATAAAGTAATATTTAGAAAAGTTTAATAGTACACAGTCTTACTCGTGTGTAATAAAGAGACTATTTTCAGTAGACCTATATATAAATGTGACAAGGAAATAGTAATACAAAAAAAACTATTTAAAAAAATAAATTTTTAATAAATACATAAAGGATATATCTCATAGTGTTCAAATATGCTAATACCTTAACCCTTATTGGCAATCAGCTGATAGCTGATTCTATCAGCTGTTAGCTGATAGCTGATCTGTTTGTTAAAGATGTTTGGTAAAATTAGCTGTTTAGTATTAGTTGTTTAAGTGTAAAATGACTTATAAGGACATGATTTTAAAAAATTATAAGAATATAAATATTATATATTTTAATATGTCAATGAATATTCTTATAAGAATTTAGATTTTAGATATTTAATTCTACAAAAATTAAGTTTATAACT
>JANZLD010000002.1:19373009-19387985 GCA_026413575.1 Erythroxylum carthagenense | reverse complement strand
TAACATCATGCAAGAGTTATATTTTGAAGGTTGCCTAGCTTACGCAGATGTTGAAGTAATGTACATGAGTTTACTTGTTATTTCAGTTAATAACATCATGCAAGAGTTATATTTTGAAGGTTGCCTAGCTTACGCAGATGTTGAAGTAATGTACATGAGTTTACTTGCAACATTGCCTCAACCTAAAGGCAAACTATTACAAATGCTCTGGAATACTATGCCTAACAAGAAGACTTATACCTTGGTAATCATGACATTTATTAAAGAAATGTGTAAAAGCGAGTTAATTCTGATAGAAATAGTCAAACCTATTGTACATCGAGCTTCAAAAACTGTATCACGCAAACTAGTTAACTCATTTCCACGTAAAGTTCGTTACTTATAAATTGTTCGTTGGTTGTAGTGTAACTAATATAATGTGTTGTTTTATAAGATCGTGTTAATATTTACATAATATGTTTACATCAAATTTATATAAGTATTCATTTACAATCAGGTTATTAAGATTTAATTGTTACATGACTAATGTGGCATTAACACGTATATATATTTCTTTCTTATTATAGAAACTTGGTGTTTCCAAATGGCTACTACTTCAAAGAATATTAGTGCTAAACTTAATAGTAAGCTTATACTCATCTGATCTATATCAGATGATAGAGTCACTAAATTTGACTTAACAAGAAAATTCGTAATTTATTTAAAAATGACTTCATTTAAATTAACTGTATAACTTTATTTACATTTCTTCACTCTTCGCATTTGTTTTTTTGACATTTAATTTGTAACAAAACATTTAACTTTTCGATCATGTCTTTCCTGAACTAACTTTTCTATACATAAGAAGAATAAATAATCAAAGCTTGAAAATATATCAAAATAATTTTTATTATTATTTTATCGGATCAGAATAAATAGATTATAATTCAAAGAGAAAATTGATTGTATCAAAATTACAATTAATACAAAATAGAGGAAAATTGTAGAAATGAATTAAAATATAAACGTGCTTTCTAAAATTTTAACTATATTTAAATAATAAAATAAAATTTTGCCACTCTACGCTCGTCCAAATTAATCAAACATGTCGAATTAATTTTTTTCATTTGTTCCAAAAAGAAATCTGAATTCTAAATGTTTTTATAACTTATAATAATGTTTTATTTTATTGACATTTAATAATGACCAACTTATATTTAAATTAATCAATTTATTAATCATATTTAACTTATTTATTTAATTTCATATCAATTGTTTTTAGACGCATCTATGATCATTTCAGTTATTAAGAGTCAAAAGTATGTTGAAAATAGGATCTTACTATAACCAGACCAGCTACTAGCATTAAATTGAAGATTTTTTATACAATTATATGATTATTTTGACATCATGATTATATAGCAATCTTTACTCAGAAACATTTATATAAAATGTCAACTTTTTTTATATTATTATGTATATAATAAAAAACAGAATCGAATTATTTTAACATGGTAATTATACAACAATCTTAAGTAAAAAGCATTTATACTAAATTTCATTTTTTTTATATAATTATATATATAATAAAAATAAGAATTAAATCTGGGTTGTAGTACACTCAGTCACCCATCCCACATTTTTCATTCAGTCTCTCTGAATTTATTCCATATGGCTATAATTTTTGTTGGTGAGGTTGAGCTATATCTTATGAGCCCTATGATCTAAGCCTCATGTCAATTGGAGATCAGACGAAGAAGATATTACCAAAAAACCGTCAAATGTTCATCAACTAACAATCCTCAAACTTGCGATCGTGCACATGCACGATCATGATTTTCACGCTTAATCTCCAAAGTCGCTATCGTGCAAATGCACGATTGCGATTTTTGGCCTTCACCTCCAAAATCGCTATCGTGCATTTACACGATATCGACTTTCATATGATAGCCTGTAAATCGCTATCGTGCATTTGCACGATGGCGACTTTCATATGATAGCCTGTAAATTGCACGATGGCGACTTTCCTTAGACACATACCCAACTTCAAATCTCCATAAGTTTTGATCCAGAACTCCAAAAACTTCAAACTTTATATTAATGAAAAGCTAAAAGAAAGATCTACAACTTTCATGAAAACATTTTTATCAAAATCTTCCTAGATCAATCACTTAATTTTTTTAATTAGTTAATCAATTATATATAAATTACAGTTAATAAAGAAAAAACTAAGTTAACTTACCCCGTAACTCTGAACTTAATCTAATAATGACGTTCAATAATTAATGAATATATTCATTATATTCATAAATGCTTTATTATATTAAAATTAATTCTTTAACAATAGTTTAGGTATATTTTAAGAATAAATTAAGAACAAATATATTTACAATCTACTCTTGTTTAAATAATCAATCACGTAATTATTTTTTAGTTTATTAGTTAATTTTGCATAAATCGCAATTAATAAAAAATTAAATTAACTTATTCCTGTAACTCTAACCTTAATTTAACGATTGCGTTTTATTTTATTTAGATTTACTAATCAGTTACTTATATTTAAATTCATCAATATATCAATCATGTTTAACTTATTTATTTAATTTAATATTAATAATTTCTTAACGGAATTGTTTTCGTTTCAACTTTTTTCCTTTTCATTATTTAATGGGCAGACCGTGAACCTATTCTTAACGTATCTTTACCGTAGAAATCCACTTATATTTACATTATTTAATGTAGTAGTCATCATTTAATGCAGCAAAAATCTACTCTTCAAAACCTAATATTCACGTGTCTTTCTCTCCTTTACATAAGTGAGCTATTCTTTACGTATCTCTAGGAAAGACGCTTGTGTTTTGCTTTATTATCTTCACGTAGTACCCGTCATTTAATGTAGTACAACTCTTCAAGTAATAGTTTTATTGGAGAAGTGTTGTGTTCTTCAAGTAATCCATTTTTGCATCAGTGATTCAGAAATTAATATCATTGCTTGCGTTTTTTTTTTATTGATTTATCAATCAATCGTTGTATAGCCATTTCTTTGTGATTGAAATAAGTTACATCCAATTTTTTTTCCACAAACAATCCGTTAACACCTTTATCTTTTTACTTTTAAAATTGTCTTCTGTAACTTAATTCTGAAATCATATTTCACCGAATCAAACCATTTCTCCCTCCAAACTTTACTTCTCTGAACTACTTTTTTTTCCAGTTTTTTTTCTTGTTCAACCTAAATACATTAGATTCCCTATTCCAAAAAAAAAGACTAAAAATAACATTTCCTATTTCAACAAACAAAGAAGTGCCCGTTGATATTAGTAAGCTATTCTTTTGTTGGTTAATTTTTTTTCCATTTTTTATATTTATTATTTTTATAAAATCATATCTGTATCTTCTGTTTATTACATTCTAGCCAATTTTATTTGCTATCATCTAATTTCCTTTTTACACCATTTCACCTATGATTTTCATCTGAATACAGTTCGATAACAAATATTATATTGTCGTGATTATATTGTGTTATTGCACTATGCTATGTTGAAAATCTGAAGTACAAAAGGAATAAATATAGACAATAAATACAGATATAAAAACCATAACAAACAATATCAAATTTAAGCATCATTCAATTATTACTTTTTTAATTGATCAAATAATCGGTTGGTTTTTATTTTTTAAAATATCGTTTCATATTTACAATTAGATTATTTTTTCCTGATCTTATTATTCTAACTGCATTTAAACTTCATTTTTTAAGGTTTTCTACTTATTGCCTGCTTCATTCTTATACTACTAAGGTATGTTTACTTATCTTCCATAAATATATTGTATAATTTTCTAGTATACTTGTTCATCATGTATTCCTTTTCCTTGATATCATAATTAATTTCTTATTTATATTTCTGTATTTCATGACTTACATGTCCAATTTTACTTTATTTTTATACTAAGTTACATTATATTGTCATGTATTAACTTTCTCATATATCTCTTAATCCTTTGTTTATCTTGCGCTAGATTCGACCGATATTATTTTGCAAACTTTACAAATTTTTTGATAATTTGTTAAATGCTTAGATAATCATGTTTGTTGAACATATAGTTTGTTAGATTTTTGTTAAATGTATTGTTGACCTTATTTATCAAGTGTGTGCTTATTAGATGTTTTCCTTTATTTATTAACATATGCAGATGTGAGCACTTCATTATAAACTCTTTATTAAATCTGCCCTTTGTTGTATGTATCATGTTACAAGTTTTTATTATACTCAACATTCATAAATGTAATGTTTACTTTTTTATACATGTCTCCTTTAATATTATTTATAATATATATTAAATTATATTTCATATATATGTATATATATGTTTATATATTTCACGAATATTATTATCAGAAATATTTTCATCTTTTTGCCAAACGTTATCAATAGATACATCAAAAGTGTTAATGTTATCTGCATCGTCCAGGTATTCAAATATGGATAGAAATGCTAGAAGATGTCAAAAATATGCTGAAATGGAAAATGATAAAAAATAAGAATTGTTATAATGACGTAGAGAAACTCGAGCTGTAAAAAAGAGAAGTTCTACTTTACCTACACTTCACCAAACAATTACTGATCAACATAACAATTCTTTATTAATACTGAACCTTCCAGCAATCAACTTCTCATTCGTCAACCCTGTAATCAACAAATACATTATCAATCCATTGATTTTCGTGTTGATCATATTAATGAAGGTGTATTTTTTACCTATATTAAAACTATTTCCGATCTAACTACTCCACAAAGAAATAATGTTCTTTTTATATATTTGAAGGAATAAATCATCGTACCTCTTCTTCGAAGTTATCAGTCTTGCAGAATTTACCTGTTGAGCCTCAACAACTTCGTTTTGTTCCAAATTGTGAATATTGTTATGCGAAATGATTTTATCTTGAACCTTCATCATTTTGTTGTTCATTCAGACAAATTTTGATTGTTGCCCCTCAAATCCCTCATGTTTTAAAATATTTATTTTTAAACAATGACGAAGAATCGGAACATTTCAGGAAGAATGTTTGTACATTTAAAAACAATCTAGCTTTTACTTCCTATGGAGTTAGATATGATCGCAACCTTACAAAAAACAAAAAGGGAGTTTATACATTCTGTGTTCTAGGACAAGTTTATCATTTCCTTGACAGTTTAGTGCCAGCAGGCAATAAGGTATCTAGAATCCAACTCTATTTCTTTGATACTAATGAACTAAAAAAAGGATTGACAATTGTGATAAACTTCGTGAAAATACATTGAAACTGATTATGGCAATTCTTCAAGATAATCCTTATGCCAAGTTCTTTCAAAGTCTTAAAGATATTCCATCACTTAAGAATCACGAAATTGTTCTCAGATGTTATCCGAGGCTTAATCAACGTGTTTATAATCTTCCTATTACATCGCAAGTAGCTGCTATATGGACTGAAACTGATGATGAACAAAACGATAAATCTCCCCATATCCAAGTCTACACTCACTCGAGTACAAGTTATAAAATTCAATCTTACTATGCATGTTATGACCCGCTTCAATATCCACTTTTATTTCCTCGTGGTGAATCTGGATGGCATCATGGCATTAAGCGGTTAATTCTACACAGAAACAGGACCTATGTTTTAGATGAAAGAACCAATGTTTCTCTGCACTATTTTACTTATCCATCTGAATTATTCACTCTCAAAATAATAGGTAAGTTGCCTTCTTATTTTGTTGTTTTTCAAATATTATTTAATTAGAGAGTTTTATTTATCAATATTATTTTTATTATTACTAGCTGTTGAAGAAGCACACTCTGAACATGGTTTTGGCTATTGACTTCAAATGAGAAGTTATGACGAATCCATGCTCCTCCATAGCTTAAGACTACTTCAACAATTCGTTGTTGGTACTTATATAAAGATTGAAACATCCCGACTTGATTTCTATAGAAAAAACAAAATGAGATATGAACAGAAATTTTACAAGGTGTTTTAGATAGCACTAACGTTGGTCAAACTGAAGGTTCTAGAATTGGCAGTCGAATTGTCCTCCTAGCTTCATTTATCGGTAGCCCGAGGGACATGAAATGACGTTATCTCGATGCAATAGCTCTAGTACAAAAATATGGTAAACCAGATATTTTACTCACTGTCACTTACAACCCTATGTGGAAAGAAATACAAGACAATCTTAAATTTCATGAAAAGGTTCAAGATAGACCAAATTTATTGGCTAGAGTTTTCAGAGCTAAATTTGAAATTCTAAAAAATGAGTTGATAAAAAAACAAATCTTTGTAGATGTCGCTGCATTTGTTTACGTTATTGAATTTCAAAAGCGTGGATTCCCTTATGCTTATTTACTACTGATACTTAAGCCACATTTTAAGTTGCTAAATCCAGATTCCTATGATCAAATCATATCTGCTGAAATTCATAATCCTGATCAAAATTCCAGGTTGTATTCTCTTATCATTAAGCTTATGATCCACGGTCCTTGTGATTTGATAAACAAAGATTGTCCTTGCATGAGAAATGGTGTATGCAAAAACCATTATCCCAATAATTTTACTCTTTTTACTATTCATAGTGAAGACAGTTATCCGTGCTATATACGAAGAGATGATGGAAGAAAAACAAAAATTTGTAGACATGAGGTTGATAATAGGTTTGTGGTTCCTCATAATCCATACCTTTTGATGCTGCTTGATTGTCACATTAATGTTGAAATATGCTCAATTATGAAGCTTGTTAAATACTTATACAAATATGTATTTAAGGGCCATGACCTTGTGAACTTTAGCGCCGCCAATCAAGAGAACACAATTAATATTAATGAAATCAGTAATTTCCAAGAAGGTCGTTGGATTTCACCTCCTGAAGCTTTATGGTGCATATATGAATTTCGTCTGGTAGAGATTAAACTATCGGTTTATATACTACAAGTACACCTCCCAGATTAATAGTCTGTTTCCTTTGAAAAAAATGCCAATTTGTCTTATTTGTTAAGAAATATCGACTTCTCGAAAACAATGCTTACTGAATTTTGCAAGATGAATTTGGCAAATCAAAAGGCTGCGGAGATGAAATGTCTGTATAGAGATTTCCCATAACATTTTGTTTGGAATCGAAAAACAAAAACATGGTCAGAGAGAAGTCGAAGAAAGGTAATAGGAAGATTAGTTACTGCTGACCCTCGAGAAGGAGAGAGGTATTACTTGAGATTATTACTTACATATGTTAAAGGACCAATATCATTTGATCACTTGTTAACTGTTGATGGTCAAAAGATTAACTGTTTCATGGAAGCTGCACTACAATTGGGATTGCTAACATCTGACTCTTACATAGAACAAACACTTGAGGAAGCTGTCATCTTTCAAATGCCAGCATCCCTCAGACTTTTATTTGCTACACTCTTATTCTATTGTTCACCAACAAATCCTAAGTAGCTCTAGGAAACTTTCAAGGACGACCTTTGTTCTGACTACTTGTATGCTTCTTCTTCCTATAATACGTATACATCTAATGACATTACAAAAATGGCCCTTCAAGATATCAATAAATCTCTATAACGAATGGGGAAAAGGATGGCCGATTATCACTTTACTAATCATCAGTTTCATGTTGAGTATCATCAACAACAAACTAAGGAAGTACAAAGTGAGATGAATATACAGATTGATCCAGAAGACCTATTGTTACAATCAAGATTGAACAATGAGCAAAAGCACATATTTGATTTAATAATGAATTTAGTTTTGACTTCAACTGATGCAAGTTATTTTATTGACGGTCCAGGTGGTACTGGAAACACTTTTTTATATCAAGCTTTCCTTAGAAATTTACGATTACGGGGGCATATTGCAATTACTTTCATCACATCGAGCGTTGTAGCCTTAATCCTTCTCGGTGGTAGGACAGCTCACTTAAGATTTAAAATCCCACTTGATTTCTTAAAGTAAAAAGTTTGTCAATTAAGCAAACAAAGTAGTATTGCAAAATTGACGAGGCTTCCATGGCAAAACGAGAAGCTATCGAAGCATTTCACAATTTGCTTCAAGATATAATGGACTTTGATAAGCCTTTTGGAGGAAAATTGTTGTATTTGGTGGCGACTTTCATCAAACATTGTCAGTTATTGACCAAGCAACAAAACAACAACTCATTGATTCAAGTTTTCTAAATCCACATCTTTGGCCACACATGTGTAAATTCTCTTTGACAATAAATGTGAGAGTTGTGTCAAATTCAAATTTTTTTTTCTGATTTTTTATTGTGAGTTGGAGAAGACACTGAGCCAATGGATGAACAAGATCAAATATGCTTGCCAAAAGAATTGATTATTCCTTATGACAACAAGGATGAATCTATTAATAGGTTAATATTTTCTTCATTATTTATTTTACTATCCTTTTTTACAATTTCTATTACATTTTTTTGATATACCATTATCCTCACCAGGTTATTGGAAAACGTCTTCCCTGACCTAAGTTTATATTGATCCGATCCATATCAGATGATAAACAGATGCGTGTTATGTCTAACAAACAATTGTGTTGATGAAATTAATGACATCATGATTCAAAAATTGGCAGGAAATATCCATTCATATATGAGTTTTGACAAAACGATTGACCGAAGACATCAAGCTGATTATCAAGATTTTCTCAATTCTTTAAATCCTAAAGGCCTACCTCCACCTAAACTCTTGCTCAAAGAAGGCTCTCCAATTATGCTACTCAAAAATTTAAATCCAACTGAGGGATTATGCAATGGAACAAGGTTAATATGCAGATAATTAAAAGATCATACAAATTTTGTTGAAATTGTAATTGGACCTCACAAAGGAAAATTCATTTTTATACCTAAAATTCATTTACAATCTTCAGAGAATGAAAAAAATGGAATTCCTTTCGTCAAAACACAATTTCCAATTCGTTTGTGTTTTGCAATGACCATAAACAAATCTCAAGGTCAAACACTTGATCATGTAGGAATTTATCTCCGTCAACCTGTATTCTCGCATGGACAACTATATGGGGCTCTATCAAGAGCTCAAACTCCTGAATCAGTTAAAGTTTTTATTATTCCTGGAACTTTTGAATCTTCAAACTTTGATCAAAAACAAGAAATATTGTTTTCCGTGAAATTTTTCAATGAGTCAAATTATAAAAGATAAAAATTGTTGAGAGGTATGTTAGTTGTTTCTTTTATCGCTTGATATAATTTCATTTCATGTAAAAAATTCTTTCTCTTCACTTATCCATTTAACATATTCTTTCGACATGAAAACTGTTTATTGATTAAGGATATTTTACCTGGAGCTCAATGGTGGTCTTGTGAAGTAATAATGCAAGAAAAACAATATATCGTCGCTTCGCCTACTACACCATCAAAAAGACAAAAGTTTATCTTCTGTGATTCTGAGGTATATCAATTACACTTTCTTCCTTTTACATTTTTTAAACTTAACTATTAATAATTTTCTTATTATTAATAGGGATCACAAGTTGAGTGTATCACATTCAACAATGATATACAAAGAATTAGCAACAATTGGCAGCCATGTAAGAAATATATTATTTCTAATACGATTGTGAAATTGATTCCATCTCAATACCAAACCGAAAATTTGAAAATACAGTGGATTGTTACAAGCAGCACTGTCATCAAACCTGTGCCAGAAAGTGAAACAATCATCCCTATCAAATTCAACTTTACACCTTTCAGGAATCTCATAGACTGTGTTAATGACAAGAAAAAATCAGTTGGTTAGATCCTTAATATATTTCTTCATACAATATTCACAAATTTTTATTATATCTAATTATATTTATCTTCAACACGTGATAGATATTTTAGCCATCGTTATTGAAGTGTTGGATAAAAAAGAAATCGTCAAAGATGGAAGAACTTCAACTGTGTAGAAATTTATTATCACCAACAAAGAGTAATTTTAATTCTTTATCATTCTTTATATTTTTCATAAAACTGAGAAACATTTTTTGTTTTTCTAACATCTCTTTTTTTATTAGGCACCAAATGATCATACTATTACCGTGGAATTCTTTTGCTGATAACGAGGGCCAACGCATTACTGAATCCCTACACTTTTATCCAGTTATTGTCTGCAGAAGACTGAAAGTCAACTTCTATGAAGGCATTTTTTCCTTCCTCATAATATTACCTATTATTATTTACCTTTCTAGTTTTATCTCAAAGTTAAAATTTAAAATATTAGGTGTTGCATTATCAACGTAGTTCGATTCAACAATCCTTGTTGGTCTACCAATACACAAAATTACAGATTTGAAAAATTGATAATCCATTATCTTACCTACAACATCTCTGCTCTAATGATTTATATCAAATTGTACATCTTCGCTTCAACTGTAAATGATATTATTTCAAAAATTTTAAAATTCTGATCCTTTCATATTTATAAATATTATGTTTCAAATTATATACAAATTTTATAAAATTTTTACATTTTCATCTTTATAATTATTATGTTATAGGGCACGATGAAATAATAAGGAAATTAAAAACCTTATCAGCAAACGATATTACCTTAAATATAATCCTGATATATCTTCCGGATCTCATTAGAAAATCACCAAAATCATGTTTTTAAAATCTGCCGCCAAGGTAACTACATTTATATATTCTTATCCAATATTTCGTTTGAAACTTTTTTATTGAAATCTTGTTATCGGTTTTTTTCCAGATATCATGGATTCAAGGTAAAATTTTCTTTCAATACATCTTACAAAAATATCAGTAAATAATATGCAAGAAATGCTTTCGCTCTATGGCTACTGCATATGGAGTTCTGTTCACTTGTAATTCTTGCAGAGAAAAACTAACAACTGAACTAAGATTTCCACCTTCTATTTTCAATCTTCAATTTACTGCTTTTTCCTTCCCATCTGGGTTTTGAAATTTTTACATGACTTTTTTACTTACGTGTCATGGGTGTGGCTTTGTCACTCACACTCTTCACCTTTTTACTTACATATATTATGCTGTACATATAAAATCATTTTTTCTTTCTATTCTAATTTTTTGTAAAGGCGCCGATATGACATAGATTTGACCGACGAAACAAGGACTATCACAGCTTCCATTTTTGATGACCTAGTTGAAAAACTTTTGAATCTCACAGCCCTTAAAGCTATGCAATATTTCAAAGAGGTTATATTTTTCCATCAATTTTTCTTCTACGTTTCCATTTTAATATGCCACTAATTATCTTTTTATAGTTATTTCACTGATAGTTGACATTTTTGGATTTGCATAATAAGAACATGGAACTCCCTTTAAAGAAGATACACACAGAATTGAAAGGTGATACATTTGTTCTCCATGTCAAACCAACAAATATTCAGTCATTGGATGCAATGCAACGATTTACTGTTGTTTACTACCGCAAAATTGATGATCATGAATTGGAAAAGCCTTCACTTTCGCCCACAAAAGATGACCAACTTTCAGCTGATGATCAACATGACAATACTGAAATTACGCCTCTAACTATCTCAGGTATTTTTTATTTGCCCTTATTTTTATTTCATCTTTAGCGTGATCATTTGCTATTTACATGTCTACCATTTTCTTTTTAATAATCTCACCTTATATCACGTGGCTAATATATTTTGATTTTTTTTATATCTTCAGAGCATATTGCTGAATCTTCTTCATCAATCAAACAATGCCTTAATAAAAGCTTTAGCCATACTGTAAAAAGTCCGCGGTCACATACAGATATAACTATCAGCAATACTGAATCTGCGCCACAATCAAATGCAGACGTGATCGCAATAACAAAAAACCTAAATTTTCATAAACTTTATCTGTCAGAACAAACTGATCAAATGACTTCTATGCCTTTTGTGCTTTTAATTCATATTATCTTAAACTTTGATATTCTAGACATTGCATAATTCTAGATATAATTCTCCATATCCATAAGATGGTTTTTTTTGTTGTAAATTCACAGTCGTTGATATTTTTAAACTACTTGGATTATAACCCTCTCTTGTTTTTTATTGGAATGTTTAATTTGATATATATATATAATTGTTCTAACGACGATGCATTCTCTCCTTTTTCTCCACTATGCTTCTTCTTCCTCAAACTTCATTTTTTCTCTTCCAACTTAAATTCCTCTGGCCTATTGATAATGCATTTTTTAACTCCGTGCATTTTTTTCAAGCAACTTAATCAAACTTATACTCCAAATCTTAAGAAATCGGAAATTCATATATATTATCTCTCTCTACTATTTTTTTTCATGTCTATATCTTCATTTTCTGTACCTTCCCATTAATCTTTCCATTCCTAAGTCATATATTCAGTCTTTGTATACCTATGACAAGTAAAAGGACTTAAAACAGCCTTACGGTAAACCAACTATTTCAATAATGGAAAAAATAGCAAGAAAATACAGCCAAAAACCCGTCGGGTGTTCATCACTCCTGAAAACTTCAAACTCACTTTTGCCCTACATAATCCAAGGTCGCTACCGTGCATTTGCACGATAGTGATTTTGCGCTATTCAACCCCCAATGTCGCTATTGTGCATTTGCACGACAATGACATTCCCTTTTGAATCAATAAGCATGACGGTGCAAATCCATATAACTAAAAAAACACTTTTTCCACTAAACGTCAATATCGTCGTCGTGCTTATGCACGATAGTGCTTTTTCACCTAAAATTCATAAGTCACCGTCGTGCATTCTTCTTCCTCAAACTTCATTTTTTTCTCTTCCAACTTAGATTCCTCTACCTTATTGATAATCCATTTCTTTACTCCATACATTTTTTAAATCTATCTGAATAAAACTTATACTCCAAATCTTAATAAATTTGAAATTCATATATACTACCTAAGTTAATGTTTTTTTAAAATTTAAATATACTTATATTTAAAAAATAGTTATACTTAAATAATAGTTTATTAATATTTTTCATTCATAATAAACAATGAATGTTTTTTAATTTATTTAAATATATGTATACTTAAATAATACTTAATGAAATAATTATGATATAATTAACTTGTTAGTGACTTTTCTTATTCTAAAATATAACACAATCCTCTCGACTGCACTCCATCAGACCCTCCCATACTTCATATATTCAATAATGGAAAAAATAGCGATGTGAAAGTTAGGAAAAAAAAAAGGTCATCTTATGCTCATGCATAATGTTATTGTACATACTTATAAATTTAAATTTCTTTGTACATTCAAAATTATATATTTTTAATATTTCTATCATAATTTCCTTCTTAGTATACATCTCAAACTTTAAATGCTCATAATTTTATGACAAATTTTAATTTTCACAATATTCATTTATACATTAAATAATTTTAAATAATATCAGATATTAACACTTTTTTATTAGCTCAATCAATTAAATGTTTATAACTTTCTCCCAACTTAATTAGTAACAAAACAATTTACATTTTTAAAACTTTATTTCATCTCTCGCTTTTTTTCACTCCATATTTTTATTAACTAAATTTATCTGTTTCCTTTTTATATTAAAATCACGTATTTTTATTATAAATTAATAAATTTAAATATTCATTATCTTGCAACAAAATTTTAAATTACAGAGTATTTATTTATTGTCAGCTTATTTTCTTTTTATATTCTACCTTTTATATTTTCACTATAATATATTTAAATATTTTTTTTATAAAATTTGCCTTTCATATTTAAAATTTCTATTATTTGATAACTAGTTTTTACAAATTACAAATTTATAATATTTATAACTCTATGATAGGTTTTAAATTTTACGATTTTTTAATCCTGAATTTTAAAATCTCTCATATTTATTTATACATTAGAACCGATTAAATTAGCTGGGCATTATTATTGCACATCGCACGGTATTACTTTGCTAGTATATTTTAATTGATCTTAATATAGTCTCATTTATACTTGATATGGCAAGTATGTTATGGCAATTAATGATAATAGACTCTTTAATATCAACAAATAAATATAAGGAGATATTTAAAAATTTTAAAATTTTAAAGAGTAAAGTAAAAAAGGTTAAATCTATTTAAAGATTTATTAATAAATAAAACTAAAAATTTAATCGAAGATACATTAATATATTTTGGTGAAAGTATTATAGTCAAAGTTTGATTTTAGTTTTATCTCCATATTTTAATTAAAAATAATAATTATTTGTTAAACATGTATTTATGATTTTTCTCAAGTCAAACTTTAGAGTGGTAAGAAAAAATTTAATTTATTTTACCAAATATCTGTTATAATTAGAGGTGGCAATACGGTTCGAGCTCGGTCCAGCCTAGCGTGTATTATATTCAAAGTTTGATTTTAATTTTATCTGCATATGTCAATTAAAAAATAATTATGTCTAAACATGTGCTTATAATTTTTCTGTAGTCAGACTTGAGAGTAGTATCCACATTTTTTATTTATTTTACCAAATATTTGTTATAATTAAAGGTGACAATGGGGTAAAAATGGGGGCAGCCAAGCCTTACGTCAACGGTTGGACTTAAGCCTCGAGGTCTATTTTTGAAAAAACTTCAAACCTGTGGCTTGACACTATTGACAAAATGATATTATTTTGTTAAAAAACAACGTAATTATGATATTTATATTAAAAAAATATTTGGGCTCAGGTCAGGACTGCCTCGAACTTAGACCTTAAACCAAGCCGGTTCAACCCATTGCCAATGACGGAGCCACAGTAGGGGCAAGCGGGGGCACTTACCCCCACTAATTCCAAAAGATTTTACTTGTAAAAATTATCATTTTAAATTTTGATGGTATAAAAATTTTTTTTTATGATAATTAAAATTTTGTCCCCACTAAAAATAAAATTTTACTCTTATTAAAATTTTGCCCAATGTACCGAATTCCGTTCCGTACCGGCCGGTACCGGCCGGTACGTACCGTTCCGGCCCAAATCCGGTACCG
>JANZLD010000002.1:19362575-19372909 GCA_026413575.1 Erythroxylum carthagenense | reverse complement strand
ACCGACCGATACCGGTACAATTCCGTTCCAGAGCTTAATCCGGTACCAAGCCCGGTACGGTATTCATAACATTGATTTTGCCCCACTTAAAAGATTTTCTAGATCTGCCCTGCCCGTTGCCATGGCTAGTTATAATACATTTAACAGAATGATATTTTAGCAGTGCCTACCTGGCATAAATTCGTACTCATGAAAATCAGGCACATCCTAAATTGAAGAAAAACCTCAGAGGAGAAGCAATGTCAAGTAGTAATCTACCAGATGAGCTATGGAGGCAAATTCTGGAAATTGGAATCCGGAATTCCAAATTCACATACAAAGATCTCTGTTGCATCTCCATCTCCTGCAGGCGTCTCCGCCGCCTTTCCTCGGAGGACTCTCTCTGGTCCCATCTCCTCTTCTCCGACTTCGCCCAGCCTTTTACGGCATCAGCCAAATCCGCCTACAAAATCAGATACGAGAAGGAGAAAGGGAGGAAGTTGGCGGCTCACAGGAGGGCGGTGCTTAGAGCGGAGAGTCAGATCATGGAGCGCCAGAGGAGAACTGTTGAAACTCAGAATCTATTACGTCTTGAGACTCAAAAGATGAGAGCCGCCGCCAACGAATTGTCTAATTTACATAAGATCAGGTGATTATATTTAATCATAATAATACTAAGTAATTGTTTGCGACTGACCGACAGACTGACTATGAGATGATTTCTTTTGTGGTGTCGATTTATATGATCAGGCAAGCTTGTGTGGCGTTGAATGTATGGCAACCCGAGGTAATTAGGGGCAGACAGAAGCAGATGGTAGAGCAATGTTCTGTTCCTGTTGAATCTCGACTTCATTCTCTTGAAATGGAACTTAAACTTTGCAAGCACCAAATTTCGGGATTCAAGAAGGCCTACGTAAGTCTTTTACAAAGTCTGTTTCTTTATTACTATTGGTGGAAGATTGTACTCATATATCTTCCCAGAGAGATGAGATTCAAAGGCTTGAGACAGCAAAGCAAGAGTTGGCATCCTTGAAGTATCATCCTTTACGAGATTATAAAAGCGCTGACATATGCGAAGGCGGTGAATGTAACAAGAGGAGGAAGAAGCTAAAATTTTGCATTAATGGTAAGCCTCTGCTTCCAATTTTTGAACTTCATCTTATCCATAATCAACTGCATGTGATAAATATTGTGTGATTCAGCGACATTGGTAACGGGTGCATTGCCTTTTGATCTAATTCATGAATTTCTTTTCTTTTATTCAAATTTCAAACTCGTAACCATTTATATATGCTTGCCTACTTTGTCCTCACATTGTCTTTTTGCACCACTGCGATGTTAATTGCCTATACAGCTCCTGACTCAGATGGTAATCATCATGAGTCTAGCACACGAGAATCAATAGCTGAGTAGCTGATATTGCCAATCCAAGTCTCTAGTTACCCTTGAAACCTCCTTGAGGGAGTTACTATACTTATTCTACTTGCATGATGAACACGGGGTTTACTCAAGAAGGAAGTGAATCCAGAATCAACGTCCATGCGACAATAAGGTGAATCTTATTTCAGGAAACTAGTTTGGTCAGAGAATCTGCATGTGTGTTGTACGATATTGTTGTTGTTTATAGGAATAGGGTTGTGTGTTAGTTCATTGTTTAATTGTCCACAAGAAAGGTGTATATTGGTCTTAAAAGGTCAGGTCATCAATATTTCAGAATTAAAGGAATGAACTCACGGTTGATAATCAAGTAATCCGGCAATAACTCTGTTCAGCACGCATCACGCTGTTTATGCATCCATAGAATTTTCTTTCTCATCCAGCTGTTGTCTTCCTTTTGATACTCCTACTTCTACTACAAGAACTTTGCAGGAGTCAATTAGCAATCTCGTGTCGTAGCCACAATCACATCCAATGAAGCCTCACATTCGATTAGGAGAATATATGGGTTGGATTCTCAATTTACTTGTAGCTCAGATGTCACACCTATTTCACAAGAATGTTGTTAAAGACTTGGTTGTAATTTGTAATAGAGAAGAAACTGCGACCTTAAATTTACCGAAGGCTAGCAAATATAATACATGAAATTAATATCTTAACTTGTATCAGATATTATTTGTTTCGTAATTATACTGTGGTGTTTGATAGTGTGGAATGAGTCATGCGATGCATCATAATTGCTTCATACCGTTACTAATTTAGCCAACGTAATTTTCATTTTGTTTATGAATTCTACCCTTTTATTTCCCATATTATTCTAAACGTTCTCCTCTTTTGTTGTCTGTCGTTGTTCCTTGCTCTGTATCTGCTTCAACTTTCTGTAGAGAAAAAAATCACAGGTGTTAATATCTTTTCTTCCATAACATGAATCTGAATCCAGAAGATGTATCTCATCATAGAGTCAATTGTATTGTTACTGTTAATAATAAGCAAACTTTTTTCCGTTCCTTTGCTAGTGCTTTCCCTTCTCAATGCATGATGATCTAGTTTATTATTGAAGGCAAAGCTAGAAAAAAGAACTTGCTTCCATTAAAAATGAAAAAAAGGGCTTAAAATAAAGGTTTTAAATAGAGAAGATGCATCTGTTTTGTATTTAAAGTGGATCCTAATCATTTAGAATATACGACTCATTTTAACCTGAAAAAAATGTTGGATGAGATTGGGTATTGACATAATTTAATGGGTCTCTGCCCAAAATATGATTTGTTTAGGAACAGTCTTTCCTTCGTACCTATAACTTTGTATCAATTCTGTTCCATACGATTTCATTCATATATTTCTGTGGATCTCACATATTTGTGTGGATAGGATTGTATAGAATATGATTGGTACATGGTTATAGGTACAAAAGATTTGATCTCATATGAGCTGCATACTTCGGTCATGCAATAATCAGCTTAATTAAGTGGAGAAATATTAAAGGCATTGGCTTAAAGTTGAATGAGGTTGGATATGGAATGTAATGAGACTTGTACATTGTATGAATGATAAAGAGAGGCACGTAACTTACTAAAATTAAGTTTTAAATGATTGTTCAAGTTGTGTGAAATTTGAAAACTAAATGATAACTATATATTTCTTTAATCTTAATACTAAGTACCTGTTTATTTGATAAACACTTTTTTTGATCGCTAAGTTTTTTTTAAAAAAAGTGTTTGATTGCAAAATGAAAAAAAATACTTTTTTAAAATGAAAAAACACTTTTTTAGTAGATTTAGTATTTTCGGCAATGAAAATATAACTTTTTAAGAAGTTCAAATTTGGAGCTTTTTTAAAAATTATTTTTTAGTTAAATTTTTTAGATCAATTAATGGGCATATTTTTGATCCCTTTTATTCTTATGTTTTATACATAATTTTTACAATATTCATAAACTGATCTTCAGGTTTATTTTGAGATTTATATAATAGTATTTAATTTTTTATATATTTTAATATTTATTTTGATATTAGTTTTACTTAGTTATAATTAATATAAAAGATTTAGGTAGATATATTTTTATTTATGTTTCATATAGTTTATAATTATATAATAATTGGTATATTGTGCTTTACATATTATTTAATATACTTCAAATAATATTTATATGCATAAATATTTTTATTAAAAAATAAAATATATTTAAAATTAATAAAAGTATCATGTGTTTTTATATTGTCAAACAATTTACTGTATGACACTCTTTAAACAAATAATTTTTTTAAATTAACAGTTAAACAATTAACTAATTGTTTAAAAAATTTCTTCTAAAAAATTTCTACTAATAAAAATTTTTCTAACAAAAATTCTACAAATATGAGGCCATCTGATCATGTACTAAGAGCAAATGTTTTGAGTTCCGATTTGAACTGGCCCTAGGATAGAGGAGATCCGACCCAATTCTGCTACGGACTATGTAAGTTTGAAACGAAAAGCCGTCCTGGGTGTGATCTGACCAAGTCCGCACTGCCAATGAATGTAATTAACATACAGCAACTATTTCGGCTGCTATATATTGCTTGCAGTATGAAGTTGACCCAATCAGCAGATATTATGTCATGTGAGATTTCCTTGGAGGAGATGAGTCTAACAGTGTCTGATTTGATGTGTGCCTTTCCTGACTATCTCTGTTGTTTGATTATTAGTTCATCGGGTTTGGGTTATGGGTTCTTAGGCTTCTAGTGGTGCTTCGTGGCCCTCTTCTCATTGTAACACGTGTGACGTAGTTGTCCATGCTTTTTGCTTTAGATTTGCGTAATAACTCGGAATAGTCACACTAATGTCTTCTCAACAGGCATTCAGCTGAGAATCCAGTACAAGCCATTTTAATTCGTAAGTGGGCTTTGTTGGAACATTTCATTTTGAATGGAAGGGTTAGGAGTTCAATTGAAATTAATCTCAAAGGTGACGGTGATTTGATAAATAACTCTTCTAATTTAAGTGAAATTATGAGTTCGAATTCTTCTTATATATATAGTTGTTTATTTTCTATAAGAAACTTACCAAACTCAAACGGAAATTAATCTAGGCGTGAATAGGTTGAAGGTATTTTTCTATAATTAGAACCCTTCTAAGATATTTCATGAGTAACTAAAAAAAAGAATTCAATTAAAATTTTAAATTAGTCATACATCAGGCATTTTATACTAAATTTAATTTAAGTGGATTATTTAATCTTCTTACATTTGTATTTCTTAGTAAAATTTAACTTGTTAGAGATTGTTATTTATATAGTTCCAAAACATCATATATTAATTGAAGTGAGTCATATCTTATTTAACACTAATTAAAGAAAATCATTCTCAAATTAGTGATAAAAAATTGAGTTTAATTAGTATCATTGAGGGTTATTCCTTTTTTAAAAAAATCTTTAGTAGTATTTATATTTATCGATAGCCACGTGGACATCGAAGTACTTAATCATTGACCACCTTGTTTGACATTTATGAATAAGGGGGACACCCGTAGAAAAGTACATTGACAGGGAACTAGTGCCCTCAAGGTGCCAATGTTATGCAATTGATGCTCTCAATTATCTGTGAATAAGAGCATTAACACGCCTCAGGAGAGCAATCAATCCCAATCAAAAATTGTAAAGAGCGTAACTAATCAAAAATGAATATATTATATAATTTATAAATTTTAGTTTAATTAATTTTATTATACAAGTAATTTTAAATATATAATTTATAAAAATATTGTATATATTTAAATTATTATTCAACTAGACTTCATAAATATGAAATTAAATAAAAAATTTCAAAATTTACTAATATTTGATTTTTGTATCTCCCGTAGTAAAACAGAGAACCGGACGTGAGAAGTAGGGAAGGAGTAAGATGAAGGTGATCTGTGTACAAGTGTCATGCAACCGAGCTTTCCGTGATGAGAACTACAAGTGACTGAGTGAGAAGAGCCAGAAATCGCACATCCCAACAGGAGATTTATCGAGTTCCCTTCTGACTTTGGAGTCTGTTTATAATAAAGTTAATAAAGGGTATGGGTGACTCAGCTTGGTACATTATATTGTGTCAAAAGAAAGTTGCTTGCTTCCCTCCCTCTTCAAAGAGTAACCCATGTCTATAAATACACTCACATGGTTTTCCCACTTATTTGAAAGGTCCACTTTGCAGGAGAAGCTGGTTAGCACTGTGAGTGATCAGTTTGAGAAAAGAGAAAGAGACAGAGAGTCGAAGGAAGGAGAAAGTAAGCCATGGGAAGACCTCCTTGCTGTGATAAAGTTGGCGTCAAGAAAGGTCCTTGGACACCTGAGGAGGACATCATCCTAGTCTCTTACATCCAAGAACATGGTCCTGGAAATTGGAGATCGGTTCCTACAAACACTGGTAAATTCTGTAGAGATCGCATCTGATTTACCACTTTTTTTTTTTTTGTGATTTGAAGCTTACAAAATTTACAGAATTCTGTATTCATGATACTTGTTCTGCTCTATCTGGCGTTCTTTATTTTTAGTTTTCCGTTTGGATCATCTTCAAGTTATGGGGATGAAATAGAGTACTGACAGATTTATATGTTTGTGCTTGGAAAAGGGTTGTTAAGGTGTAGCAAAAGCTGCAGGCTTAGATGGACTAATTATCTCAGACCAGGAATTAAGCGAGGAAACTTCACACCTCATGAAGAAGGGATGATTATTCACTTGCAGGCTTTATTGGGTAACAAGTAATCCTCAAACTTCATCTATATCCTCTATTCACCTTCTGAATGCTAGTTACCAATTTTGATTTAGTTCTGTGTCACTCAGACATGAAAAGATCTTTTTCTCCTCAAACTTCATCTTTCGCAAGTAAGGATTTCATACCTGATTTTGCAAGTGTTTTTGCATTGGACAGATGGGCAGCTATAGCTTCATATCTTCCACAAAGAACAGACAACGATATAAAGAACTATTGGAACACCCACCTAAAGAAGAAGCTAAAGAAGTTCCAATCAGCTATGGACTCAACTGCACAAGACTCAACGACCAGTCAGTTCATACCAAAGAGCTTCAGTGATAGAAAGAGCCTAGATTTCACCACAGAATCCTCAAACCTCAGGCTTAGCCAGACTTCCACAACCTATGCATCGAGCACTGAAAACATATCTCGTCTTCTTGAAGGTTGGATGAGAACGTCCCCAAAGCCTAGTAACACCATTTTACTCAAAGAAAAATTGGATCAGGACAATGATAGACTGGAAAACAATGATCGCAGAATTTGCAGTTCATCTGTTCCAACATCTCTTCACTGTTACAGGCCAAAAGTTGAGGAGGAAGGTGGTGATTTAATGTCTCATGAAGATTACGAATCCATCTTGCCATTTGAGAACCTGAACAATGTTGTGTGGGACAAGTCGAACAGTGATTCTACTACTGTTACTATCACAAAGGACTGTCAAAATTCAGGAAGTGACGAGGACCATTCTACAATATTGACAGAGAAGAAGCAGAAGTCTGAGAACACTCCTCCATTATCATTTCTTGAGAAGTGGCTCTTGGATGAAAATAGTACTGGCCAAGTGGAAGAAATCATGGAACTGTCCCCTATATTCTGAATATGCCCTCGTCTATCATTTACTTTTGCTTGTGGGAGCTTCAAATCAAAGAAGAAAGTTTGCAGAAAGGAAAATAGAGAGAGAAAAAAGAAACAAAAAAGCAAAAGAAATTAAAGGTAGTAGATTCTGTTCTGTCGAGCGTAGAATCTTTTAGCTATGGAGTTCTCAGAAGTTGGGATCTCTTCAGAAAATGTAATTAGCTTTTGTATCTTAATTCGTACGAATTTCCATTGCAATAAGGTAAGAATTAGTTATAATTTCATTTCAAAGGAAGGACCTGGTGATTCATAATTCCTCAGGATCCATTTACAGTGAATTTGTGGATGACATTCAATTCAATAATGTTGATATAAGTGGAAGAGGAGAGAAGAATCTAATAACCCAAGTACCACGCGAAAGAAAAGGAAGAGATGAGTCCATCCTGTATTAAATTGGAGACCCCTTGATAGGTCTACATCATTTGTTAACTCTTACCTTTACTTCTCTGGAGTGGATGCATAACTGTGAGCATATGAAAGACACACATAAATTGCTATAACCAAACCCCCTTTTCTCTTCTTCAAATACAACCACGAAATAAGAAAAATGGATACAGCCTGAGTAGTCCTTGCAAAGGCTTAGAATTTTAGAAGCAAAGAAGTCTCTACTTTTGTCACCTAGATTTAATATCATCTGCAAAACTAACTATCCATTATTCTTTAGTGTAACTGGGTGATTACTTGAAGAAGAGAAAGTAGGGCTTTGATACAAAGTAAAAGTAGGATCAGGAGAGGAATAATAATAGCCATGTAAGTGAAGAAAATGAGAAAGTGTCACGAAAGTCTTGTATACAAATGAGGAAAAAAGGGTACCTCTAGAGTCTCTCCTTTTAGCAAACTACTAAGCGAGGGAGAGGGAAACATGTGATCATCTTCATGAGCTTTCGGTGGAGACAGGGTAGATATGTATTGCTGGGGATGCTCTTGATCATCTCATGTCATCCATCATCCACCATGCAAAGCTTTGCTTGTATCTTCTCTACTTAATTCACGCCTATAATCGGTAAAAACACTCAACACCCACAAAAAGCGCAAGACAAGGACGGAAGAGATAAAATGGAATTTCGTACATGGTTTGATATTGAATTTCTAATCTCCAAATTGATTATATAGTTTACTCATTGGTTAATAGATAGCAGACAAACTCATTTCTATCATTAATGTTATGTATAGTACATAAAGTTATCTCACATACGTAGACTTGTCTTTATATTTTTACAATGAGACTGGTATTAATTAAGCTATTATTAATGTTATACGTAGACTTCTCATCTTAAATATTACTATTACAATGCAATTTATACAGTACTTTATTAGAGACAGGATTTTAAATTTTGATTTGACATCTAAATTTTGTGACATGTCAAGATTTTAATTAATAAAACTGAGTAGGCTTGGAAAAGAGAAATAAATGAGATTTAGATTTTTATACATAAAACTAAAATAGAAAATGACGATTTAAAAAATATTAATAAGAAGTTTAGAATCTTAGTAGACAAATAAGGAGAGCCCCGACGTCCATATATGTGAAGCCGATAGAAAAATGATAATAATGGCTATTAGGCTTCATTTTAAGCCAGCCATTTGTGGACCATCCCCCACAGAAAGGTTATAAATTGTTTCATTTCTCTTTTATTTCTCTGCTGACTCACGAGATGAGATTAAGAAAAACTCAGTTAGTCCTTTGCAATTACTTTTGAGTTGTGTTTTGATTCTGTTACAAGAACCTGAAAAATATTAAAGATAGACACCAGATTGATCTCGTGATGTAGCAGAAAAAAACATTAAACTTCATACATAATGGATTAGTTTAATTGACAGGATGATGAACACCTGTCCTTATTAATTAAGGTTTGACTTGTTCAATCTCATTGGAGATCACAACCCGTTTGTAAATACTTTAAGAAAGCTTAACAAAACTGCTGTCTGGCCAAAATTTTCTCAAGCGCTCACGCTTTCTGACATTTCAAAGTTGACCTAAGAGAAGAATAATATCAACTCATATGAAAACAATTGTCATACAATAAAACGTAACTCTTTTATACATGCATAAAAGCATGTCATGTGAATTCAACTCAAAAAGTGAAAGGAAAAGTGGCCGGAAAATAAATGAAAGTAAGGAAGTGCTGGACTCATTAATTTGGAAGAAGGATGCCTCGAGAGAAAAGAAACTTGGTGCACTTCATGCGATGACCTTTTTAGCTAATTTTAGAATGCCCCATGAAGCTTCTTCCGACTCTCATTCATTTCATACCTTAGCATTTCTCATGTAAAGTGACTCAACGGCTTGGAGAAAATGTCACACCATTACTTATATATTATTCACCATTTGATTACTGTGCTTGTTCTGTATATTCATCAGCAAAGAACACCGTTACATGAATGAACGTGAGGCACTCGACTATTACCAATATATCACTTCAATCAGCTAGGAAGCTACAATAAAAGCTAATAAATGATGCGAAGTAAGAATTTACCAAGACTATAGGGTTAGTTTTATGATTCAACGTAATTCCTTAATCCTTTTGTTCTGTCGGTGAATCTAGTCTTTCTTGCACATGCAAACTGGTGTCATAGAAGGTGGTCTCAAGTCAACATTAAATTGGAGATTGACATTTCTTTCTAGGAAAATACCCTTTTCAAGTATTCTACAGGTTGATGATTGTATTTAATTAATTACAACCCCTAAGTAATTAATATAGCTCTTATGAAACTCATCACATCACTTTCTAGCTAGCATTATTATCTTATCTACCTAACATAGAACGGTTGGCATGAAAGGCGAGCGGCAGCACCTCCTAGTTTTATGGTCGTCATGAATAAATAAAAAAGCAGCAATTATCTTTTAATAAAAATACAAAACTTTGGGACATGTTTAGTTAATGATTTTGGGACCACACTATATGTATGCCCTACAAGCTAACAAGACAACCGGGTTACACACATTTAATTTGACGAGAACAGGCTAGAGTATGACTTAAATTGGCTTAAGAAAAAAAATAAATAAACAGAAGTTAATACTACAAGAGAAATGAAAATTAGATGAAAGATGAGTGGTGTCCGTTGTAGTAATTGAAGTTCTCTCCACTCATCAAAAAGCTTAAATATCGCCTTCTTCTTTATATAAAAATGTAGAAAATGAAAACAAAACCGGATATGGTCTATGACTATGAATAAGCTTTAGTCATTGCCCAGTTACTATCTGATCCGACTGCTTTTAATTCAATTTAAGTCGTACCATGACGTTCAGATTTGTGTGACTATTCTTATCTGTTAACTCGAATTAGTTTG
>JANZLD010000002.1:19351193-19362174 GCA_026413575.1 Erythroxylum carthagenense | reverse complement strand
AGGTCTTCGCTTCTTTATAGAACGTTCATTTGCTAATTTCGTGAAGCAAAAATTGCAATATCAAGCTTTCTCAAATTGCTTCATTCCCAAGTAAAATCTTCCATTTTTTCGCGAGTACTTTTCTCTAGCTATTGTACGTCATTTTGTTTCGAGATGGCAAGTTTTATCATCAACGCTTCTGGACAAGAGTCTGAGCCGTCAAAGTTTTTCATCAGTTCTCATGATTGATAAGGAGAGTACATGAAAAGGGAAGATAAAATCCGAGAGTTATATATATATAAAAAATGGATTAACGACTTTAAAAGAATGAAGACAAAGTTCTTCATCCCTCTAAATAATACATTCAAATTTACGTGTTTGCGGCTTCAAATACATTGGTAACCATCTCCAAAATGACACGCCATAGACTTATTTAAATAACATTAGAGGTATAACAAAGAAATTAACCAAGAAAGAACGATTTTATTACTCATAAAGAAATATAAATAACTTAAAAGAGAATTGAAGTATTACATAAACTTAATTTACGAACAAATAGTACAAATTTTAACCAATTTGACTAAAAGAGCTAACGTGCTTCTTGTTTTTCTACCAAAAAAATAACTTGGAAACTATGGCATTCGGTTGCACTAATTTGTTACATTTCCCCTTAGAGCAAACTTATTGTCTATAACACCAAGTCTTCTCCAAAAATTTCAAATTTGACTTTTGCTTTGCAAGTGCTTTAGTATAAATATTTACAACTTAATCTTCATCTTTACTTCCTACAACTCAATGTCTTAAGTTACCATCATTTGTCGACCAAGATGGAAATGAATTTCAATATATTTTGAACATTCATGAAACACTAGATTTTTGGCAAGTTTTATTGCATTTTCATTCTCACAATAATTGGAATCGAGTAATTAAGAGTAGAAACAATTTCTTCAATAAGACTTTTAAGCCAAGTACACCCCTAAGTGGCCATAATAGCTACTACATATGCCGCCTCACAATTTGAAAGAGCTAAAATAGATTGTTTCTTGCTATACCAAGATATTGTAATTATCCCTATAGAAAAATAATAACTTGTTGTGGAGCATCTGTCTTTCAAATCACCAGCCCAATTTGCATCTATAAAACTACATAAAGGAAAAGCATTCCATGCATGTATATCAATCCATAACTTAAGGTTCCTTTTACTTAGCACATGATCCTCTTTGTTGTAGTCAGCCGACCCTGATATGGTCTATACATAAATTGAGAACACTACACGAAAGATATATTTTAGTGACATAAATTACTGACGGGAAATATAGATTTTTCGTTAGGAAGCAAATTTGGTGATGAAAATTACTGACAAAAAGCGTTTTTGGAGAAATGGCCATAGGTAAACTTTAGCGACGGATATAAGGAATCTGTTGAAATTTGTACATTAGTTGGCAAATTTAGAGACGAAATTTTGTATTTTCATCAATAAATTTAGGTAAATCTATCGATGAAGTTAGAATATTTCGTTGCTAAGTTGCTGATGGAATCATAATAGTCTGTCGGTGAATTCATCGACAGCAAGTTGTAGGTCCATCACTAAAATTACTGACAGATATATAACATTTCGTCACAAAATTTACCGACAGAAAATATTATCCGTCGCTAAATTTTTACCCATGGAATATATTATCCCATTGACAACTTAGCAATGTATTGATAGAATATATCACTTCGTCGCTAATTAGGGACGAAATATTGTATTTCCGTCGAGGAATTTAACTATGATAAATTTCATCCTCCATTTCTCACTTCCTATCCGAGTTTTTTGTTGATAATCTTATAATTTTTTTGTACATTTAATTTATGTAAATAATATAAAATTGATTGATAAATATAAAGTAAACATTATCCTAAATGGTAATATAAAAAATTATAATGTACACAAATAAGTATTTTGAAAATAACTGTAAATTAAGAATTTTTACAAAAACTTAAGAGTAACAGACCATCAAATACATTCACTTATCTTGAAGCTATGCAGATGGTGAAGGCGGATGCTTTGACTGCTGCGATGAGGTCCTGTCCCTACCCTTCACTCATCCACCTTATTACAGAGTTGAGTTATGCACTCCATCAGCCTCTCTACTGTGCTCTGAAGCTGAAGGACTCTCTCATTTGATGCAAAACGTCTACTAGATCTAGTTGTAGTGGATGTGAAGAATTGCAAATAACATGTGTTTACAAATGAACCTGAGTTGAAAATCTTTCCAAGATCGTCCCTATCATCCACTGCATCAAAATATGCCTAACTCTTATCAATAGTTTCAGATACTTTCTTGTATTTTATCATTATAACTTTTTATGTTAATAAGTGGTATTTTAAAGAATTAATATTAAAGTATAGATTTTACATATCTGAAGTTGTCTATATCGGGTATTGACGAAGGTCACACCATCATACTTCTTAGTGTGAGTGTGCATAAAAAGATGGCATGGTGTAGGCTTCCTACCTATAGACTTTTCTTATATCAGAATAAATTTTTACAAGTTAACTATAATTTATAAAAATTTCGACGGAATTTTCTCTATTTTTATGATATTTACCTCCTGTTAGACAAAAAAATTTGACCTAACAACACAACCATTAATGACACATTATAATATTATTACTCTCTATAATGCACCTATATTTTCATTTTAAACTTCATATATCAAATTACATTGAAATCAAATTGCATACATTAATGCACAAAAATCAAAATATACGTGTAAAGTTTTGATACTTATAAGTTAAAGAGCACGCTCCTTGTGGATTAAAGATCCTCTAGTGTGTACGGGTAGACTCTCTTCATTCAGCTCTCCATGTCTATTAGTAGAACTGCGCTCTAAAATGGATGTTGCCTCTGGTGATGCCCAAAATTGTTACCAAAGACTCCATATTTCTTCAAATGTATATGGTGGTCATACACCATTCTTGTGTATCGAAGTAATAAAGTCTCTATAATATGTATGAGCTCGCCACTTCCATACATTATAAATTATAGCATTAAATTTGAATCCCAAAAAAAATTCTTAAAAAAAAGAAAAACATACTATAATTACTTATAAACGACAATATTTATCTAATTAATGTATAAAATTTGATAAAATAAAAAAGATTAAAGAATATATTTTTTGTGTCTCAAATTCCTGATAATAAAAATCCTTTATCGCTTGAGAGACATTCTTTCATATATAACTCTCAAGATCTATCATCTCCTTAAACTTGGATCAGATATTTCTTGAGCACGTTCCATATAGAACCAACCTAATAAATAAATTATTTTATATCATTTTCAAAATTTAAACCTATAACTTGAATATAAACTGATGGTATTATCATGTATTACAAAATTTTTAGAAATTTATTTACAAATTGTTGACAATTGTGAAGTAAGTTCTTCCATCAATTCCCTTAGCTCCAGGTTGGAGGTCGCCTCCTTTATCTGCAACGTTTACCCTTGATATCTCTATCGGTATAGGGGTGGTGGACGGTATAGTGGCCAGTGTAGCAGAGCTGCTAGATGGTATAACAGTAGGTATTGAAGGTGAGTCTTCATCTGGATGTGCAATAGCCGGACGTACAGTAGGTGATTATGTAGCATCTATAGAATGTGATGCTTCACTTGAGAATGCACTAGCTCTTTGAATCGTGGTAACCTAAACCTTAGCCGCATCATATCTTGTTTTCTCTTTGGTGGCATATTTTTAACTTGAAATTCACATTTTATTGAATTTTCCAATAGAACAATATAAAGTCAATATATAACAATTGTTGATGTAGTAATAGATTTATTCATATAATATTTTATTTCAAACACAAATTAATCACTATTAGCCCTTCATTGTAAATAAAAATCATCATCATCTTCCTTTTCCAAAGAATTTGAATCAAACTCAGGCTTCTCTTCAAATCTCTTGCTCTCCTCATTCTCTTCAGATGAAATTTCAACAAATTCATTATTTGGATCGTTCAAAGGTTCATTCTTGTCATATGTTATACATGTATTAATTTCATAAACATATTCCTGAAACCCTTCACTTTCAATTCTTTTATTTTCTCCTTTTCTATGTAATTCAAAAACACCTTTAGGTTTTACTTTGCAAATCGCCAACTAATCTGACTTATCTTGTCGTAAGTTGAACAAGGGACATAATACACGTAGATCACTTGCATCACCAACACGAAAAGTTCAAATTGTCTAAATCTTCTTCGCTGGTTGATTTCAACTAGATTGTATCAACTGTACACTTTTGTTCCAACATTAGGAGTTAGATCAAGCCATTCACACTTAAATATCACACTCCATTTTATTGACAATACAAGGTATTCAATTTTAAGTATCTCAATAATTTTACTATAGTAATACATCAATTCTCCCCATATGCAAACCCCACTATTTACTGTTGTCATTCTATGATCATGATATTCTGTATGAAATTTGTATCCATTAACAATATACAGCGGATATGATTTAACAATTTGCAAAGGTCCTTTCATAAGATCACATATAAACTTGTTCTCTATTGGATTTTCTTAGGCCTACACAAAAAATATCATATTAAATAGTATAATGTCATCTAATCACTTTGATATGATAATTCAACCATTTCAATTATTACAAATGAAAGCTTACATATTTCTCGAACCATCGAAGAAAGTGTCTTTCAACTTTTTTATTGATATCAACCTGTGTTGTTTCAGGAATTAGCTCACATAATCATTCCTCGTATAATCGAAAAGCATTACTATGTATTTTACTTGTGAACAATAGTAACTTCGAAAACTCAAATAATCTATTTCAAAATCAACTTAAACTTACTATACAAAAGGTTGAACCTCTTGATAATTCAATAAAATGTAACCACAAGCAACCTCTATTTCTTCTATTGTTAACATTTTTCTTATTGAACGCCCATATGCTCGTCCTAGATATGTGAAAATGGATAAGTTACTATCAATATTATTCATTTTTCTCCTATTGTCATTACGAGAAATTTTTCTTTCTCTTATATGCACATGTTTCTCAAAATAATATGAACAAAATGTACTTGCTTCCTCCATTAAATAAGCATTACATATTGAACCTCTAACTCTAGCCTTGCTTTTGACGTTTTTCTTCAAGTGACGCAAATACGTATATTACAAATAGGGTTATTACAATTATATGATTAAAACATGCTATAAGTTTTATTTAAATATTAACTATAATTACCTCTTAAGCAGATATGTCCATCGATATTTAACTGGACCAGCAAGTTTAGCCTCGTGTGCTAAATATAATGGTAGATGTTCTATATAGTCGAAAAAGCTTGGAGGGAAAATCCCTTCTAATTTGCACAAGATAACCGCAATTTTCCTTTCTAGTTTTTCCATTTTAGCCAACTTTATTTCAGATGATGTTAAAGCTTTTAAAAATAAACTTAGTTTTGTTATAGCTTCCCAAACCTTATTCAATAGCAACTCTCGAAATGAAATTGGAATTAGCCTTGCATAAAAACATGATAATCATGACTTTTATCCCAAATAATTTGTACTTCCTTTTGCCCACACATCTGTCAAGTTCGAAACATAACCATTGGGAAACTTTATACTTTTTAACCATTCACACAAAATTTTCTTTTGTTTTTTGTCTAAAGTGTAACATGTTTTTAAATATTTACCAGGTTGAAGATCTTTATCTAACTCATTCCTTCTACAAAAAAATGTCAAATCAGCTTGTGATTTTACATTGTCCATTATCCTCCCTTCAATATTCATAATAGCGTTGAACAAATTGTTAAAAATATTTTTTCAATATATGTCACATTTAAATTATGATGTATCAAATTAATTTTTCAATATGACAAATTCCAAAATATGCTTCATTTTCTCCCACCAAAGTTTTTACTAATGCTTCTATTAACTTCTTCAGCTTCAAGTTCTATAACTTTCAATAACCTTAATTCATCAATCTCCTGCAATATCTCTTCACCAGCTTTGTGGTGGGGAGGAGGTGTTTGTACCATCCTATTCCTAATGAAATTTTGTTTATTACGTCTAAATGGATGATCTAGAGGAAGAAATTTTCTGTGATTGTCAAACTAAGATATTTTGGTCACGTTATAATGATAAAATGCATCAAAATTATTACTATAGTAAAGACAAGCCAATTTCCTGTTTTGTTCCATCTAGACAACTTAGCATCTAGAGGGAAATCACTAATAGTCCACATCAAAGCTGTTCTTAACAAAAAATCTTGTTCAAGAGACACATCATATGTCTCCACACTAAATTTCCAAAGATGATACAATTCAAATACTAATAATTGTAAGAATACATCAATTTTATGCTTTAGATTCGTAGGCTTTGGCACAATCACCGTTAAGAACATATATGCCTCATTCATACACATCCATGGAGGCAAATTATAAGGAGTAATTATGATTGACCATGATGGATATTGTTAGCCGGATTGACTAAAATTTTGGAATCTATATATTGATAATCCCATCCTAGCATTTTGACTTTCAATTGCAAACTCAAAATGGGTGTTATTGAAATGTTTCCATGTGAGTGCATCCAATAGATGGCTCATTATTACATCTTCCTTTTCATGTTTATTATGCCATCTCATGTGAGATCCAGTACATCAGAGGCATATAGTCTTTGAAGTCTCAGAGTTAGTGACAAATAATACATCTACTTTCAGGGTAGTAATTTTTGTTTCATAGAACACTTTCTAGGTTTGAACCTAGATTGATTACAAAATTTACACTTTATGTGGCACATCATCTCCCCAAACAACATGCATCCAAAATTGCAAAAATCAATTTTTTCAACTGGAAAACCAAGACTTCTAATAAGTTTCTTCATATGGTAGAAATTATCAACCATTGTATGAGCAAGAGGCAATGATTTATTATACCAAGCAAAAATTTTATCCAAACTTTGATTAGAAATTTGCCCTTCAGACTTTATATTCAATATTTGAGCAATAGAAGATAACTGAGTCATGGTCTCACAATTTGGACATAATTCTTAATCAGCTGATTTTAGTAAGTCAAAAAACTTTTTTGCATGTGGGTTTTGATTCTTCTTCAAGATTTTCTATATTTACCTGAAAGGTATAATCAGTTGTATAATAAACCATTTGAGTGTAAGGATTTTCAGTTGTACCCACATTATTTATTATAAATCTAGTCCCCTTTCAAACTCATCCATATTTATTGACGAGTTTACTTCATAACCCTTTGAGGTACTACAAATTAATTGCTCCTCATGTCATATCAACTCAAAATAATTTGGAACAAACTCTTTTCTTAACAAATGGAGATTCACTTCATCAATAAAAAGAAAAGAAAATATGTTTTCACTTTTTACACCGACATTTGATCTTTGCACCATCCATATATGTAAGTTGAGAACATGCATAGTGAATAAAAGCTTGAATTCCCTCAACAAATTCAGAATTAATGAAATCATAGGGTGTTAATCATCTATACATCCAAGATTTATCAACATTACTCATTTTTGCAAAAATTTTATTTAAAAAAATGATTTCATAGTTATTATCATTCATTTCACCTAATTTTATAGGACATTTAATCTTTACTTTACATAACATCCCTAAGTTTTTACAGGTCTCTGATCATTTACCCTCCAAATTGAAACCAACCTATCCCACCATATGAGTTCACAATTAGAAAACTCAACATATGTGAGTATCAGTCAAATAAAACAATATGCCAACCAATGTCCTATAAGAAGTGACATTAAGAAGTGAAAAAAAAGCCCTACACTACATCGGACAATCACATTGAAGTTCAAGTTATTATGTTTGAATTAATCACCTACAAGTTCATTTCCAAAGTTTGATTTTAAACAAGAGCTATGGTATGTGGCATTGTTACTCCATATGAATCGCGAAAGCAAGTTTTCGTTGTGACTCTTAGGCTTATGAAATTTTTCACCGATAAGCCTCGTATGAGTTACATCATAGGTTTCTAGCCTATATATCATATTAAAGGTCTATTATGCAAAGAATTGTCATACCAATTATACGTGCATTTTTTATGTTAATACTAAGTTTGAATTAATCACATTGAATTTCAAGTCTTTATGTTTGAATTAATCACATTGAAGTTCATTTCCAAAGTTTGATTTTAAACAAGCACCATGGTATGTGGCATTGTTACACCATATGAATCAAGAAAGCAAGTTCTCGCTGTGACTCCTAGGCTCGCGGAATTTTTCACCGATAAGCCTAATGGGAGCTACATCACAGGTTCCCAGCCTATGTACCATTCTAAGGGTTTATTATGCCTCAAATCATCCATAATTATACAAACTTGTTTAACACACAGTAAATACTTATGTAATTTATACATCGAGCCATCAATCATTCTAACAATAATCCAAACAACAATATACAAAACCAAGATGACCATTCCAAAGAACAACACATATTTGTATAATCTATTAAAGTAGAACATACAATATGAACAGAAGTTGGACGACTTACCTGGGCAAATAGACAATCGGAGACGAAGGACGACAAACAACGAAGATCTAAATAACATAACGATAACTTATTAGAAGTTGACATAACAATTTTTAACTCAGACAAATAATGAAATTGAACTAAAAAAATCGTTTCATTTTTAATTAAATAGATTAAAGAAAGTACATGACATTTTTCTAATTATATTTGTGCAAGAGATAATTACACCAAGATAACCACAATTAGGTTATGTTGTTTTTGGTAGAAACTCATCAATCATTATTAGAGGTAAAGTTACAAAGAACAACACAAAACTGATCACATTATAAATTACTTAGTTAAACAACTTTCCTTGATAGACGGACAATCACAAACTAAAAAGAAGATAGATGAGGTTGGACAGTTATTGACGCTCTTCAAGCCAAAACATGGCCTGCAAGAAAGACAATAAACAATCAACTAGTTTTTGAGAAGTTTTGAATTGTATTATAGGCAATAGCCTTATACAATAAAAGAAATGTATTATAAAAGAATATAGGCATAGCTTTATACAAGTTCAATTAAGAGATCAAACAGGCAATTGATCTTACTAAATTCCCAATATATTCAAATGAAGTTAGGGAATAAACACAAGCATATAAATTAAGCTACAAAGCAATAAGGGCTTAAATAATAATTGTTCAGTTTTAAGGATCATAGGATTTTTCTATCCCTAATTGGGTAATTTCTAGAGGCATCAAATGCCTATAGAATGTATTCCTACTATTTTGTAAAATGACGATGTTGCAAGGGTCCTTATACGGTGGGTTTCAGGAGGTTTTTTTAATTTTATTTTCTTAAAGGACAGTCTATTCTTAACTCTCTTGATGCATGGATCTAAATGCTATCCTATCACTTCTATCTCATTCGTCAATGACACCTTTTAATTAAAAAAAAGATTCAAAAGTAGGTTTAAGAGTTTGTATGTGAGTTGTCACCTATGTGCACTATTAAATGTAGTATTTCCCAATTTCTTTGATTATAATGTATCATGACCTACAAAAACCTACGAAACTCCTCATAAGATTACTCCTACCAAAAATGACAGAAGCACTTATCACAACATATTCCTTCTTAGTGACATAAAGGTGATTCATAAGTTGGTTATTGGCTAAGAGGTCCAGGTGTTTTGATTTAAGTTGTTTGAAAATAAAAACTAAAAGAACATTGAAATGTAATTATATATATAAGAGTGTTATATATCAGAGGTGTAATTTAATTTTTTATTTTAGATATAATTAATATTTCTTACTCTTAAAAGATTTTCTTAAATATATGTTAATATTTATTCAATATAAATTTAATAACTTAAATTTAGAATATTCAAATTAGATATTTTTAAAAATAAATAAGAAATGGATATGTAATTTAAATTTTGTGAGAATATTTTTAATATGAAAATATTTTATGTTTTTTCAAAACCAATGGGTTTAAGGCTTAAAGGTTTTATGCATTATGGCTAAAAATATTAATAAACATAAATGCATATTGTACGTTTTGTGAATGTTTCAGAAAAATGATATAACATCAAGTAATCACTGGTCATTTTTGAGATAAAGTTATACTTAATCTATCATTGCTAATAAATAAAAGAAAATAAGAAAGTAAATTGTAAATAGGAAATTTGGAAAAAAAATAAGATAAGGGTCAATTTTTTTGTCTATATTGCCAAAGGACATATCATATATTTCACTAGCAAGGATTAATAAATAAAAGAAAACTTTATAACTAGCTGACGACAAATTTTCCAACTTTCATATGAGTGGATGGATATAGTAGCAATAGGTACAATTTATAACAAATATGGGCACACAACAACCACATTATTACAATTACTCGAAACATTTAGCGCTAAAATAGATAATAAGGTTTCAAATAATGAGTTCAAGAATATGCTTTTTCTTGGGTGCTTTTCTTTGTTTATTAACACCACAAAAATATTTTCAACACTCCCTTCTTTTTTGGCTTTGCAATTTAGGAATCTATTCATCTTTTGTAAGATACAAGGTCTGTCCATAGGTGAAATGTACAACGAAATGGCATCCACTCCAAAGTGGGTTAATGTGTACTTGGAAAATATAGTTTTCTAATTGAATTTAAGTGTAAATAAGTAGGCTAATTGTATATTTAAGTAATGATTGATTGATCAATTCTTTTAATCCAATAGAAAACGTATATAATCATATTTCAGTATTAGCATTCAACAACTTTATCATAAGGTTTTTGCTTGCAAAAGTTGTAGCATAATGTTAATCCTTGTAAAAGTTGGCTTGGAGGCAATTCATATCTAAGGATCAGCTCTTATATACAACATGTTTGTCATTAATTATTAGTTGTATCTTAATGTTTACTAATATGATTCAACATGTTATTTGTAACACCCCATGTTAGGGGTTAGAAAATTTAGGAATTTACAGTACATCATATGCTTTGCATAATTGAGTATTCAC
>JANZLD010000002.1:19222870-19246211 GCA_026413575.1 Erythroxylum carthagenense | reverse complement strand
CATTCTCACCAATTCTTTCTCATTTTAAATTCATTTTAATATTTCTAATTTTCATCAAAAGTTCGGGGTCCAACACAACCAATTGCAAATCTTGCAATGGAGCTAGTCAGAGAAGCAATAAGAAAGCAGTATAATAGTTTATCAAATTTTTTCCATTTAGGAAAGTCTGAAGAGTCTTCATCCGACGGTGTTATAGAGCCATCAATGTATCCAACAAGATCAAAAGTGATGAGGACGACATGAACTGGATTTTGCCATATAAAGTAATTTGTTGAATTCAATTGTGTAGTAAGGAAATTTGTGATCTGATTGAATGGTAAAGTAGGAGAATTGAGGTTTGCCATTTGAGATGTATTTTGGTTTTTTGCAAATTTGTGTTAGGTATGTAGCAGAGACAGTGTTATTGGTTGTGGTAAGTAGATAGGCTGAATGTGTTGTTGTGTGTTTTTAGTTGTGGTAAGTTGATAGGCTGAATAGGTGTTTGATGAAAATTCTGGTTGAATGCAAATTGTGTGGGTTGGAGAGATGATTATTGTATTAGCTCTGATACCATGAAAGAATGTAGAGAAACAGAAATTGATATATGATTGTATTGTTTTTCTTGTATATAGATGAATAGCTTTACATTGTATTTATACAAGTTTTGTGATATCTAAGTAGTTGAGATAATATCAGATAAAATATAAATAAATTCAAATGAGATACAGAAGATAAAATAAAATACAAGATAATACAAATTATAATAATTATGGTGAGATTGTAGTAGATATGCACATGTTTATCACAACCTAACACGATATTATTATAAAACTTAAAAGTTAACAATAAATGGACATTACTTAGTACTATCTCTAGTCCCAATTTTCGTTGTCACCTCCTATTTGAATGCACAATAAAAAAAGCATAAAAAATAATAGAACACGTTAATTGCTTGAGTTCAAACATATCTTTTTATAAATATCGACCTTTATAAATAAATGAAAATGTGAAAAGAGAGAATAATTGGCTCATTCACTAATATATAAAAGCATAAAACATTAGTTATAATCTTTCTAGCCCACCCAATTCTACCATCCAACCTAATTTAGGGATTTTTTTAATGGTAGATTATTAGTGACACTCGGCCAAAATTTTTAGTTTTGTTAGGTCATATGAAGCTTACCTTATGAAGTACCTGTTTGTTTCAGTCTTTGGAGAGTGAATAAGCACTTTTTTTCACTACTAAAGCTGTTTTTAAGAAAAATGAGTGTTTGGCTATAAAATTCAAAAGTACTTTTTTCATAGAAATGACTTTTTTAGAAACTAAAATACAATTTTTTGAGCTTTTCAAAAAAATACTTTTTCAGGTAAAATTTTCAGACCAATTAATGAGCTTATTTTTTAGTCCCCTTTACCCTTATGTTTTTATACATAATTCCCACAATATCCACAAACACATCTTTACGTTTATTTTGAAATTTATATAATATTATTTGACTTTTTTATATGCTTTAATATTTATTTTGATATTAGTTTTACTTATATTATAATCCATATAAAAGATTTAGTTAGATATATTTTCATTTATGTTTCATATGATTTAAAATTATATAATAAGTAATATATTGTGCTTTGTATATTGTTTAATATATTTTAAATAATATTTATAGCATAAATAATTTTTATTACAAAATAAAATATAATTAAAGTTAAAAGTGATTTTTATTTTTATGTTACCAAATAGTCTATTATATGAAGCTCTTTGAAAAAAGCTTTTTGTTAAAAAACAACCAAATAGTCAACTGATTTTTTAGAAAAACTCTACTGACAAAAACTCTACTGATATAAGCCCATCCAAACAGGCACAAAAATAAATTAAAATGCCTTTACACTAGAATGGCAATTTATTTTAAGGTATAGAAATAAAGTTATGATTTTAATGAAAAATATTCTTGGAGCAAATCCTAGGAGCCAAGGTTGAAAGTATTGAATACTATCATTCACGCTAACAAAATTGATGTGATAAAACAAATCCATAACATATAAGCTATATATTGGTAATATGCATAAAGTATGAATAGAGGAAGAGGAAATAATAGCAAAATCAAAGAGAATTCCAACCTGTAGACAAAGAACCAAACAAGAAATTGATATTCTCTTCTTATTGGATTTAAAGTAAAATCATAAAACTTACAAAAAAGATTAGACATATATCAAAATTATTACCTAAACTAATATGAAAACACAAATTGAGAAAGAAAATGGAGTATAATTCTTGCCTATATACCCCATTAGGTAATTTCCTCAACAATACCTTCGATTGTTAGGAACGCTTTAAATGGAAAACTTCAATGTATATTTGAACAACTACCAAAAATATGGTGTTATAAAGAATTTTTTTATGGTTGTCAAATGAAATTTAGAATACAAAATTTAGGGATGCTTCATAGTGCTCGATGATGCTCATGGGATTTAAACATGTTTCAAACCTCTCAATGGCTTCAATGAGTTTCAAAGACATAAATAATGGTTTAAAAGACAGATATTCTCTGATTTAAAAGAAGTTATTAGATAATACATAAGGCTTTAATTCTTTAATTTTTTTTACTCTTCAAGCCTTTAATTTTAAAAAATTATTAATTTTATTATATACGTATAATATTGATTTGGCATTGAAATTGATTATATGACACTCTATGTTAACATTGAAGTTAATAACGAGCTAATAAATTAAAATTTTATTACATTTGATTGATATAACTAGTATTATAAAATTGAATAAAGTTTGGTATTGAAATCAATAATTTACCCTAAGAATAGACGCATAGTTGTATTTTTTAGTATATACTATATAAAATTTCATAAATATGTAATAATCTATTAATTATATAGTTTGATTATATTTAACGTTCAAATCAACTTAAATGGTTAATAATAAATTACAACACGACAAAAATTTTGATTGGGTCAACATAGATTTGGTTAAAACTCTTTATCTGAAAATATTTTAGTTAAGTTCTAAATCCATATCAAGCCCAAATCAGAAAAGGCCGAACCTTGATCTATGTTAAAAGAAAATCTTCTGATGAAACAGATTAATATAAGAAACCCAGTTTCACCTGATGCCATTTCATTTTTGTATCCCATTCCTATATTTCTTCTTAGGCCCAATGAGATGATGTCTTGCGAATAACGTCACCCATCTTCTTTTGTCCTAAAAATTTAATATATTTGTTTACTTATTCATAAACATTAAAGTCATGTGTTGATGTTCATCTCCTGGTAACGACATGATTATAAATATACCAAATTAATATGTCTAAGTCATTATTTGGTTCTAAATCATCAACACTTTAAGTAATTTATTTAAAATAGGTATTTTTTTCTTTTGATACAGAAAAAATTTGCTCATATATCATTTTTTTTAAGAATAAAAAAACACAAATTCATGGAGGTTACGCAAAACAAAAACAGATTAGAGAGCATTAATAATAATAAATACATCCTATATAAATATGCTAGGCAGATATCATACGTCACACTTACACAAAGATACCTTCACTATAAGATTGCCTATAACTTAGAAAATTAACTATTAATTTAATTACCTTCAGAAGTAGGTATTAATATCTTAGAAATGGAATTATGAATTGATGGGAAGATCAAGAAGAATCATCGAACCAGACAACTCGGTTGTTAATTTATGACGCCCCTATAAAAATACCACACAGGACTTCGTTTTGAGACCATAATCAAACAAATTCTGTTACTCCTCAAGTCGATGGAGGGTTTTGGTCTTATGGATTCTCTTTGCTCACGCAAGAATGAAATTTGAAAAGCTGTCTTCTTGGTTCACTAGGTGAGAATATTTGGTTGGATTAGTTATGAATAATGTCTCACGTCACATGGTTTTGTTTGATTAACCATCTAAGTTAGGTATGTTTAGTTAGGCAACGGTCCATAGATTCTATATTTCTTCCTTGTTTTCTACAATTTTAGACTTTAATCGTTCTTGTCAGATCCAATTTGACGTACATGCTTAGCGACAAATAATAGAGAGCTTAAGAGTTTAATTGTTTTAAGAACTAAAGATAACGAAGTAGCTTTGGCAAGTAACTAAATTTGAAACTTCTCATAGTTTGTTATATAATTCTAAATAAAGGAAGGCCAAACTGTGGGATATGCAGAGATGTGTACTCATTTATTTCTGTCTTAAGACGTGAACATAGGTACAGTACTTATTGTTAAAATATATTATATCATCTTAAACTTGTTGGCTAAATAATTATCAGAAACTTGTTAGTTAAATGATATTAATGCTCAACCTTTTGACACAAAATCCGGATAGAGCCAATTATTTGGCATTTACGATGTCATCAAAAAATGTTGAACCAAAAACATTCCAAGCATTTAATAAAGTTAAGGGTAAGAGAGTATTAACGACTTATACAATGCAAGGAAAGACAGAGGAGACAAGGGCAATTGATTATACTTAGCTGGGTAGCCAATAATATAAGATCCAGACCAACCACTGTTGCCAAAAGTCACATTTACTAGTTGTTGCTTACTTAATATAACTACTAATTATAATTTTTTAGTGGTTTTCTCCTTTGTCTTTTCCTAATATAGCACGTTATTTAACTTTATGTTCCGCTTATAGGCTCATTTTGGGTAGTTAAACTTGAGGGATTCATAGTTAACTAAGAATGTTTGATCATATCCAGTAATTTGATAATATAGTTAAAGCACTAAATGATTAGTTGTTTTGTTAATTACATAAATTAAGATTCATCATTGACAAGTAAAACGGTAGTTCGTCATTAATTATGCATGCACCAGTTTCAAAGAAAGAAAAGGCAATTGAAGAGTATCCTTTTAGCAGTACAAGGCCATAGGATAGACGCTAATTGAAACTTTGGGAATTTCATTTATCATTCTCATACTTTCACATAGTTGACTTAACATGACATTGACTCACACATTCATTATTCATACCTATGTGGTTATCTGAATTTCATATCGCATTCAATTCTCATTATAGAAATCAAATAGTGAAAGGTTAGTCCACACTCGCCATTAATGATAAGTAGATGTATTTCTTCTTACCTAAGGATGTTAAATAGCGAGTATATGTCTTTTCTTTTTTCTTTAAGTGTTATGTATGGAAGCATAAAACTAAACATGTTGATTTATATAAGAAAATCTAACACTAAATTTGATGTACCTGAGACATTTATTCTCTTGATTTTCCAGTAATAAACCTGTAAAATCCTTGAGTTTAAAGGGCCTTCTTGCTGAATCCAAGCTAGCACAAGCAAGCGAAGAGGAACTAAATTGAACATTTTTTTAAAAAAGGAACTAAATTTAAAATAATGCAAGTAATCAAGATATCAATTGAGATTACATGTAACTTAATATGCTCCTTTTTTTCCTAATTAAAACGTAATTTTCAAGGTAAATAAATAGATCAAGAAAGCTTTTTTTAATTTGCAAACAAACTTTAAAATTATGAAATTTGTAACTTGAAAAAGGGTTTGATGTTTGAATTCTGCAATTAGTTCGTTTGACGCTGTGTAATATACAGCTTTGAATGGAAAATTTAATGGAGCAATTGACAAGATGAGCCACGAAATGTTAACTCCAACTGCCTAGTCTTGATCCCGGGACGACCAATGACAGTATTCTTTGATGATAAAATTTTGTCCGATTGATCAGCTTTAAGGTATGAGAGGAACGTAGATAAGTTGATGTTTGTTCTAAAATCATTCTCCTCCCCACCTGTGTACATGCCATAGTCAAACAGAGCATGCTGGAATAATAATGGATGGTTTGAAGGCTTCTTCATTGTCAACAATGGCTGCAGTTGATGTAACTATGTTGAGACAAATGATCAAACTTCAACTAATCTAAAAAAATGTCGCCAACCCACTATGTTGCTTCTTTGTCTTTTGAGTAGTGGCCACCGATATATGTAACTGTTGTCAAAGTTGTCTGAACTCTTTGTCTTCGGCTAGGCCATTAATAGTGCCATGGCTTAAATATTTCATCAAGTTCATAGAATTTGTGTACATAGGAACAGTTAGGTAACTAAGCTTTCCGTCTCATCCTGCTAAACGACTCTAATTAGCATAACATGATTCACATTCGACAAAAGGAAGTAGAACCTCTTTAATGTCAAAGGAAAAATAACAACATAATTTACAAACACCAATTAATACAGAATTAAGCAAGGAAACAAATGTACTTTAATGAGCAAGCTTTTTAGCTTGAAAATGCGGGAGAAAAATGTGATGCATGAACGTGGCACACTTTCTAATGTAATGATAGCTCTGAGGCAAATTCAATTTAACACTATTCCAATTGTCTACCTTCTCTTCCTCTTTAAATTAATTAGTTTAGTAAGTTCCAACAAAGCGTTTAATTTGAAACCCACAGACCATGGGAATTAGGTCTTTTCGCACGTCCAAACTTTGAAACAACCGTCCATGAGTGCAAGGTCCAAAAATATCTATGAACTTTGATACCCAATTTTCAAGTAACTAGTACATGAGAGTGACTACCGTACCTGAGAGGAGCTCAGTTAAAACAGTAGCAATTTCATTGTCTATTTTATTATTATATGGGGAAAACTTTGCCGACATTATTGAGATTGAAAGAGACCTATGATTATTTTAACTTTTCACGTGTCCAAATAACTGTACTATTTGTTCAAGACTCGTCTTCTTTCTAAATGTAATATGTATCGTCTCGTAAGCGTCGCTTACAACCTCCTCCTCGTGCCAGGAGACATTGTTTGGCTCTTAGGAAATCTACATTTTTCTCGTTATGGTCTCCGACATAATTAAAACCGAATGTTTTATGGCTAACATGATTCCTCTAATTCTTATTAAACGACGTACACTCATAGGCATCTGGGAGTTCTCGGAAATGCAATTGTTGTTTTGTTGAGAAGAACAAAGAATCTATGGATAGATATGTCGATCGTCTGTCTTAATCCTGGAATTTCGGAATTCTCTGTTTCTATATGCGAGTTGGATTATAGTTAATTAACAAGTCTTGAATTCAGTGGAATTCGACTCTATGCAGGATTCCTTTTGCTACTTCAAGGAATTGTATAGGTCTAAAAACTTGGTTTTCTTGGATTATTAGGTGGGACTCTTGGCTGCATTATGTAAGATTTGTTGCCTTATGACAGTCGGGTCTAAACTGTAAGCTAGAAAACCAAGGACACTGATATGCATACAGGGAGCGTTAAGGTTTTCTCCTCATAGAACCGTTGCTAGCTTCTCCGCTTTCGCCTAAGTTTTTCTCTAGTTACCACCAAAATTTAGGCCCTTTTTTTTATTTCTATTTCTATTTTTTATTTTCAAATTGTAAAAAAAATTTAACTAACTTTAATTAATTAAAAATAAATTATTTTTAAGTTTTATCTAATTTATAATTATCTTAGTAAGAAAAGTACAACTAAATTAATATTAATAACTAAACATTTTTATTTTTATTTAAAAGAATAACAAAAACTAAAAATTCAAAATTCAAACCTAAAAAATAAAAGTAAAACCAAATTATCCTTATTTGTTATCTACCTTCAGCTAAGCTTCTGCTTAGTTAAAGGTCTTTACAACTGTTTGGATTAGTTGAGCAACTAAGCCAAAAGTATTAACGTATCTATCTGATGATTGTGTTTCTTATACAGATTTTAACGGTTTAAGGTTAAGCCAAAAGTATTAATGTATCTATCTGATGATTGTGTTTCTTAAACAGAGTTTAACTGTTTAAGGTTTTCTCGTTATAGAAACATCGACAGTTTTACGGTTTCACCCATGTTTTTCCCTAGTCACCATCGAAATTTAGTTATTAACTACCTAGAGTTACGTCTCCTCTTAGTTAACGGTCTTCAATTCTAGGGCTGTCTGGATTTGATTAGTTGAGTAACGAAGCCTAACTTCTTGATGTTTCCTTCAACTTATATATTATCCATCGGATGAATGTTCCGAAGTTTTATGCATCAACTGTACTATGGAATGAAAAAGATAATCTGAATGGGTTATTTGAATTGGAAAGATTTTACAAAGAGATTTGACAATAAATCATTTTTAGCTATCTGTTAATCAACTAATAGTTAGTTGTTGCTTTCCAATGGAACCAAAAAAATTCTTATTTCTTAGTTGCCGTATTTGTTAGTTCCTAAAGAGTATCCCAAGGGTTTTTGGTTTAGTAAGTAAGCGGATATGTTATGCTGACGGGGTTAATCACACTTTTCCTGTAGTTTTATTGTTCGAATAAAATGACACAGGAACTCACAATTCATGTCTCTGGGACGTTCAATTCCAAGAAATAATAAATTGTGACTAAGCAAGTCGTCATTATTTCCATGAGTATAACCTGTCAACACCAGCTGAGCAGGAATATATCATCACTTCTCGTTACCTTATTCCTACAAAGCATCGATCCATCTAATAAACCAAACTTATAAAAATGGATAAATGAATGTTCATAAAGCAAAGTAATGAGAATAAATAATCTGAACCGAATCGAGCCCAAGTTTGGTCGGCATGAAATTGGTATCCCAAGTTCTAAAAGCCAATAATTATGGTGTATTCGGCGTAGATAGTTGCATGAGGTTAATCTGTTGGATATTTTTGGCATCTTTTATAAAATTAGACAATATTTAATTATATTTTTACTTTTTTAATAATTTATCAGTTAAGTTACGTAATTTGATGTAAATGAAGATAATAAAATATCCAATAAATGCTCTAAGTCAATGAGTCAAAGTCCAGGTAGAAAATGAATCCCGATCAGTGCGGATTGGATCCATATTAGGCGGGTGATAGTAAAGTTCGATAGAAATTATATATAAAAGTTAAGATCTCTTACAGTTGCTAATATCATTCATAAGCATACGAAATCTCTGATTCGTTAATAAATTTTATGTATTGAAAAAATTATAAAAAGACGTTAATCACGATTCAGTGAGAAGTTCTTGTGAAGGTACCGGTTGATTAAAGCTCGTTTCGGAATTAAAAACTAGTTCGAAAGCGTGATGGAACCGAAAATAGTATTAGGTATATCCTCAAATCCCAAATACTAGCTTTGTGAGTTTGACAAAATTGAGGTTTGTTTTACTTACAAGTCGTGACTCACTAAATAAAGAGTTCCTTGATTGACTTATAGGTGGTAGGTTTTAGTGGCTTATTGAAGAAGTTAATTTATGATGAGATAAATAGCGTTTACCTTTTCTTGACTACAGAGGTGTGTTACCGTAAAAAACCATAGCAGAGAAAGAGAATAAGAGAGATCTACTTCATTGTTTTGGAGTGTGGGATGACAATTGTTTAGTGAAATAATCAAGAGGAAGCAGATCATCATCGATAGGTATTCGGTGTTGGCATCTCTAGAGTTTATAGAGAATACTAAATTGATTAAAATTTTCAATTTTTACTAAAATCTAGAAATAATTGTGTTTATCGTTGAGATTATGGTTATTGGTTGCCGGTTGTATTATTAATTATTATAATAAGTTGATTTTAGTCTGTAAAGATTCAGGTCGTAATTTTTTCCCAATTAAGAGGGGTTTTTTTTTAATATAAATTATGTATGCGTTGATTTAATTTTTTGCACTTTATTTTTTGTGCTATTATTGTTATTGAGATTGTAGTAATTTTTCTCAACAAATAGGTATTTTTACAATTATTTCATTTATTTCTCTTTCATGTAAGAGTTAATTCTATGTGTTATATAATAATGCATTCAAGTGGCAGCTTGAAAGTTACTCGCATTGCAACCTTACGTTGCAATGCTACCATACCAGATCTATTGAAGTTTTTAACTTTGTGTAAAGAAACGCATACAACAATCAATCATTCACGCAAGGCAACAAAAGAACGGTCAAGTTAAAGGAAAAGAGCTAGCTAGGCAGGCAAAAGCGAATCGGTTGTGGGACTACATCAGATAGTGTTTTTCCACAAGGAGATGGTGATGATGGGTTATAATTAAGTAATGTAGGAAGGCCTATTTTAACTAGTATTTGAAATTTTACTAGATATAATTTCGCTGTATTATCATTTTAGTTTCTCTTACGCCGTTTTGTTCATGTAATTGTAGGATCCAAATATGAAGTCTATTCAAAAGATGGGGATTGATATAAGCCTACAGTTGAATGATTAAAAATGTAAATTGGCCATAAAATTGATAAAAACAATGGCTCATTGGTTTACAACGCAAAAATAATTTTGAAATATGACAATATTATGTAATCCCTCTGAAGGGTGCATGGTGTAGTTTAATAGCATTATATTACTCTTTTTTTTTTTAGAATTCAAGTACTGATCAACAATTAATTTCACCTTTTTTTTCTAAGACATGATAGTTTGATTGTTAGCTACCAATACTCAATATAATAACAAATCATTTTTAAAGAATTCAAGATTTTAAATTGCATTTTATAATTATAATTGTAATTGCGGTGTGATAGGTCGTACCATTTTTTTTTTTGTATTCGGATTGCAAACTATGGTTTATGACATTGAATAAAATGGATTTAAAAAATAAATGATTAAAAAATTCAACCAATTCAACCGATATAACCGTAAAAATCTTGAATCTTTTAACTTTTTAGTTTGATTTTCAATGTTCTAATTTGATTTATTGTAGTAACTCTTGTTGTTAAAAATTGATCAGTCTATTAATTAATCATTTAATTTTCATAAATTACTGAATTCTTATAAACTAAAATAAATCAATTAATTTTTATTTAATAATTTTTGATTAACTTTAAATAATTTAAAGAATAAAGGCAATCTTTTTTTAATCATATTAATTTATCTTATTAGTTGCTTAAGAAAGGCAATTAATTATGTGCAATGCGTTGTAAGCTATCTAGTTAATATTGTTCTGATCTACGTTGGTTGATTGATCACGATCAATTATTCAACAGCCTAAGAGGAACAGAAATGATGCATTGGGATGTACTTATAGCGATTAAGGGAAAAGGGATCACCATTCACAGGCGACAAATATCACCCCTCCCTTTTGGAAAAGGGATTTGATGATCCTTTGGTCAAATAAAGTTTTTATGTAAATCAAAAGGTAATAGCTTTCATTTCATGTCATGTCCCAATCTTTCAACAAAGGCTGCTTTTACCATCCCTTTTTGTTTCAAAAGAGACAGACCTAACTAATTGGTTTTCAGCTGTTTCCTCCTCTATGGTTCGATTATACCCACATATTTATAAATCACGTTTCTATCTTTCATCCTAACTGTATAATAATAATTTATTTTAATTGAAATTAAATCTTCCTACAATTTTTGGTCAGACATATTTAGACTAGGATTTGCTTATTCTTTGGTTTCACAAGCATTTGTGATAAGAAATTTGACTTGCTTGTGAAAGAAGGGTATGCTTATTTTGTAATGTAAAATATAAAAGTTGAAAAAGCATCAAGCCGGTGGGTTTTAGTTTGTGGGATTCATGTCTCATAATACGCATTTCAAGTACTGCGAATTGGCTATAGAATAAGAGGAAATTCTAGTCTTGTGGAGCTTCCAAAAGTACATTACCATCAACATTCAACACTTTGAATGAAATCCGTGGACCCGCCTTACCTCCCTCATCACTTATCACCACACATTTTCTCTAACTGCATCATATCTACCGTACAAGTGTGTGATCAAGATTCACCCGCACGTGTAACCATCACATCATGGTCATAGCCCCACAAGTCAAAAAGAAGAAAAGAAAAGCGAGATGGTTTCGACTTTTCACATAACAAAACAAAACGTACCCATGCACGAGCTTGGAGCACCATGACCCTTTAACGAATATTAAACAAAATATATATATGTGTAAAAAAGAAGAGGGAATCTGTTTGACTTTTTGTTCTCTGTCTTCCGTTTATGCATTACAAGTTAGAGAGAGTGAAGGAAGCAATTAAAAGGACGAGAGAGTTGGTTGAAACAGAAACATGATACTTCACGCGTGTGTGTGCATGCAGTAACGTATGTAACGTAACGTACCGCTAAGCTTTTTTTTTTTTTTTTTTTGCAGTTCTTGGATCTTACACATTTTTTTTTTGGGTAAATTGCATTTATATTCCATGGTTTCAAATATTTTCTGAAAGAAAAAAGAATTTAAGTAACGTATTTAGCTTATAATTCCTGAAATAGAAACGTTATTTTTATATGTTTTTGTAGAAAAAAACTTAAGTGATAATATGGATTTATTTAAATTAGAATATTATACTGTTAATTACAATTATAAAGTAATCAATTAACATAAATATTTTTACGAAAATTTAATTTATAGAGATAAATTGAACTTATAGTTATAGATATTAAAAAAGTAATAAAATGATTAAAAAGAACTCAAAGCAATTTACCCTTTCTTTCACTTTATTTCGTGTGCCACTTTTTCCCATGGAATTTCGTGCAACAGAAGGGCTAGTGTTGTGGTTGTGAGATGCAGGAAATGAAATCGAGACCTTTGCTTCAGTGGATTTGCTTTACTTTGGACTGAAAAGTTGAATCGCCCGCTATAGCTTTTCCCACACTCCGATTTGATATTGTGTGAGGAAGGTAAATTATGGTTTGATTCTTACAAATTTTTCAGAAAGATGGCTTAATGTTCGATGCATACAAAGAATTATTAAATTGAATGAATTTTCACATTGTCGTTGTCGAGACTCAAATAAAAAATTTTGGACTCACTTTCTTTTCCAATAACAAACTGGACTACTCGTGCAGACATACGTGATACAGAAGTCTGGAACAAAAGAATCGTAGATGTGATATTCTTTCGTTTGTTTCGCTAATTAATGTAATGATTAATTTTTTTTTCCAGGGAAATAAATAGGATATTTCGAGTAATTATAATAAATTAATTTGAAGTAAATAATTTTTTTAATGTTCCTTAAGGGGAGAGAGAGAGACTCAAATTTCAGCAACAATTTGAAAGAAAAATACATATTAAATTGATGTGATATTATGAAAGAGTACGTATTAGTAAATGTTTTTAAAATTTATATCTTAACAAAATTTTTATTGAATGTCATGGTTGTTGGTTGGGGGAATGGGGATGATGTCGTATAATTGAATACTTCCACAAGCATGCCCGTTTCCATATTTCTTTGGGACAATTTACCTCGAAAACAAAATTTGTCGTAAAAGCTCATAAGCAATGCCTTGTGTCCGTGAATGGAAACATTTACTCCTATCGATAATAAAGTTCAGCTTGGCCTTAACTTTTTAAAAACATAGATTAAAAGGTTAAGTTCTCCTACGATTTGATTAAAGAAAAGAAAAGTTTGGGTTCATGTTTGACACTTATAAAACTTCGGAATATGTTTCTTTATTTATTTGTTCTCTTTTAAAGAAATACAAAATATGTATTGCTCCATGGCATGTATGGTGTGTGCATTGGTTGATACTGGGATTTGCCATATTTGGAAATAAATGGGATATGCGTGTTGTGAAAGAGGACGATGACGATGACTGCTGGTAAGGAGAACAGAAAGTTTAACAGAAGTAGGGAAAGACGAAAGGGGTAATTAGGTAGGGGGGTAATCATATTATTACTGAGGAAACATATGGCTTTGGTGTCCCCAGAACCAGAAGAGATGCGCATAATCTCTTCAACAGTCAAACAAGCAAAAACCAATCCAATACAATTACCCTATTTAGTAACATTTTCACAACAACAATAACCCTACTCTGACCTCTACACCCATTCATAGACACTGTGGCCAGTTTACACATGACTTGGTCAGTACTGACCAAAATTGGTACCATCCATTTTCCTTTCCGTTTGTATATAGAATAGACTGGGATTTGTTTTTATTTTTATTTTTATAATATTATACAATTCTTTTCATGCCATTTTGAATAAAATAGATAAACTAATAATTGATGATAACAAAAGATAATTATATAATAACTAATCAACAATATATGAATTAGGTGATAACTTTTCCACATACGAGAATCAAATTATAAATATATTTGACATAAAACTATAAATTGGACCTTAACAATAAGACATTGCCTGTTACTATAAGATTTTGTAGGGTGCATATATAAACCTTGTAGTACAGTGTGTACACGGCAATATATATATAGATGTTGATTATACTTTATTCCACGTGTCTTTTGAAGCATGCTCAGTGCTCACACAACAAATCTTACTGCCCTATAGCTCTATCTGTTCCCGTCTCATTGGATATAGAAAACAAATTCAATAACAAATTCAAGAAGATGCATTAGTAATTAGGTGGTGAAAGTTGATAAAAAGAGGTAATTTCATATACTAATGTTTAAAAAAAAACATAAAAAAGACTTAATAAATTTTTTCTATGTATTTTGGTAGAACCAAAAGGTACGTAATACGCATCATACTATACGTAGTAAAATATTTTTCTAAGCCATAATTCTAAAATATAAGGTTTTTAGTCTTCATTATCATAAAGATATTCACCAGAAAATGACGACATGTAAACTAAATATATAGTATTTAGATATAAAGTTGTAGGTACTTATATAGCAATTTTTAGAGTTTTATTAGATTTTGTTAATAGTTTATTATAATTCAGATTTTAAAATATAATTTTAGAATAATACTTTTAAAATTACCCTCATTCAAACTTAAAAATAAAAAAACACACTTTATACTTGAGTTAGAGTTTCACGTAATTATATGACAACATTATTAGCCTATTGTTAAGATTCATATTTAAAAATCTATAAGAATAATTTAATGTAAATTAAGGTTTCGTAATATTCTGAAATATTTATCCTGGGTTAGAATTTTCTCAATGACTTCAACAGTAGATTTATTAATATTTTTAATAATTTGAAACTCTTAAAAAGTAATTTATTAGAATAATATAGATAATTCAAATGTTTTTGGGTATCTAAAATATAAAATATAGATTATAGGTATAATAGTTCTCTACTTTACTCTAATATTTAAAAGGACAAAAAGAGTGCGATACTCATTTCAACAGTCAAAAGGATTGACGAGAAAGTAGAATAATTTCTCCGTCTTTTTGTAGTTTTGTTTATAGGAACATCAACACAATAAAGCAATGCAAACATTAAAGCAACAAATGAAAAGATAGGTAAAAATTTAGGGAGTCATCCTTCGTATAAAGTGAGTCATTGTTCCATCAATTCATATTTAATTGTTGATCATCGGTCCAACGTCTTGGTTTTCATAAGCAATGAGCAATCTAATTTTTTTTTTTTGAGGGAATGAGCAATCTATTTGTTATTGCAATTTCGTGGGTTTATTTTATATTTATTATTTTATTAGAAAAGTTTTTTTAATTATTATTAATAATTATTTTCTGAAATAACTAATTGGTATTTAGCGATTATATATTTATTAGTTTTTGTTAAAAGGTTAACTTAAATTAAATACTCAAGTACGGTAAATAATGGTGTGAGTTATGGTTGATGTTCTTTTCCGCCAACTCGATAGAGAATTTCATATTGTAACGTTCGATAGTACTAACTCCTAAGCCACTAAAAGAGGGAAATATCATATACACGTGTGCATTGTATAATTTTGTGACCGGTTTACTTTCTAATACAATTGAAAGCTCACATATAATGGCCCAAAAGAAGCAAATGCAGCTTTGTTAGGACGAAGAGCATGTTCTAATAACATGTATATGTCCCTCTTTCTAAAGTAGGAAAGGCAGTTGGGTCCTATCACCCCAATATTGCATTGGTAGAGATAAGAGATGCATTAAAAAGGGCGTGCAAGAACCATAAATTGTATAGTAAAGGAACTTGAATGAACCATTTAAAAAAGGACTTGTTCAAACTGGCAAGAGGGTTAGTACTTAGTACGTGCAATAATTCAAACAGAGAAGAGACAGTGAGAGGGGGCATAAGGTGGTGGGAGATGGTCTTGAAGACCATGGTTCCATTGTTTTTCCGTTTTGCTTTGAAAAAGGCAAAAGCATGGCACTAACAGACAAAGGATTCTGGTTTTCTCCGAACCCAAGAAAGACCAAATACGAAAGAGAGAGAGAGAGATGCCAAACACCAATACCAACACAAAAGTATGTGTCTTTGAGAGGCACAACCCACCCGCCCACACGAGTGGTTCTCGAGTTGCATGCTAACGCTCACATCCCTTTTTGCTTATATAAACTTATTTTAAAAAGAGAGAGAGATCAGTCTCAAAGTAAGAACCTCCCTGTCCCTGACCTCACTCTGCTTTCTCTCTCTCTCTACCAATCTGTGAACAGATCATGGCCTGTTGAGTGAGAGAGGATCCGTGTGGGTTCTTCTCTTCTTTTGGCTATAGTTTTCCTCTCTCCGTCTCTCTCTCAATGATACTCTATAATCTTTTTCTCTTTTAAAATCTGTTCTCTGTTTTCTCTGCCCCAAAAGTAGATAATATCCTCTTGCGTTTTCTTTTCTCTGGTGCCAAACAAACAATCAGCATTAATGTAACGGCAGAGATGAACTAGATCAAAAGGGTTACATGAGATTCTATTTCATATTCCTCCTCTCTAGCAAAACCAAACGGGGTAAATCTTCTGAAAGTAATTATATTTCACGACTTCGTCTTTGAGGCATTGTTGAAATAGGAGTCCATTTTGGGTTTTCCCGGTTCTGGTTGCTGTGTGTCGTTTTCCCTGTCTCGGGCAAGTCTGCTTCATCTGTGTTCAAAATGACTCTACAACAGCTCAGGAGTGCAAACTTTAGGTCTCAAGACCTGAACCTTTTGCCTCAATCTCCTCGTGTTTCTCAACCCCCTCTCTCGCATACATTTGGTTTCATAGGCCTAGCTAGAGAGTTAGAAAGCCAGCGTACTCAAATGGGGTCTCAGACTTTTAATCCTTCAGTGGTCCAGAGCCAAAAAGCATGGAACCGTGAAGGGTTGGAAAGCAGGGGTGCCAAGAGATTTGATGATGGAAAAGATGAGCCTTTTGGAATTCAACAGAAAGACAAGTCTCTGGATTTGGGCGAGGATGATGACCCAAGGATTTCTCATCCAGGAAAGAACGGGCACACCAAGCTATGTGCCAGAGGTCATTGGAGGCCAGCTGAAGATGCCAAGCTCAAAGAGCTTGTAGCTCAATATGGTCCGCAAAACTGGAATTTGATTGCTGAGAATCTTGTAGGAAGATCAGGTAAGTCTTGTGATGAACAGTCAAAAAAGATACTATTTAGGCAGGGAAGTCCTCAAGGTTTCCTACTTTTTTTTTTTTGTCCCCAGCATATCTTTTGCTTGATCTCTTTTTTTTGTGTGTGATAAACAAGTACAATGTCTTCAGTCCCATGGACGTACCTAATACCAGTGTAAATCATGCTCGAACTTGTTAGGGAAGAGCTGCAGATTAAGGTGGTTTAATCAGTTGGATCCAAGAATTAACAGGAGGGCTTTCTCAGAAGAGGAAGAAGAGAGACTCTTAGCTGCTCATAGGTTATACGGCAACAAATGGGCTATGATTGCTAGATTATTCCCTGGTAGGACTGATAATGCAGTGAAGAACCATTGGCATGTTATCATGGCTAGGAAACATAGAGAGCAAGCCAGCATTTATCGTCGGAAAAAGCCCTCTTCTGCTTCGCAAATCCTCCCCAAAGGGCTTGACGTCACTTTGCAAAACAACGCTTGCAGCGAATCAACTATCTCTAACACCATTGATGAATCTGCATCAACAATAACTGATCTCTCGCTCACTCCATCTTCAACCAGAGCACCCACTAGGCTCTTCACTGGGTTTAGCTCTCAAGGTGGTCATATGGGTATGCTCCATATTCCTCGTTTATTTAAAGTTCCGGATTTAAACGTTTATTCGTTACAGACTTGTTCAATTAGTTTTATGCGCTTATGAGTTTGGGCTTGCAGGTTCTACTGCAGATAAGGAAATGAGAATAGGAAGTGGAGACTTAAGCAAGTTTTACCTCAGTGGCAGTGAGTTATGCCTAACCAATCCTATGGGTGTGGACCAACCTGGTCAGTCAGATTCAAACTCATCTGAAGTGTCTGCAACAGAGTCAGTGAGCACCAAAAGGTTGAAATCCTCTTCCTCTGAAGACGGTAAAATTGGAGATGGGAAAATCAAAGCACCGTTCATTGACTTTCTTGGGGTAGGAGCCACATGAAAAAGTATTTTTGGGACAAAATTAGAGAAAAATGCTGATAGCAGAAGGGGATTATTGCTGTTCATTAATAGGAAAAAAAGAAGAAGAAAAGAAATAGTGGGTCTGAGATCTCTTTCTACAATGCGTAATGCACATTAAGTTCCATAAGTAGAAAAAGATAGCCAAAAAGTAAAAAGAGAACAGAGACTAAACTTATGGTGATGTAAGGATCTCAAATGTTATGTGCTTGGGACTTATGTAGCAGAAGGCAAGACTAGGGGACCGTGTTATGAAATGAGTCATTGAGAGATAGGGAGAGAAGGCAAGGCAAAGATAAAGGCCGATGAGATGCTGGTCTCTTTTCTGTTTGTAAACTATAAATTAACTTACCCATCTTTAATGACTTGGCAATGCCCCGTTTGCTCTTTGATACGCAATGTTCATTTGCATCAACTTCGACCATTAATCTGCTTGCCTGTTTAAGTTTTATACGAATATGATGATAGACACATGCTCTCGTAATCATTTCACCCTTTTGCTCTTCAGTTCTACCTTTCACCCTTCCTTCAACTTATGACCTGATAATTAATGTGCCCGTTGTAATAGTAATTAAACAAATATGTATAAGGAGGCTCGCTGAAATTATATTGGTGTGATTACTTGCACAAATGTGTAAAACAATCCATCAAGTCAGCACAAATGCGTAAAACCCATCATTCAGGAAATTCATGAGCTGCTCACCCGAAACTAGACAGTTACTCATCGATACATCTTTCAGGAGTGTAATCGATGCGCAAACTGGATCGCAAATCACGCTACCACAGTTGACCTTGGTGTGAACTACCTCACCGTACCACCTATTGGGTGCCGTTTTCTCCTTATTGTGGATACCTCGAGGCCTAGCTCCCCTGGTCTTATGTTGTAAATTATTCTCCTCTTTCCCAAAAAAAAAAAAAAATCCAAAATACAACTAACTTTATGGCATAACAGACTAAAGTAGAAGTGCTTTGAGTAAATTTTAGGTATGCCTCGAGCCACATGACCTAAAGAATAGTTGCTTAACTGATAATTTAATCCTTAAAATCCTCCCAAGACAATATTAAGGAGACATACAATTTGCTAAGGAAAACATTTTATAAACCAAATTAAAAAACAAAGCACTTCAACATTATCAGATTTTTGTTATCCGGATTGGTCCAGGTTTAATAAACCCAATATGATGATCCAGGTTTACTAGAGTGACATTATCAAACAATAAACCCAAGGTCGATCCATCATCTTACAAACTTTTGTCAGATTTGAAAAAAAAAACTACAGACTCAACCCCGCTTGCCGCTTCTTTTAGACGGGTTCCGGTTAATTGGACCGTCCCATTTTCGAAACACCTAGGCGGAGACGTAGTCCCTTGCCAGTGTCCTACTCAGTACTCAGTCTTTAGCTCTGATATTAACCTAGATTATCCATATATGATCTCTCAAACCCATTACCTCTTGTTAAAAACGTGATTTAAGAACTAATTTTTAAAGGTTATATGACCTTCACAAATATTATGATAAGGTAAATGACTAGAGGCTCAATATTATTATAATCACAAGTTGAACTATTAGACATGCTCTGGAGATGAGAACACAATACGAAGTCACATAGATGGATGTTGATATTTTTTCTACCAGAACACAAAAGAAGAGAAGTGGTTATGACTGTATAGGCTTCTCTATTGAGATAATTAGAGTTATTACATTTTGTGCTTTGAAGGTTCTACTACGAGCATTAGGTAACTCTATTTTCTATAGATTTCACTATATTTTGGTTATTTATCATTTACATAAAAAAATTTTAGATGTTATTTAAGTCATGTGAAACTAAATGTGTAATTATGAACAATTTTAATAATTCTTTTTGTATCTAAATATGGATATGTTCTTATTAATGATATACATGTAATGTTGAACTATATGTTTATTTTATATAAACATATTTATTGTTTTCTTAAAAAATATGCTTACATAATTTATGTGAGCTTGAATGGAATTAAATATAGTAATTAGTAGTCAATTGTTTTATGAATGTTGATTAAGCATTTTATGAACTATAGATTCATAATTAATTGAAATCAACCATCAACCTTGTTTATAATAGTTTAAAATAGGTACAATTGATATGAAATTAACGTGCATTTATGTTACTTTTTTTATTTATTATAGAAAGTTATAGTACCAAACATAACTACTGCAACAAAGAATATTACTGGCAAGCTCAACCAAGGTGAAAAGTTGAATAGAGGCATTTAAGAAATTTGGAGCACGAAAATTTGATATGCGTTAGAAAAGAAAGAGGTTTTAGAATCACTTATTTTAGTATTGGATGTACCTAAGGAGGGCAACATGGCATAGCATAAAAGGACCATGATGCAAATGAGATATAAAAAAAGAACTTGTTAGCTTGCATTAAGTTACTATGGATAATCATATTATGCATGAGTTTAGAAAGCATGAGACTATTAAGGACATATGGCTCCCTTTAGTTGCTCGATTTAGTGACCCTTTGGTGACTAAATTAAAGTCAATCACAATCAAGTTTAACACGTATAAGAAGTGGCTTGATCTTATAATACAAAAATATTTGATACATATGTTAAATACGATAAGTAAGTTGAGATTGCTAATCATGAGCTATTTGATGAACAATAAAACTAGCAATCATTTGTTTTCTACCTTCGAGTTAGAAGCATATAAAAACGCATCTAACATGTAATAAGAGAATGAAGATGATGAAGGATGCAATTAGACTTCTTCTATTAAAAGAAGAACAACTTAAAGTTTCAAAGATGAGTATATGCAATTAATTCTAACTCACTTAAAAGCTATGAATGAAAAGTGTAAGCATCATGGTAGGCTTAAGTGATAAAGGATAAGAAAAATAGTCATAATGCTCTAGACTCCACGACGGCCAATTGGAACTAAGCAAGGAAGGAAACGACCTTTGAAGAAGAAAAATATGAAACATAAGAACATAAATTTATGGGATCAAATCCCTTGTTACACTTTCCTAGTACCACCCTGTGCCGATTACATCCCATCCATCCATTAACACCTAATGGATGGATGGGATTAAAAGGGCATAGGGTGGCACGGGGAAAGTGGAATAGCCACCCCATTTCCTAAATTTATATACACAACAACTTAAGAGTTGCTGTATAAGGGATTATCTCGGTGGTCCATATCCTACATAAATATTGTTTGCTTTAAAAATTTAACAAAATATTATTTCTATATTAGTGTGGTACTTGATTTTGCCTAACTTTTAACCATGTTGTCCAAGTTTTTTAATTTAATTTTTTTCAAAAGTTTTATCATCATATGAAGTCAGTTTAATCATGCATTTAATTTCACCTACTACAAGAAAAGGATGAATTAGCAAGGGAAGATTACTGGCGGTAAAAACTGTAACAAATTATTGACATAAATCCTATTTTCGTTGAAAAAATTGTTGGGAAAATCTTGTTTATCGGCGGCAGCAATATTAGTCGTTAAATATGGAGGGAAATGAATTTACAACAGAAGCGACGGTATGAAATAACCATCGACAAATAAGGCGAAAATTATTGATGGAATAATAATTTTTCAATATATTTCAGTAATTTCGTTGATAAATTCTCAAGCTATACATCGTTGTCTACTTCTACTTGAACGTTTTTAAATATAACAAAATGATGTCATTTGGTTTATACCAAACGATGTTGTTTTGTTATCCTTAAAATGACTACCCCAAATCCCCCACCTACCGTTTCCTCCTTCTTCCTCCTCTAGATTTGCTGTTGCGTTGTGTGGAGCTGCTGTGTTTTCTCCGGCCATTGTCGTCGTCTTCTCTGGCTATTTTTAAGGTATTTTCATCTTCTCTGTGCCCTCCTCTGCTGTGCTCCTCTACGTCTTCGTGTTTGATTCGTGAAGTTAGTTTCATTTACAAATTGATTTTTGTGTAAATGTTTGTGTAAGGGATTGAGTTTGTGTATGGGCATAAGTTTGTGTTGTATGAGATTGATTTCCTTTAGCTTCATTAAGGTGGATTGTTGAATTGAAGTCACTTAGCAAACTTAGTAGAGTATTAATACCTTGGTGAACATCAATGACCTTATTCCAAAGAGAGGTCCTCTGTTTATTCCAAAGAGAGGTTCTTTGATAATATGTCCGTTGGCATAGATGATAGAGATATTAAGACTGAAAATTAAGACTTTCAAATGGATAATTTGATCACAAATAATGGAATTGATGAGTTGTATCTTATCTGAGTTAAAGAGGATTAGGATTCTCCCATTTGGATGTGTAAAAGATTTAGAAAAAAGCCTTCTAACTGCTAGGAACATTACAAGAAAAGTATGAATTCCATTAGTTTGTGTATAGGCATGAGTTTGTTTGTGTATGGCTAGAGTTGCAGGTAATTATTTCAAAAAGACCATAAAAATTTTCTGGAATGGATTTTAGGGTTTGAAATTGATATGAATGCCTAGAATGGATATTAAAATTAGTAGTTGAGATAAAATTTCTAGAATTGAGTCTTATGACTTCAAATTAACATAAAATACGAAAGCTTGAATGATAGCTTTAAAATAAGATGAAATGCTTAGAATTAGGTTTTAGGATTTGAATTAAAAAGAAATATCTATAATGGATCTTAGACTTTGAAATTAAGAAAGAATACTTGGAGTTGGTGCTTAGGACTTAAAATTAAGATAAAATTCCTAGACTAGAGTCTTAGGACTTGAGTTAAAAAGAAATACCTAGAATAGATCTTAGGATTTGAAATTAAGTTAAAATTCTTAGACTTGGCCTTTAGGGCTTGAAATTAGGATAAAATACCAAGAGTTAGGTCTTAGGCATTGAAATTAAGATAAAATACTTAGGTTGGATCTTATAACTTGAACATATTTTAGATTTTGATTTGACAATAGAGAATGTCTAAGGTTTAGTGAAAAGTGATCCTTTCTAAGTTTTTAATTCAACTTCCTATAATCAATGAAAATAAGTCAATCAATTTAGAAGTGTGAAGCCAATTCATTGTCTTAATTTGAACCACTATAACATTGTATTTATTAGGAACCATTGTACTAGACTTACTCTGTAGCGCCCCCTTATCATAGGATATGTACCGGGACGCCCGTAGGTCATTCCGATACACACCCTATGATAAGGGTGCGCTACGAACAAACTAACACTCCACATGGCATCAAAAATCATAAAGCATTAAAATGAAATCCACTAA
>JANZLD010000002.1:19211843-19222770 GCA_026413575.1 Erythroxylum carthagenense | reverse complement strand
TGCCGGTCCGGGAATTTTCTCCGGACAATTCCAGAAAAATTTCCATAAATCCCTAAAAATGTAAAACACTCAATGGCACACTTCAAATAATTTTTCAAATACGATTATCCCATAAATTTCACAAAAGATCTCAATTTGAAACCTAAGCCGAAAAATATCATGAATGCATGTATACCATGTGCAAGTGCAACAAACTATCAATCATAGAGGCTATATGTTGTATGTGCATGCCGAGATATAATTTAATACTTCTAACCCGTCCCAAATTACCAATAAACCCTTCCTATAGGAGATGGGATGTTACATACTCGCTATCTAATGAGAGTCAAGCATATTTATAAAACGAACATTACATTGTCGTAGCCTAGGTTTTAAAGAGTGTAAGTATATGACATTCTTCTTGAGTTCCTTACTAAGTTCCTTTCATTCTTTTGTCTCCAAAGAAATATGATTAGTGACAACAACCTCTATCTTGTCCTTACCATCTATCTTAAAAACTTCTTATAATATTGAATTAACATGATCAATAGAGTTAATGGAAAAAACAAAATGAACATCATTAGAATACATCATGGCTTTAAAGATACTAAAATGGATTACTTCTCCATGAAGTTCCATTGTGAGGGTCCAATCATACCCATTTAGTGTGGGTTATGTTTAGGGATGATCTTTCTAAAATAATTGGTGCAGTGTTAGGAGAAGAATCATCAAATGTACTAAGAATATAAAAGTCAAGTAGAAACATTTACTCATTTACAAATATAACAACATCCATAACCACCATTTATAGTATCTATTAGTATGATCATTTAATTAAATAACAACATCAATTTCTTTGGAAGTTTATAAATTTAACAAAGTATACACAAATAACAACACAATGTTAATGGATACTTCTAAATGTAGCATAGGTCTCCTAATAGTGGTGTTGCCTATTTTATAAAGAATGGTGAACATATCTCGTTCCTTGCACTAAAGAGGATTTTTTCATTAAAATGCTGCCTAGACACTCTCACCTATTCTTATCTTCTTATCATTATTTAGTTTTTTTTTACGAAATAACTTCTTTAAAAATTTTGTATACCTTGGTATGCGCTTGATGGCATTTGATAGAGGGATGTTCACTTTTCTAAATTTGTTTATGATCTCATTATCTTCTTATTTTTTCTTTTCCCTTGCTGACTAGTAAATCCTCCATTCCTTTTCACTTTTCCTTCCACTTGAGCCTCTTAACGACTAGTAAATCCTCCATTCCTCTCCCATCTCCTTCTTTCATAACTCAATCACTAATGATATAAAAATCCTCCTTTATTTCTCACTCACTATCAAAGAGATTAAGAAAACTATTTTTAATATAAATCCTCAACAGTGCAAGCTTCAACTTAAAAGATGTTAGGACCTAAAATTAGGATAAGTGGTTGTTTCTTAATGATATCGAAATCATAATGATATCAAATATGAAAAAGTACTATATTTAGGGTAAAAGATAATAGAATCCTTTATGGTTTAACAAAGTTTAATCGAATTTGTATATGCTTCTATATTTTGCAGCGTAGTCATTTTGCATCTTTTTACTTCATTGAATATATAACTTTTATCATCCTTTTTATATTTTAAAAGGCAAATGACTGGACTTTCTTGCATGACATGGCAGTAATTAGATGCTATAACTAAGACTTATGAGCATGAATTTATATCAATTTGCATACAGTTTTAAAATTCATTGTCTTATTTGCTTTGTTTTAGTTATCTTATTTGGCCGTCAGCTTTCGGGAGTTGCTCCTTCATCATCTTCCTTCACATACTTCAGGAAGATCCTTCTACGTGTTGATTGAGGTAAGTGATTTTGTTATTTACTAGGTTTTTTTGTTCTTGGTTTAATTTGGGTATTTTTTATGGTTTGAACTTCCCATTTGAACTTCCAGCTTTTTTTTTTATGTAAATCGCATGTACCAACTGAATTTTTTTTGTGCTATGAACTTCGATCTATCAATAAATTAATATAGGATGGATTTGACTTATAGTTGCAAATATCTTAATTATGTCAGTCTGTTATTTCAATGATACTCTCTAAAATGATTAGGTTTTCTTTACTTTAGTAATTTTATTATAAACACATTAGATAATTTGTATATGTTACAATAATTTATTAAAATAAGTATTCATATTTTTGTGAATACTTATTTTATTTGGCACTAGTACATATATTATTTAGGTTAAATGTCAAACTTCTACACTTTAATTCTCTTCTAACATATATGATTACAAACAAAAAAATATATCTGCAGTTAATAAATAATTTTGATCTTAACCCATAAACCTTAACTCATAACCCGTGATGCAGCTCCCATGAGGCTTATCTGTAAAAAATATCATGAGCCTAGGAGTCACAACGAGAACTTGTTTTCTTGAATCACAAGTGTATTCTTTTCAAATTAATTCAGTTGGTTAATACTTAGGGAATCTTATGTAAAGTTTAGATGATTTGTAAACTTTGGCGAACATAAATGATCCTAACTATGGAATCATTGTTTTAAATTAACAATTTTGCAGAAATGAGTAATGTTGATAGATGTTGGATGTATAAACGACTAACACCTAATGGTTTCATTAATCCTGAGTTTGATGAGGGAGTTGAAGCTTTTATTCATTATGCATGTTCTCAACCTGCATATATGGATGACCCAAAGATCAAATGTCCATGAAAAAGTGCAAACACATTCATTTCATTCCAATTGATGAAGTTAATGGGCATTTACTGAGAAAAGGGTTTATCCTCAATTATTTTGAGTGGACACGACATGGATAACTATTGATTTGTAACACCTTAAAAGGTAATCAAGTACAATTGTCTGTGACCTTAAATGAGTTTGAAGGGGGATTAAATTTAGAACAAATTATATGGATGGAAATGAAAATCCTTATATGCAAATGGTTTATAATGCAAACGATTATACCTTTTAGGAAAATATGGAAAATCTTGAAGAAGAACTCAACCCACATGTAAGACAACTTTTTGACTTACTACAGTCAGTTAACCAAGAATTATGGCCAAATTGTGAGACAATGACCCAATTGTCTTCAATTACTAGAATATTGAACATAAAGTCTGAAGGACATATCTCGGATCATAGTTTTGATAAAATTCTTAAATGGTGTAACGAATCATTACCTCTTGATCATACAATGATTGATAGTTTTTATAATATGAAGAAATTTATTAGGGGTCTTAGTTTGCCTATTGCAAAGATTGATTGTTGCAAATTGGAATGTATGTTGTATTGGAGAGATGATATGGAATTATAAGAGTGCAAATTTTGTGGTCAACCTAGGTTCAAGCCTAGAAAGCATTCAATGAAAGTATCCTAGAAGTGGATGTATTATTTTCTGCTAACTCTGAGACTTCAAAGACTATATGTTTCTAATATTACTGCATCTCATATGAGATGACATAATGAACACGAACGGGAAGTTGAAATAATGAGTCATCTATCAGATGCGCTGGTATGGAAACATTTCAATGCCACCCATCTTACGTTTGTAGTTGAAAATCAAAATGTTAGGTTGGGATTGTCAACGGATGGATTCTAACCTTTTGGTTAATCTAGCCAGCAATATTCATCATGGCCAATCATAATTACATCTTATAACTTGCCTCCATGGATGTGTATGAAAGACGCATATATATTCTTGACAGTGATTGCGCCAGGGCCTTCAAATCTGAAGCATAGAATTGATGTATTCTTACAATCATTGATATCTGAATTGCAACATCTTTAGGAATATGGTGTCCAAACATATGCTGTGTCTCTGAAACAAAATTTTATGTTGAGAGTGGCTTCGATGTGGACCATTAGTGATTTTCTGGCATATGCCATGTTGTCTGGATAGAGCACAATAGGAAAATTGGGTTGTCCTTATTGTTGCAATGATTCTGATGCATTTTATATTCCAAATAGGGGAAAAATATGTTGGTTTGAAAGTCATAGGAAATTTCTTCCTCCAGATCATCCATTTAGACGCAATAAACAAAAGTTCGTTAAGAATAGGATGGTAAAAACACCTCCTCCCTCTCACAAAGCTGGTGAAGACATTTTACAGGAGATTGAGGAATTATGTTTGCTGAAAGTTACAAAATTTAAAGCTAATAAAGTAAATACAAACGTTAACAAAAGCTTTGGTTGGAGAAAACAAAGCATTTTTTGCTATTTGCCATATTGAAAAACTAATTTGATACGTCATAATCTAGATTTGATACATATTGAAAAAATATTTTTAACAAAATTTTCAATACCATAATGAACATTGAAGGGAGCACAAAAGACAATGCAAAATTACGAGTTGATTTGTAACTTTTTTATAAAAGGAATGAGTTACATAAAGATCTTCGCACCGGTAAATATTTGAAAGCATGTTGCACTTTGGACAAAAACAAAAGGAAATTTTGTGTGAATGGTTGAAAATTCTAAAGTTTCCCGATGGTTATATTTCAAACTTGGCAAGGTGTGTGGACATGAGGAAGTACTAATTATTTGGGATGAAAAATCATAATTGTCATGTGTTTACGCAAATACTAATTCCAATTGCATTTCAGGAGTTGCTATCGAATAAGGTTTAGGAAGTAATAACAGAATTAAATTTATTTTTTAAAAGTTTAACATCATTTGAAATCAAGTTGGCTGAAATGGAAAAACTAGAAAGGAAAATTCTAGTAATTTTGTGTAAGTTAGAAGGTTTTTTTTTTCCTCCAAGCTTCTTTAATTGTATGAAGCATCTACCTGTGCACTTAGCACATGAGGCAAAACTGGTCGGTCTAGTTTAATATCGATGGATGTATTCGTTTGAGAGGTAATTCCAAAAAAATTATTGTAAATGAAGTAATAATAATATGTTTTAACTACTAAATTGTAATAACCATATTCTCTAATATAGGTATTTGCATCACTTGAAGAAAAATGTTAAAAACAAGACTAAAGTTGAAGGTTCGATATGTAATGCTTATTTAATGGAGGAAGCTAGTACATTTTGTTCACATTATTTTGAGCTGCATGTTCACACAAGAGAAAGAAAAGCTCCTCGTAATGACGATGAGGAGGAACGAGCGATGTTGATGGTAACCTATCTATTTTCACATATCCTGGATGAACATATGGACTTTCAATAAAAAGAATGTTAACAGAGGAAGAAATTAAGGCTGCCCATGATTACATTTTATTGAACCATCAAAAGGTTCAACCTTTCATGTAGTAAGTTGAAATGATTATTTCGGTTTTCAAATTTTGTGTTGTTCATAACTGAAATACATAATAATATTTTTAGATTATAAGAGGAATTATTACACGAGCTGATGCCAGACAAAACATAGGATGATATAAACAAAGAAGTCGAAAGACACTTTTGTTGATGGTTCGAGAGATATGTAAGTTTTCACATACAAATATTCAAATGATTGAATTATAAGATTTAAGTGTTCAAATGACATTATACTCTTTAATATGATAATTTCTTTTATGTAGGCCTTAGAAAATCCAATAGAGAACAAGTTTATATGTGATCTTGCAAAAGGACCTTTGTGAATAGTTAAATCATATCCGGTGTATTTCATTAATGGATACAAATATCATATAGAATATTATGGTTATAGCATGACAATAATATATAGTGGAGTTTGCATACAGAGAGAATTGATAGATTACTATGGTAAAATTATTGAGATACTTAAAATTGAGTACCTTAAATTACCAATAAAGCAAAATGTGATATTTAAGTGTGACTGCTTTGACCCGACTCTAAATGTTGGAACAAAATTGCATAGTCGATACAATCTAGTTGAAATCAAGAATCGAAGAAGATTGAGATAAGTTGAACCCTTCATATTGGTAATGCAAACGAAACAGGTGTGTTATGTCCCTTTTTCGAGGTTACGATGAGATAAGTCAGATTGGTTGGCCGTTTGCAAAGTTAAACCTAGAGGTGTTTTTGAATCACATGAAAAAAGAGAACAACGAATTGAAAGTGAAGCGTTTCAGGAAGATGTTTACGAAATAAATGCATTTATTACATATGATGATAATGAACCTTTGAACGATCCATCTAACAAATATGTTAAAATTTTATCTAGAGAGAATGACGAGGGCCAGAGATCTAAAGAAAAGCTAGAGGTTGATTCTTATTCTTCAGAAAAAGAAGATGATTGTAATTTACAATTAAGTTACGATAGCAATTAATTTGTGTTTGTCATTGAATATTTTATTCAACAAATCAATTATTTCCTTTTCAATATATTATGTAAAATATTGAATTCAAATTCTTAATCAAGGAATGTCGACATGGCAATTGGTTCCGGATGGTAGTAATTCATTCCGTTAGGAGAAATATGGTAAAATTGTCCATACCGAAGGAATAAACAATGCAAGAAAAATGTCCACTTCATACACTAATGATTGTTTGCCTTTTATGGTTGATCTTCTGCTTCAAGGTGTTTAGTATCATCTGAACAACGTCACTTTCCTTATTATATACATCTTATTTCCTTTTATGAAGCTATTATATATATTTACATTTGATGGTATATACTATATGTTGTTTTAAGTTTCTTTGAATCTCGAAGATGACATGTATGCCCATAGAGGTGGGAGTGATGTCACAATGGTCCTTAAAGGATTAGGGAAATCGGTTGTTTTGAAAAATTTGTCAATTCCACAGACCTTGTTTGGACATTCACGTATGCATGTCACTCCAAATTTGGTTCGTTTAACGATTTTCTAGTATGACAATATCTAAGTTCTATATTGATTATGTTTTAGGAAAACCGTTTCGTGCTGACAATTCATCTGGACAGTTTGTCTTCCATACTAAATCTGGTGACTCATTCATTGTATCCCCTACAAGTTTAGTTATAGCAGAAACATTGTTGTAAGAAGGTGTTAAAAACCCTACACTTGAGGGAAGAATTATTATTGTTTCAATTGGTGCGTTCGAACATTTCAGGACCATTTTTAGGACCCTTTTTAGGAATCCAGACATTGGGGACTCATTTACCTTTACCGACTCTCATGTCACTTGGAATCCAAGAAAATAATTATATCATTATCATTAATCGATGTTTATAAACTGGACTCAACTTTAAAGTTATTTATTGTTGTATCTGTAAGAATTTTTCAAACGACCTCCCTACTAGTTAGGGGTCAAGCTACGTCCTATTGAGTGTGGGTTGTTATTGTTCTTGTTCTATGACATTATTAACCTTTTAATTCAAAGTTTGTACTTGAATATGATATTCAACAAATCGCCTTATTTCCTTTTGAATATATTGTATAAAATATTGAATTCAAATTCTTATATTTTTAGAAAATTCAATAAACAATGAATTTCAGGTAAAAATATGCCACTAAAGAGACAATGTGATGTAATGTGGCCTAAGTTCAGACACATGTTCAGAGGTACTTACTGTGAAGGTTCAACTGAATCACCTCCTCCTCTTTTAGGGTCTACATTTATAGATGACGCATCACCTGTTGTTCCTCATGCTACACCATCCACCACTCCTACATCATCCACTACCCCTATATCGGATGAAGGAGACGGCCGCTAGCTTGAAGCCGAGGGACCTGATGGAAGAATGTACATAACAATTGTCAATAATCTGTAAGTAAAATTATATGAAACACTATATGTTTATAATTAAGTTATAGGTTTAAATTTTTGCAAATGGTATAAAATTATTTGTTCTTATATTAGGTTGATTACGTCTGGACCGCACTCTAAAAATATGACATCTAAATTTATGAAGAGGATTGATCCTAAGGGTTATGTATGGAAGAATATCTCTCAGGCCACAAAGAAATTTTACTTTCAGGAGTTTGAGGTAAAATAAAAAATTATTTTCTTTTTTAATTGATTTGTATATATTAATTAGATAAATATTATTACATTATAAGTATTTATCGAATTTTTTCCTTTTATTTTAGAAAGAATTTTTTGGGATTCTAATTTCGACGCAGTCATACATAATGTATGGAAGAGACGAGCATGTACACATTATCGTGACTTTATTGGTGTAATATACAAGGTTGGTGTACGACCACCTTATATTTTTGAGCAAATATGGAGTCGTTGGCAAGAGTATTAGACATCACCTGAGACAATGTGTATCTCTGAGCATAACTTGATCAACAGACATGGAGGACTGGGGGAAGTGAGTCTTCCCATACGTACGGGAGGATCAATTATCCACCACGAGTATACAAAGAGACTTGTAAGTATCTAAACTTTACACTTATATTCTAATTGTTTTACTTTGCTGTATTTCAATTTAAATTGATGTGTGAATGTTGAAATGAAAATATGTGTATTATGGATAATGATAATGGTATAAATGTCTGGTGCCATATATGGCTGTGTTGAGTTATTTTCTTTGTTCTATAGGAGGTAAATATAATAAAAATAGAGAAAACTCTGCCAAAATTTTTATAAATTTTAGATCACTTATAACATTTTATTCTTATTCAAGAAAAGTCTCTGGGCATGAGACCTACACCTCGTCAACTGTTTTTGCACACTCACACCAACAAACATGATGGTATGACATTCGTCAATACCCGATGTAGAGAACTGAATGTAAATGAAATTTATGCTTTAATATTAATTCTTAATAATTATCACTTACTAATATAAACATTGCCTCCTAATAGGACCAAATACAAGAAAGCATTCAGCGACAGTTTCAGCACGAACAAATTGTTGATGAGAGTCAGACATATTTTGATGCAATGGGTGGTAGGGACCATTGTGGAATGATCTTCGGGCTAGGTTTATTTGCGAATATATGTTATTAGCAATCCTCCACGTCCAGTACAGCAACATCTAGTAGACGGTCACAAACCAATGAAGTCAATCAGCTTCAGACCACAATGGAGACATTGATGGACTATATAACTCAGCTGAGACATGAGGTGGATGAGTTAAAGGTAAGGGGTGATACCTCAGAGCAGCCGTAGTCACCAGAACAATAGGATTGTTGTAGTTATTTTCTTTGAATTACAAAGACTTATTATGTACATTATAATGTTTTTATTATCAATTAAGATAATTTTTACTTTATATTATCAATCAACTTTCTGTTTAAACAAATTAAATATACAAACAAATCAAAATATTATGCACAATTAATTCATAACTGTTGAAATTATGCATTAATCATTAGATCATGAAATAAAATTTCATGTCGGGATTTTTTTAAAAATCTTTTAATTGTATTTACCAACGAAAAATAAAAGTAAGTCAGTAAAATCTATTATATTTACCAAAGGTTTTTGGCGTTCCGTCGGTAAAATGTTAGATATTTACCGACAGTAACTCTTTGTTCCGTTGGTAATATTAGAAATCGTCAGGATTTTCTGAACTGTGGTTTACCCACGGTCAATCATAATCCTCGGAATATCACCGACGAAATAACCAGTATCGTCGAAAAATATTCGGACGGAATATTTACGTCCGTAGGTAAATTTACCGACAGTTCACAGTAAATACATCGATAAATTTACCGACGGTCATATCCATCCGTCTGTTTATTTACCTATGGCCGTTTTAACGATGTCATTGTTCATCGATAATTTATATTACCGACGGAATATAAATGTTTTCCGTAGGAAATTTCCGTCACTAAACGACGTTTTTCTTGTAGTGACCTACTAAATTTTAATTTCTAATTTGATACAATCACATTACATCAAATCTAATTTAAATCTTATTTAGGATAAAATAATATCCATTTAACTTAATCGTGACTAAGTGCATTCATTTAACTTTAATTATGCTAAATCAATCTATTTTATTTTAAATGTTTGTCTTATATCACATCCACTTAGGTTTGATGGCATATTATCATGACCAATTTATGTTGAAGTTTCATTATGTCATTCTTAATTATATTTTTATTTTAAATTTATTTTAAATAATAAATTACAATTAAAATTTTAAACTTTACTTAAATTTATAATTCTAATTAAACTATTTAGAATAATAATAAAATATTCAAAATTTTAATTTATTAAAAATCTAGCATGTGGTTAACTCTCTAGTTATCTGATGTAGTACTCTACGTGACTTATTGATAAATAAACATTCAGCTGTAAAAATTTATACACTAAAAATTTATCAAAAATAAGAAACCTGAAATAAAAATCCTGAATTTTTACCTCAAGCTATCTCCTTTTCCTCTAGTACCAAAGTACTTACAATTTGAAATTCAAAGCAGGAAATCTCATTTGAGTTCGTTACAGACGGCTAGAACAAACTCATATGTCTTGGTGGCCCTAGTTATTGCATTGATAAGCACAGAAGCTATTATTATTGTAGGCAAAAGTGGCATTTTCTGACAAGAAAGGTGACGATTATAATGATGGAGAAGGTAACAGTGGCAAAGAAAAAGGAATTAATAAAATATGATGAGATGGAACATTCGGCTTTGGGGCACGCACGACCTTATCGTAAGGCAGTTACAAGAAGACTTATATTGCCTACTTCAATGTCCCGGAAAAAAGCCCAAGCATACCAAATAAAAGGGTTACTTTGATAAAATTTTACGATAAAAGGTATAAAAGGGTTACTTTGATAAAATTTTACGATAAAAGGTTTAAAGTTTAAAGAATTTAACTTATATAAGTTTATCATGAAATGATTATATAATAAAGATTGAATAAATTGAAGAATTTGAAATAAGATTAAAAAAGGGAATATTTTTATCCACCGAAAAAATTTAGGGACCGTTTGGTTTCACTTTTATTTTTTGTTGTTGTTTTTAGTTTCTGTTTTTATTTTTAGTTTCTGTTTTTTAAAATAAAAACCTATTTGGTTGAGATTTATAATATAAAAATTGAAAATAAAAACCTGTTTGGTTGAGATTTCTAATAAACTTATTATTATT
>JANZLD010000002.1:19185526-19211743 GCA_026413575.1 Erythroxylum carthagenense | reverse complement strand
GTAACAGAGTAAGCCAAACACGTTTTACTTACCTGTTTTTCTTTTTACAAAAATGACAACAAAAAGGGAAAAAATAGAAATAAACAGCCCCTTGGAGTTTAATTAAAAACGAAAACTGTTAAAAACTAACAAATTTATTATGATTTATAATAATCGATTAGACTATAAAAATTGGTTAATTACTTAATAAACTGACAAATTTTTAATAACAAGAGATTTTAGATAAACTTAATCAAAAAATTAGTCGATTTAAGATTTTTACAGATGAATCATTCAAACTGATTATGTTATGATATAAGGCGATAGTGAAAGCAAGATCAAGACCAAGATGAGCGAGAAGGAAAACAAATTTGGGCAAGAATAATAGTAAATATGAGACATAAGGATTGACGTGGTTCATCCCAATTGAGCTACTTCCATGGATAACGATGAGCAAAAAACTCACTATAACAAAAAAGAGTACAAATTAAATCCTTTAAGCACAATGAGGGTATAAATTTTGTATATAATCTCAAAAAATAAAACTCTCTTGTAAAATAAAAGTGAATATAAATTTGAGCTAATATGGTGAAGATATACTCTCAAATTTTTACAAGTTTCTTAATATTGCATGCATGAAAAATGGAGGGGCTCAAGATGTGTTTATAATGCTCAAACTCTCCCCACCTTTACCTTGCACCATAGCCAATTTGTCTTCAAAGTTGGCAAGAAATGGTTGAGTTGTCCACAAAGAAATAGTGCATTGATTGATGCATTAAAAGTTTAGCTTGAGAAGTTTGACCTTAGATTTCTTAACAAATAAGTCAACATTTTTTGTTGATGAAGAAGAGTTTGAGTCATATACTCAATAATCTCCACCTTGACTCAAATTCGACCAATTACTCATTGCCATATAAAACTCCAAAGGGTAATTAGATGCTGCGAACACCGATTAAGTCCAAGCTATTCTCGAACTTAGCAATAGGTAGTGGCTTTTTTAACCTATCTATAGGATTGTCAGACGTGTGAACTTTCTTCATAACAATTTCTTCATCAGCAACAATGTCTCTGATGTAGTGGTACTTTACACTAATATGCTTAGTTTTGGAGTGATAGGCAGATGAATAACACTCTAACTATTTGAAAACACAATAGTAGTATCCTATATGGTACCAAGCTCAATAATGAGACCATCAACCAAGTAGCCTCCTTCACACCTTTTGTAGCTGCACCGTACTCTGCCTCTGTAGTAGACAAAGCTATTATAGATTGTGGTGATGCTTTCCAATTGATAGCATCAGAACACAAAGTGAAGATGTAACCAGAGAGAGACCGTTGTTTATCAAGGTCACCACCATAATCAAAGTCCACCAAATTGATAACATTAGTAGATGTTGCCTTTTTTCTATCAAACATCAAGCCAAGATTAGAAGAACCCTTTAAATATTGAAGTGTCCATTTGACAACATCCTAATTAACCTTGCTAGGATTGTGCATAAAACGACTTACCATGTTAATCGTATATGCTAGATCAGGTCTAATGCAAATCATGGCATATATAAGACTACCAACAATATTAGAATATAGAACGTTCAACATATGTTCTATTTTTTCCTTCGTTTTTGGACAAAGATCAGATGACAACTTGAAATGAGCAACGAGAGGCATCGAGACGGGCTTGCAAGAGCCTATGTTAAATCTGTCAAGAATCTTTTGTATATAGTTATTTTGAGACAAAACAACTTCCTAGTCTATCGATCCCTTTGTATCTCCATGTTGAGAATCTTTTTGCCACACCAAGGTCTTTCATTTCAAACTCTTTATTGAGATGAGATTTAAAATTGTCGATCAAAGACTTGTCATGAGAAGCAATGAGCATATCATCAACATATAGCAACAAGTACACGAAATACCTACCTACATATTGTCGAAAATAGATGTAATTGTCAAATTGGCATCTAGTGAAGGCTTGCCCGATCATAAAGGTATTAAATCTTTTGTACTACTATCTTGGAGCTTGCTTAAGCCCATAAAGTGATTTCTTCAAGCGAAAAACACAATGCTCCTTACTAGGAACAACAAAACCCTTAAAGTGCTTCATGTATATCTCTTGCTCGAGTTCTCCATGTAGGAAAGTAATTTTCACATCTAGTTGCTCCAACTCCAAATTAAATAGAGCAACAAGAGAAAGAAGAACACGAATGAAGGTATGATAAAAAACAAGAGAGAAATTTCATTAAAATCAATACCTTCCTTTTGTTCAAAACCACAAACAAGAAAATGTGCTTTCCACCTTGCTTATTTAACCCTGAGGATGCCATCTTTCTTCTTATAAATCCATTTACAACTCAATTGTCGCTTGCCTTTAGGAAGCTTACATATATCCTAAGTATAGCTTTTATGGAGACTTTCAATTTCTTCATTCATTGCCATTAGCAGCTTAGACGAATTAGCATAATAAATAGCTTCAGAATAAGAGAAAGGTTTAATACCTTTAGGAATTTCTCGTGCAACTGAGAGTGCATAAGCAACCAAGTGGTCATCATTTTCAGTGTATTTAATAAGCTTCTGGATAATTCTCTTTGGATGATCTCAAGCGATAAAATGCTCCTATTGAGGCAGAATAGGAGTAATGGTACTACAGACATCATGAATGTCATCAACATCGCTAGACTGAGTAGTAGAGGAATTAGGAGCATCAAAATTGGGAGGAGGTGGCGATCTCACCTCTAACTCCACCTTCTTACTAGTATCCTACTAACCACTTGTATCAGTAGAAGGACCAAAATCTTTTCTAGAAGAAAGTAATGCATTTTTATTAAATTTCACATCTCTATTAAGAATGATTTTATGGGACTCAGGGTCAGTACACCATAAACAATAGCCTTTTGATTCGAAAGTAGATATGCACTTTTTAGCTTTAAGTGCTATTTTTCCATCATTAACATGTGCATAAGCAGGACATCTAAACACTTTTAAATTAGAGTAGTCAACAGGATTACTTGACCAAACTTCCTCTGGAATTCTAAAATCAAGAGATGAATATGGGGAGCGATTGGCCAAATAACATGCTATAGAACCTGCTTCACACCAAAGATCACGTCGATGAGATAATCTAGCATTAAAGAGCATACAATAAGCTCTCTCAGGTAGAGTCTTGTTCATTCGTTCTGCAACGTTGTTCTGATAGGGCTTACCAACCAATATCTTGTGTCTAGCAATTCTAACTTGAGTGCATAATTCATTGAAATATGTTTCATAGAACTTTAATCCATTGTATGTTCTAAGCTTCTTCACCTTCTTCCTAATTTGGTTCTCAACAAGGGCTTTTCGCTTCTTAAAACTAGGAAAAGCTTCATTTTTATGCCTCAAGAAATAAACCTAAACCTTGAGGGAGAAGTCATCAATCAAGGTCATCATATAACTTTTTCCTCCAATAAAGAGAACTTTAGAAGGTCCCAAAGATCTGAAAGAATGTAATCAAGGACACCTTTGAAACGATGTGTAGCAATGGAGAAGCTGACTTTTTTCTACTTAACAAAGACATAATGCTCACAAAATTTCAATTTACTCGTACCATCACTAAAAATACCTTTCTTGCTCAACAAATTCATACCTTTCTCACTCATATGGCCTAGGAACATATGTCATAAACGAGTGAGATCCCTATCAGACAATAAAGATGTGAACATAGCGGTTAAACCTCTGATAGTCGAACCTTGCAAGACATAAAGGCTACTAAGCCTATTACCTTTCATAATGACCAAAGAACCTTTAAATACCTTCAAAATTACTCCTTCAGTTGAATACTTACACCCAAGTAAGTCAAGGGTGACTAAGAAAATTAGGTTACGTTTTAAATCAGAAATATGTCACACGTTGGTTACTGTCCTAATACAACCACCATGGGTCTTGATCTGTACATTACCTATGCCAACAACCTTGCAATGAGTGTCATTGCCCATGAAAACAACTTCACGGTCAATAGGTTCATAGGTGGAGAACCAGTCTCTGTGAGAAGACATGTGGTATGTATAACCAGAATCTAAAATCCACTTGGTCGTACTTCTTTTTTTAAAAGAGTTATCCAATAATATATCACCATTAGACTCAATGTCAACAATAACAGCTTCAGCTGTAGGTTTTTGATGTTTCTTTCCTTTTTCATCTTTCTCCTTTTTATTTTTCAATTTATAACACTTGAAAATTTCATGCTCAATTTTCTTACAATATCGATAGGTCTTGGAATTACATCCCCTAGATTTTGACCTAGATTTCTTTTTACTTGTACTCCCTTTTTCAACTACTCTACCCCTAACAGACAAGCCCTCGGCTTTATCATCTGAGTGAACCTCAAGGTCAAAATTTTCCTTAGACAATTAGTTGAACCTGACATCCTCAAAAGACAACGTATCATTATTTCTATATAACATAATCTCCTTGAAGTGTTTATAGGTAGATGTAAAGAGACAACCAGTAAAACAACCTTGTCCTCGTCATTAACTATAACAAATAAATTTTTAAGGTTAATAATAATTAAATTGAACTTGTCAAGATGAGATTGAATGGGAGTACCTTTGACCATATGGAACGTGTACAAACGCTCTTTGAGACGAAGTTTGTTTGCTAGACTTTTGGTCATTTACAGGGACTTAAGCTTTAACCAAAGTTTGGCAACAGTGGTTTCATGAACCACCTCTTGAAGCACCTTCTTGGAGAGACAAAGTTGGATCGTCAAAAGCACCTTTTCATCTAAATCCTCCCATTGCTCATCAGTCATTAATTAGGCTTCTTTGATTTCCTGTCTAGGGCCTTCTTTAATCCATTCTGGGTGAGAACGACCTTCATCTGGACTCTCCAAATGAAAAAAAAATCTTGCCATCAAACTTCTCGATATCAAATTTTGTAATGGTAGACATCTTGAGCCGTAGCTTTGATATCACTTGTTATGATATAAGGTGATAGCGGAAGCATGATCGAGACCAAGATGAACGAGAAGTAAAATAAATTTGGGCAAAAATAATAGTAAATATAAGACATAAGGATTTACATGGTTCACCAAAGTTGGGCTACTTCTACTGATAACGATGAACAAAAAAGTCACTATTACGGAGAAGAGTACAAATTAAATCCTTTAAGCACAATGAGGATATAAATTTTATGCATAATGTCACAAAATAAAACTCTCTTGTAAAATACAAGTTAATACAAATTTCAGCTAATATGGTGAAGATATTGCATGCATGAAAAATGGAAGGGCTCAAGATGTATTTATAATGCTCAAACTCTCACCACATTTTCCTTGCACCATAAGCCAATTTGTCTTCAAAGTCAGTAAGGAATGGTTGAGTTGTCCACCAAAAAAACATTGCATTAATTGGAGCATTAAATGTTTGGCTTGAGAAGTTTGACCTTAGATTCCTTAGCGAATAAGCCAACATTTATTATTGATGAAGAATAGTTTTGTTGATGAAGAAGAGTTTGAGTCATATACTCAATAATCATTTAATGTTGATGAAGAAGAGTTTGAGTTATATATTGAATAGATTCGTTTTTTTAATCATTGTTTATAACTACACTTTTATGACCACTTGTAATTACAACACTCCATCTATAAATTAAACGCTTTCTACAATAAAAAAATCCAACTAAAAGGAGAAGAACATTAATATATGGTTTAAGATGCAAATCTTATATTTCAAAATCCAAATAGATCAAACTTTTATGACCATTTGTAATCACAACACTCTAGCAAGCATGCAAGTCATGGTCAGATTTTAATTTGAATATTATTCAACAGAGAAAATGGCAAGGTGAAACACAAGAGGAAGAGGAGAAGATTTTGGGTGAAAATTTAGGATTTTTTATTTTAAATAAATTTATTAATATATAGATTTTTGGCCACATAGATGCTTCTTTGTCAATGAGTCCTGATGTACTAATTCTGTTGGACCCCACACCTCACCCGTAGGTGTTTGCGGGTTATACCGCGGCGCATATTTGCAGGTTATACCATGGCATCCAACCTCAGGTGATGAGAAGAAGATCGGGTGAAAGAAAATGAGAGATTTCGTTTGTATGAGTTCTTATTGAACTATTGTTAAGTTTAGAATGTTGTTGAGAAATTGAGAATTATTGTGCATTGTGTACTTTGGATTTTGATCATTGGAAATTGTATATAGCTTGGAATGCCATTAATGTAATGTAAGCGTTTAGTTCATGATGTATTTGGATTATGAAATTGTATAAGAACTTATGTATGGTTATGATAGATAAGAATGAATGGGTTGTATAAGGAATTGATTTATAAAGTTGAGTATGAATTGTATTGCATTATGAGATTCTTACATATCTAATCATGGGTCATGCTTAAAGTTTCTCAACTCATCATCCATACTTAGTTCACATTCTAAGTTCACAACCATCTATAAACCAATTAATAATTCAAAGCTATACATAAACTCATATTCCATTATGACATTTACACTAAAAATTCGGGGTCCAACAATTTCAATATAGTTAACTAGAGAGTTAATAGTGAGTTGGTTTTATAATAAGCTAAAAGTTAAAATATTTTAGTTTTGATAATTCTGAAATATATTATAAAATTAGACAAAGCTCATAATTTTAAATATAATTTATTCTTATTTTAATAAATTTTTAAGTTCCAATTAAATTTCAATTAGATTTAATAATTTGTAATTGTGATCACTTTGTTTTAATTGTGACTAATTGAATTTGATTGAAAAATATTGGCATCAATGTTTATTTCAATTTTGAGTTAAATATCTTTTACTTTTACAAAATTTATTTGGAAAAAGAAAAAATGAAAAGGAACAAAATAAAAAGAAATAACTAATTGGAGAGAAATAATAAAAAGCAAAAAAGCAAAATAGAAAGGGAACAATAACAGACTCTCCCGGAGAAGAAGAAATGGGAGCATAAGGAAAAAACAGATGCAATTGCACTTGGAAGACATGAGGGAGAATGAGTAGAAAGAAAAAAAAAAGAAAAGAAGGAAAAATCTTAGAGGACCTCTTATTAGTTAGTTTTGGCTTCCTTCGTTTTTCTGTGGAAGAATGAAAAATTCCAACCTTGACAAATAACCATCATCATCTTCACCGGAAATGACACCTCTCATTCCAAGAATCTAAAAACCTCCATTCTCAAAAACCTTATCCTTATTGTTGATGGTGTCATTACCTTCAGTAGCTGAAGACTACTTTTACCACAATGTTCATTACCTTCTTCTAGTCCCTGGTAAGATTGTCATACGATTTAAGATTAATGGTGTTCCTCCATAATAAATAAGTTGCAAAGGAAAAATGAAAACAAGAGAATTGAGAGAAACTAAGAGGGGAATGGCCTTAAAGGGGAAGAAAAAATAAGAATAGATGAACATTAGTGAGAGGAGAGCTGAATAATTGACCAAACTGGAGAGAAAATGTGGATAAATGTGAAGAGAGGTTAAAAAAGCTACGAAGAAAGAGAGCAAGCATTATAGGGAACCATTTATTTTTGGTATAATAATTTTGATTTTAGTATTTAGAAATCATTGGAGCAATAAGAAAATAAACTTTTGCCGTTTCTCGATCTGTCCATTCTAAGTTGTTTACATCTCCAACCTTTAATAATATCTACAAAAAAGTGAAAAAGAACTTAAACTACTTTGGGAGAAAAAGATGTGAGTATTAACTACTTTATGTCTTTTTTCTATTTATAGAAAAGACACTGAAATTTCTTTCTTGTTAAAATTAAACTTTCTAATTATAATAAAAGTTTAATTTAATTTTTATTTTAATAAAATAAATATATCACATTTGATCTATAAAATTTCCTAAACTTTACAATTAAGTCTAACTTAATTTAAATTGATTTTTCTTTTTAACTTCTTTTTATGTGTGACCTATTAGGTTTATAGTATGTTACAATAATTACAAACGATAATTTGAATTCATAACTAAAATTAGATAAATTAAAACTCATTTAAATTTATTTTTAATTATCTAATTAAACAATGTATAATTATAGATGAAGATTGAAGTTTGGCAATATGTATTAACCACTCAAATATTAGCAATATCAATGTGGTTTTGCTCAACCTATTTATATATGATTATGACGTATAATTTAATCATTTTGTTTTCTAATGTTTCAATTGCACTAATCCAATTGCTTAAGTATCTTATACCATATCTCTATATAACGATCATACTATTATCAGAATAGTAGTTTAGTAAGAAAACTTGACAAGTTTCTTAATAGTGAACACTTACTTAAACCTTACAACTTTTATCTTCATGTCATTATAATTAAGATAAATTGCCCAAATACATTTTTAGATCTTTAATGAGACCTTAACTCCTTTCATATATATAATAGCTCTAATGTTCAACATTATATTATTGTTTCAATAATGTAAGGAGCTATATTAAGTTCATTAAAGAACTTACTGATCCAAATAATCATTTATATTAAATAAAAAATGTATTATGACTTGATTAGAGATTAATGTTACATTGGAACTTTTCTAATCTCAAAACAACATTATTCCAAGTAAAATATACTTTAACTAGAACTTGCTTCTAAAATTAATATCCATACGAGTTTGAACTCATATATCAATTCACAAATACAATAACAAACTTCTTGAAGATTTCATAAGTATTACATATATCAACTACTAAACACCTTTAATATATTATCTATGCACTTAGAATACAATAGGTAAATAACTTCAATAACTATCTCTATAGATCTAATTCCCATAATTAAGTTATTACCTTTTTATATCCAATAAGAGTTATTTTTGGAATATCATATTTTCAAAAATTAACAGTATGAAATTTGTTCAATATGAATGGTATGCCTTTAAATGCTCTTAGTGAAGAGTATAATTATACTCCCACTAACCTTCTTGTAGACATTGGTTGTAACATTTCGTTTCCCATGTTAAGACTAGAATAGTAACTTATGAGAAATTTCTGAGAAAATTAGAAAAATGCATGTCATGCATAAATTAATTGTGACATACACATTTTTCTTGCATATTCATATGACTGCACATGCATTCATTGACATTTCTGGGTATAATTGAGTTAGTAAATGTGATTAAAATGTATTTTGGCAATTGTGAGATTATTTAGGGTATTTTAGAATTTTTGGTAAATTTTGAAAAAAAATATTGATTTTTGTGGATTGATCCTAGTGTGACACGTGTTAATAATACATACGTGAGCAAATTGATATTATGACAAATGGTGAATCTGTGGAGACGTATAGCACACGTGAAAGACATACAATGAACCCACGTATTATTATGTTTTGGTTAGGAAGAGGTTACTTAGCTTTTGATCATCTGACGTATATTCTGTTTGGATTTGTTCATCACCGAATAGCAAGTAATTGTGCTTTTGTGTTACTGAGTTACTCGCATTGTTGGAATTTACAGCTGAATCTAGTAAGTAGTTCTGATGATGGTTATTTTCTGGTGTAAATATATACATGCATGCATGGGTTTGGAAACTTAGGCATATATATATGTTCTGTCCTGTTTGAGAGGGAAAACCGAATATGAATATATTATTTTTGCATGTTTGAGGAATAAGATGTTGTAAGATATTGGTGACGTGAGATGGAGCTAGACGAATCATTAAAGTTGTGTTTAGGAAAAGTACAAAATCCTGGAAAAAAATGATGAACTCCTACTCTGTCATTTTACTGTACATGCGTAAATACTTGGTTGATTGTTTTTGTTCACGCATGGATTTGTGGAAGATGAATTTGGTGAGGTTCTGATATTGGGATGAGTTAAATGGAGTAAAAGAGTAGATAAAAGCAAAAATCTATACATTGGATGAAAATATGAGAATTTACAAATTTACAGTAGAGAGAGAGGAAGAATGGTGGGTGTTTTGGATTTGTGATGTTTGAAGTTTAGGATTGTTTCTGAACTGTTTGGAAGTTAAAGTGAGTGTAGACAAGCATAATAGACAATTTAGAAGTGATTAAGATGGAAAAGGAATGAGAAGAAAAAAACTGGGTTTGGTGAAGAAGATGAAGATTTGCATGCTAGAGAGAGAAAAAGGGGGTAGATGCATGTATAGGCTATGAACTAGAGTATTTCATTGAACAGCCCTAAGTCTTTTGGATATAACTTTTTGATCCAAACTCCAAATGACTTGAAACTTAGATAAATGGATTCCTAAGACATTTTTATTTCTCTCCATAAAAATTTAGATCTGTCTGAATTAAATTGAAAGTGATTGATAGGATGAAAGTGCGGAAGTCTGCTGGAATGTTATGAACTGGAAAATTTTCATGAACATGCTTCGATATTCTGATTATAACTTCATGAACATGCTTCTGTATTTTAATTATAACTTGATCTGTAGATTTCCAAATAAGTTGATTCTTAATTCAAATTAAACTAGAGACATAATTCTACAACTTTATTAAAGAAGTATAATTTTAATTCTGTCTCTAAGACTTTCAAATTTGGCATGAAACTGCATCTTAGCTTAGGCTGTAGCATTACCAAGGACAGAAATCATGTCCTGTGGTTATTGAATAAAATGTATTGATGTAGGCCAAATTAGATTGAGATGTCTTCACCAAAGTTGTAGATTATTCACTTAGCGTTAAATTGGTATAAAGTTTGTAATTTTTGAATATCTAAGTTGAAAGATATGAGTTGTACAATTCAAGTGTATGATCATATATTAGCCAACTGTTCAAATATACATAGTCTATGGTATTGTGAGCATAACTCATAGAATACTGAATCAAATTATATGATCTTGGAGTCATTAGAAACTTAAGACATGGTTGAACAATGTTTCAGAAGAAAGTGTTGCCTAATTTTGTCATGTACCCTATCAGATTAATTATGCAAAGTTGAATCGAAATCATGTGGGTAGAAAATCTGAAGTGGCCAATTAGGTTATGAAATTGATTTCACATTGTTTTATTTTGGTTCAAATTATAAGTACAAATGAGGCTAATGAGGACTTTGATATCTGAATGATTTGATAAGAAACCCGAAATTGTCATTAAACATGCATTATGCATATTTTTATAAATACTTGTGTATAAAGGAATACTTATACATTTGTGCAAAAATGTGATATTTGTAAATGTATTGTGTATGTTATAGAGGAGCACATCGGACGTCAGTCGGACATTGCAAGACCATCCAAGCAATAACTTCTTAGAATGTACTGTGAGTCAACCTAGATGAATTTCCTAGGATTGATTTGATTTGATTTGTTAAGCTTCCAATTATTGAACTGTTGCGATTGTTTTTAAATTCCGGACTTAAAGTTCGAGGAGTATCTATTTGGGACTGTATTGGAAGTGTTCTGATTTGTTTGATAATTTTGATTGTATTATGCTATGTGAATTCTCAACAAAAGTTGAATACCGGACTTATGTCCGATGATTATGAAATTTTGACTGTGCTTTATATACATGATATTGATATGTGGTAAATTCTGAATTGATGCATTTCGTAAAATACATGCTCAGATAAAGATGTTATGACCAGAGTGGCCAGTATCAAGCGCTTGCACATAGAGCTTTGCTCCGTAATATATGATTTGACACATAGAGCTATGCTCCGTGATATATGTTTCTGACTAAGCCCAATGGGCCAGTATTTGTATGTGTGATAGGCACTTGGTCACAACATTAATAATGAATGTGGAGTCTCATATGCATCTGTATATGTTTATATATGATCTGACTCGCATTGATTAAATGATGTGCCAAGACGGTGTGAGTATTTGAAATATTTATGTTCTGTATAAATAATTGTGAAATATGTTATTTGTGTATTTGAATCTGGTCAAATCATCAATGATGGTTCACTCATTGAGTTCGCAAAACTAATAAAAATTGCAACGTAGTTTTTGATTTGATTCGCATTGGTTAAATGATGTGCCATGACAGTGTGAGTATTTGAAATATTCATGTTTTGTATGAATAATTGTGAAATATGTGATTTGTGTATTTGAATCCGATGAAATCATCAATGATGGTTCACTTATTGAGTTCACAAAACTTATAAAAATTGCAACGTGGTTTTTTAGGTATGAGATAGGAGACTTAATGTTTATTCTGGATTATAAGAACGTTTTGGACTAAGTTATAGCTCAGAGGTATGTCAGCTGACATTAGAGAGTTATAGCTTTTATTTTTTAGTTTTTGCTAGAACCTGTATGAGGTTTTGTAAATATTCGTCTAATGAAAACAGTGTACACTTTGTGAATGAATGCAATGAATGGTTTTCAAATTTGATGACTTCTGATTATGTTAGATGATGCCATGTGTAAGTTGGATTTGTTTTTGCTCTAACACGCCATTATCATAGGATATGCATTTGAATATTCTTGAATGTTAAGGTATGTACCTTGTGGTAGTGGGATGTTGCATTGGTAAATAGGGTGAAAGATTTAAACATCCCTTATAATTTAAGAAACCTTAGGAAAACCTTTGATCTTTATAATTTTTGAAAAAATCTTTCTAATTTTTAGTTTTCTCGAAAACTATTAGACTTTTGTTTAAAAATAACAATAAAACATACATAGTATGAACATCACATATGGAGTAATCAAATGTAGTTTATATAATGATTAAACTCAATTCTTAAACTCGAATCAAACTAAATTAAATATGATTTAAACTAATAATTTATTATAATATCTTAAATTATTAATATAAGTCAAATTTAATTAGTTCAAGTAAAGTTTAAAAGATGAGTTATTATATTAGTAACATTTGATTAGTTTACATCTGATGTTCATATTGCATGTATTTCATTGTTATTTTTAACAAAAGTTTATGTGGAGGAGTTTTTCTCGAAAATTAAAAACTAGGAATTTTTTCAAGAATTTTAAATATCAAAGAGTATAATAGAGGCTTATGTCTTTTACCCTAGTAAATATAATGAAATACAAGTGTTCGTCTTTTTATAAATTGCTAGTACATCCACATATCATATGTATACAGTTTAACAATTCAATGACCGTAAAAGGTCTACTCCATCGAGATTTTAACTTCCCTAAAAACAGCCTCAACCTTGATTTATATAGCAGAACCATGTCTCCTACTTTAAATTCCTTTTGCTTAAGATAAGAATAATGTCATTTCTGTACCTTTTCCTTGTAGTGTTTGGCATTTTATTATGCATTATAATGAAACTCTTCAAGTTCGTCTAGTTGCAAAAGTCTCTTTTTGCCTGCTTACTTCTGATCAAAATTTAACACTTTTATTGCCCATTACACCTGATGTTCTAGTTCGACCAACAAATGGCAAGCTTTTTCATACACAAGCCTGTAAGGAGTTGTTCCGATAGGTGTTTTGAAAGCAGATCTATAAGCCCATAAAGCATCGTTTAAATTTATTGCCCAATCCTTCCTAGAGTTGTTCACCGTCTTTTCCTAAATTCGTTTCAATTCTTGATTGACAACTTCCATTTGGCCACTAGTTTATAGATGGTAAGGTGTAGCAATATGGTGGTATATTCCATATTTTTTTAAAAGGGCATCAAAAGATCTGTTGCCGAAATGTGTACCTCCATCACTTATTATCGTATGTGGCACTCCAAACTGATTGAATAACAGTTTGATGAACTTTTGCACCGCCTTCCATCATTGGTTGGAGATGTCACTACTTCAGCCCAACATGAAACGCAATCCACCCCTATTAGAATGTACATGTTTCCCATTGAAGATGAGAAATGACCCATAAAGTTGATGCCCCATACATCGAAGACTTCCACTTCTAAAATGTTAGAAGGCATCTCATTTCTTTTAGAGATGTTACCTATTTTCTAACATCGATCACATTGTGCTATGAAATTCTGAGCATCCTTAAACAATTGTGGCCAATAAAATCCACTCTTGAGTATCCGAGCCGTTGTTTTATTGGATCTATAATGTCTAGCATACTGACCTTTTTGACATTGCTTTAAGATGTCCAACATTTCTTCCTCTGGAACACATCGTCACATTAACCCATTAGCGCATACTCTATATAAAATTGGCTAATCCTATATGTATTGCTTACAATCATGGAAAAATCTTTTTTCTTTATTGGTAAGATAATTATAAAGGAACTTTACCACTGATAACATAATTTGTGATATCAACAAACCATAGTGTAGTCAAACTTTTGAGTAGCATTAAGAAAATTTTTATTAATATCATCGCTTGGCTTGTATACCCCTCCTTTTGGTCTGGATAAGTGGTCTACAACCACATTTTCTACTCCCTTTTTATCTCTCACCTCTATATCAAATTCTTGTAAAAGTAATACCCATGGAATGACTCTTAATTTTACATCTATTTTGTTGAAAAGATATTTTAACGTCACATGATCGATGAATACAATTATCTTTAAACACAAAAGATATTGTCGAAACTTATCACACGCATATACTACTGCGATTAATTCCTTCTCTGTAGTGGTGTAATTTAGCTGAGGTCTTGCAAAGGTCTTGCTAGCATAATAGATCGCATGCAATCTTTTATCTTTCCTTTGACCCAATACACAACCTATAGTTTGGTCACTTGCATCACACATAACTTCAAATGGAAGTGTCCAATCCGGTGGTGATAGAATTGGTGCTGATATTAATTCCTCTTTTAATTTGTTGAATGTAGACATACACTTGTCATCAAACAGGAAGGGTACATCCTTGACTAAAAGTTTTGTCAGATGTTTTGCGATATTGGATAAATCTTTGATGAATCAACGGTAAAATCCTGCATGACCTAAGAATCCTCACACACTTCTATCACTTTTGATTTTGCTCTGTTGACCTCAAATACTTGATGTAAGATTTTATGCCCTAACACTATCCCCTCTTGCACTATAAAATGACATTTCTCCTAATTCAGCACCAAGTGTGACTTTTTACATCTTTGAAGAACTCTGTCCAAATTAGTTAAACATATTTTGAAAGAATCTACAAAAACAAAAAAATCATCCATAAACACCTCCATTATATCTTCTATCATATCGATGAAGATAGACATCATACATCTTTGAAGTATAGTCGGGGCATTGCATAACCTAAAAGGCATCTATCTGTACGTAAAGGTACAATAAGGGCAAGTGAATGTAGTCGTTTCTTGATCATTATGGTAGATGAATATCTGATTATATCCTGAATATCTATCTAGGAAGCAATCAAATGAATGACCAGTTACCCTTTCTATCATCTAGCCTATGAATGGGAGAGGAAAATGATCTTTCTTAGTCACTCAGTTGAGTTTGTGATAATTTATACGTACTCTCCATCCTGTCATAATTCTTGTTGAAATTACTTCTCCAACTTTATTACCGTCATTCCATCCTTCTTAGGGTTTGATTATCTCCTTTTTGACCACCTCTTTCATGTTAGGGTTCAACCTTCCTTGAGGCTCCCTTACCATTCTACAACTTTCCTTTAGGTTTATTCGGTGCATATAAACATTAGCCTCGAATATCAGCGATCTGCCATCCGATGGCTTTCATTCGCTTGCTAACAATTTCTACCACCTTAGTTTCTTGTTTCTCGTTCAATTGATTGGATATGATTATTGATAACATTTGACCTTCACCTAGAAAGGCATATATGAGGTATGAACGTAAAGGTTTAAGCTCTAATTTGGGTGATTTTTCTATAGATGGTGGTATGGGTGCTTCAGTTCGAACCAATTTATCTTGATGCATTTGAACATCCGACTCCTCCATCTCATCGTCTACTTTAGGTTCAAGTTTCTGATATCCATTGTCTATCTCCGCTTCCACTGACTATAATTCAACGATGTAGCTCTCAAATTGTTCTTGCAAATTTTGATCCATAATTTCAACCTTTATGCATGCGCTGTTTGTTTTTAGGTTCTTTAAAGCCTTATTCATATTGAATTCAATATGATCTTCGCCTATTTGAACTATTAATTTTCCTTCGTGAACATCAATTATGGCTTTCCTTGTATTCATAAACAGTTGTCCAAGGATCAGTGGACAGTTCTTATCTTCTTCAAAATCAAGAACCATAAAATCCACAGGAATAATGAACTTGTCCACTTATATTAGAACGACTTGCACTATTCCAAACGATCTTTTAATAGATTGATTAGCCAACTGAATCAACTTCGATGTTGACTTGACCTCACCCAAACCCAACTTCTTGAATATTGACAAAGGCATGAGATTAATACTTGCACCTAAGTTACACAAGCACTTCGTGAATTCAAATTCACCAACCATATAAGGTATCGTGAAACTCCCTAGATCCTTTATTTTAGGTGGCATCTAACTGGTGACTATGAAGCTGCAGGTGCTAGTTAGAGCTAATGTACGATTATCTTCCCAAGTACGCTTCTTTAATAATATGTCCTTAAAATTTTTTGCGTATTTAGGCATATGTTCCAAAGCCTTTAAAAATGAGAGATTTACTATAACGTCTTCAATTTCTCAATGAATTCTGAAAATTATGCATCTAGCTTCTTCTTTTGTAATCTTTGAGGCAAAGGAAACTTGGGTGGATATGGTCAAGGAGTGACAAAAAGAGGGTATTCGCTCATATTCACTTCTTTCTTCTTTTCTTGATCTTTCTTAACAGGAGGTATAGGCTCCTCTATTCTCTTGATGGGTATTTTAAGTTCCTTCCCACTTATAAATGTAATAGCCTTTAATTCCCTCGGTTTTGTTTTTTGAAGTGCTAAGAAGAATTCCCTTAATCCTCATAGATAAAGCATTTGATAATTAATTTGCTTGGACCTCTAGATTGTGGATTGAAGATGCATGGTTCTTTGCTACTTATTCGAATCTAAACTCTAAGCTCTTTTGTGCATCATTTAAGGTTCTAAGCTTGTTTAAAATTTTATCAAATTTGGATTCCATTGAGCTTGGTTTGTCTTGTTGGAAGCTTGGTTGTCCTTAAAGTCTGAACTATCCAGCATTGTTTGTCCACGAGAAGTTAGGGTGATTCTTCTACCCAAGGTTATATGTGTTAAAGTAGGGACTTTTCCCCCCTCCTCATCCATATTGAGCTCCCATATAAGTCACTTGCTCTGGATCACTTTCCTTCATAAGGAAACAGTCTAGCATATCATGGTCCATTTGTCCACAAAGTTCACACTTAAGTTGCATAGCTTTCACTTAAGTTGAGTTAAATTGTAAATTTTAGTTTTCATCTCCATCATTTGATCGATAGCCATAATTTCTTTTTGTTCTCAGAAAGTAGTGTTTTGTCTAATCCACTCATTCGTCCATGGGCAGCTATTACTCGTCATCTCCTTCATTAGCTTTTCTGCTTCATCTACTATCTTTTTCATCAATGATCCTCTTAAGGCTGTGTCAATCGTGCCTCTTGTATTTGGGATTACTCCATTATAGAATGTTTGCAACAAGAATTCCTTGGGTAAGTTATAATGAGGGCATTTTCTTTGCAAATCCTTATATCTTTCCCATACTTCATAGATCGATTCCCTGCCACTTTGGTTGAAGTTGATAATCTCTTTGATGATCTTCGTGGTCTTGGTCAGGGGAAAATGCTTATCTAAAAAGGCACGAAGTAGCTGATCCCAAGTTGTGACATTGGCTAGGTTAAGGGAATGATACCAAACCTTTGCTCTATCTCTAAGGGTAAAAGGGAAGAGCCAAATTTTAACTACATCTTCCGATATCTGATGGTACCGAAAGGTATCACAGATTTTAAGAAAGTTCACTATATGTGCATTAGGATCTTCATTCGTTAGTCCATAGAACTGCACGTTCTATTGAAGCATGTTTAGGAGGGTTGGTTTGATTTCAAAAAATGCTGCTTGTACAAGTGGCCTAGCTACTCCTTGGTTACCCGCATTGAAACTTGGTCTTATGAAGTCCATAAGGGTCCGTTGTTGACGTCTTGGTTCACTCCGTGGTCCAAATATTGATGAAATTCCTCATCCATTGTTGCTTTTGCAATTTCCTCCTCTTCTTCGCGTCAAGCTTTCCTAATGGATAATTCTAATCAACTTATGTCTAAATTTAAGGTTTCAGCTGCACGACTTGACCTTCTCGTGACTTTTGTGTTCATTTAAGAGCACAATTTTAGAAATAGAAAGAAAGAACGAACACAAAAATTAAAAACTAACTAAAGGTCTTAAACTATATAATTAAACTAATCGCCTCCTCAACAACAATGCCAAAACCTTGATCAGGTTGTTAAAGTATGTAAGTTTTAATTGATTAACCTCGATAATCCGCAAGTGCACGGGCCATTCGCGTAATTCCTAAGGTGGCAATCCCACAAGAAGGATAATCTAAGACCAAAGCAAATCGCAGAAATTCAAAATGTAACGAAACTAAAACAAGAACTCAATTCAATCAATCAAATAAATTCAAGAATCAATCGCAAAAATATTAACAATTTATTAGTTGTAACACACACTCAAGAATCAACCTAAAGAACTACTAATTGAGAGAAAGGAAAATTTACCTATCTTTAAGGCTAACCAAACAATTATGAATTACTAGATTGCTGGGGCTAGACGATCCTAGAGTTGATTACTCTATCTTGAGTTATAACCATTAACCCTAATTTATAAACCCTAATCAAATTATGGATGTTGCAATTTCTCAATTAACAACCTATCCAAAACCCTAAATAGATATGAAGTTGTCTAATAAACTTTCGGAAACTTATGCAAGATCTCTCTTCGCATAATTTACCAATTTGATTTAATTCTTGTTCTATTAAATCTCCCAACTCTCGTTAGCCCAATTTAATTATTTTTCAATTTATTATCGAATTATGAACGTCCAGAATTAAATCACAATGAATTCAAATAACACATAAAGAATTAGGTTTCATTAAATCAAAGTTAAAACCCCAAAAGGTGAGTTTAGAAACATCATCAACATCCAAAAATCCTATCATCAATTGTTATTCCAATTCTATACAATAATAAAACTGAAAATAGCAGGAAATATGAAATTAAACGGACGATGGGAGGCAACAACGTCGGGAAACTCCTGATCTAGGAAGTACGTGGAGTCAACCTCTTTTGCTCTTCTCTTTTCCTTCTTCTCTTTCTCTATCTCTCAATAATTCTCTCTAGGGTTTCTTTGAAAGTGGTTGGTGGAAAAGCCTTCTCTGCCTCTTTGTCTTATTCTTTAACTATCTTTTGTGTTTTAAGTAGCCCCAGGGTTTTTTGGGGGTTCAAAAAGTCAAAAAACTCCCTCAAAACTTGACATTTTTTAGTGTCTGCTTGCCTGCCCGATGTAAGCCACAATCTTGGGCTATGTCCCAAGCTTCTATCATGATCGTAGGCTATTGTTTCAGCATAAATGTCTCCGAAACTTCCCCATTATTCGATGTTGACCTTGAAACACTATCAAACATATCAAAATACCTCAAAAACATAATAATTATGCTCAAAGACTTGTATTAACCCATAAATACACTTAAACACAAATAATTAACAAACTAACACAATTTAACCTAAACACACACTAAACGATTGAATTAATAATTAAATACATATCAAACTAAGCCCTAAAATATGATCCAATTCATACTTATCATGAGTATCTTAAGCAATTTAATGTCATTAATCAGTAAGTGTTATGGAATAATTATACAATCAATTAAGCACCTACCAATTTCTGCCACACTTAACTTTTGGCTGTCCTTCGACAAAATATTAAAATTAATCTCAAAGACCCAAAAACATTTACTCATTTCCCATATGTTCCAAGAATACATAATTATAAGCAAAGATGGACGACTTTTCAAAAATCATAACAAGAGCTCAACATTCCAAGCTTTTACTCATGATTAATCAATATTCATCATCTTTAAAAACTTAGCAATCTATTGGTAGACTCAAAAAATATGTTTAAACAAGATACGTTTATGGGTACACTCAATACCATTCATGATCATATCATTCCACAACTTTACATATCATATCATTTCTCCACCACTAATGTTCACATACAAAATTATGGATCAAAGGACTTTTCAAGGTTGTAATGTGGGTGAAGGTGTGAGATGTATTTAGGTCAAGTGGCATGAAAGCCATCAAGACTAGTGAAACAAAAGTAACACTAAATTATACCACCAAGTGCACAAGTTAACATTCATACAAAACTAGGTACCATCAGCTATGATGAATGTAATAATTATATTTTACAACCCATTTAGTTCTCACACACAAACCACACGAAGCATATACCAATTTGAAGGAATCACTCATACAATTTATGCCAACAATACATTGAAACCATAAAAGTGTTAACCTTCCAACCCAACATTGATCTCATATTTAACGTACTCCAATAACACATTCATTACAAATTTAGGAGGATGCATTAATCATAAATAACTTTTCAACATATATGCAATTCCTCCTTGATACAATTATTTAAATTTTTTCTTTTTTTTGCTTTTCTCTTTTCCTTCTTTCTTTTCCTTTCTTTTCTTTTCTTTTATAAAAATTAAAATAAACTACATAAACATGAGAATTTCAATAATAATACATAAAATAAAATCCCAATATTATAACCAACCCTTATATATGCATACCCCCACACTTAGAATTTTGTACTTCCATATGTAATATGGTTAATACAAAAAGAAAGGCTAATAAAGCTTAAAAGGGGCTTATCAAAAAAGAAAATCATATAATGGGTAGGCTATTTGGCTAATATAGTTTGAAAAAGCAAACAATGCCTAATCATGTCCATATTAATGCATGTGATAAAAATGCAGTCTCGAATAGAAATTCAAGGCAAAATCAGGATGTACATGTCACAAAGGTCACACATTATCAAAAGACAATGGGACTGATATGAATGTGTTAGTCTAATAAGGCTTAAAATCTCACTAGCTTTGTCTACCACTAGTCACTGTTCTTCTAAAGATAATGCATATTGACCAATCACAAGATTAAAAAAAAACATGCTAAAGTTGCTATGAAATTTTCTAGTCAATTCATTATCTACTCTTGATTATATAATCCTAGAATCTATAAAAAGTGATAAAATGTTTGTTTTGTTTATTTTATTCTTTCTCTCATTTTGATTGAAAAACTAGAGCAAGCAAGAAACAAACCAACAAAGAACACAAATGCATATAAAAAGAAATGTGAAAATGTAAAGAAGAGAAATTTGCTTCCCTTGGGTTACCTCCTAAGAAGTGCCTTAGTTTAGGGTCGTTGGCTTGACTCTATATTTCTTCCTCATGTGACAAAATTGTCATCTTCAGGAATTACAATTAGCGCCACTTCCACGCGAGGTTATTCTGGATAAGGCCTTAGTTGATCATCAATTCCATTCATCATCCACCCCATCCTTAGACTTTCAATCTCTACTATGTCCATGCTTTCTTGAAAGATGTCGAATATCTCTTCACCTTTTTCTTCCTTGTTTAATTCCTCTAAACTACTAGGTAAATGTAAAGAGTCATTCTCAATAACAAAATGGAACTTAGTATTCACCTTCGAGCTAAAGATATAACTTTTCTACTTTGAGCTCCTCCTCTGCTTCTTCTACACAAGCAACTCCTTAAATGCTCTCAAAATTCTCAAGCTCTTCATCACTTTGTAAGGTTTCCGCACTAGCGTCCATTGGGTATACCTAGGGTTGATATGGTTGCTTCTCTTCCATTTTTAATTTTAGGTAGTTGATCTTTGCTACCATCTCACCAATTTGGCTTACCACATTCTAGTTTCTAGACGTTATATGCCTCATTTCCTGCTAGAACTATTGCAACTACTGTTGTAGGCTCTATCGAAATTGAAGATTGCTAGCAATCACAACATTTATCAATTCTTCCAAATATGTACCTGAGCTGTGAAAAGAAGCTTTTGGTTTACATCGGAATTGTTGTGTGTCCTGCACACTATCATTTAAGTAATTCTGATGGTTATCCCATCAATAACCAAAGTTAGGTTGATCAGTATAACCTTGGTTTTAAGATTGAGAATAAGAGTTATAAAATAAATTACTTTTATCTATGTCAAATTTTTTTAACACAAAAACCAAACAAAAAGTGAAAAGATTAAGAAATATCTAAAAAGAAACTAATTAAAAATAAATATGTGCAAAAACTAATTAAAATCACAAATAAAAATTAAAACACCATACTCACCAACAACGATGCCAAAATTGATCGCGCATCATAACACTAATCAAAATAAAACAACTAGATTACTACTATAGCAGTGGTGAGTCTAGGTCGATCCCATAGAGAGTATGTAAAGTTGTTAAAATGAAATTAATCAGTGTTTAAGTTGAGGGGGTTTTGGATTTTAAAAATAAGAAAATAAAATGAAACTATACTAATAAAAACAAATTAAAAAACATGCAAAAAATGATAAAAGTAGGGAATTCGATAAGACCTGGTTCTTTGGCTCAATCTTGGCTGCACACAAATTAAAAATATTTCACTAATTTGTTGTTCTCTAACCTCGCCTAGTGACTTAATCGCAGGTTAATAATTAACCCAAGTTTTCCCTTAGGTTTTGTTTAATCAAGATAAGATCGTTAATTAAACCTAAACACCGAATAACCTAGGATACGATCTCTAGATTCAATTAGGCAATAGCATTACGAATTAGAAAGATCTATTAATCAAGGCAATAAACATATACAATGGGTCATTTAACCTAGGTCATGTTATCCTTAATGATTACGAATCATTAGACGCTACACATGAATTTCAACATAATAATTATGGATTATATCGAAGTTCTAGTAATAGTTTTGTAAATAAATAATTCAATAAATGCATTAAAATCATTTTTCACAATACCCAATGGGTTCATACACAAATAACCAAATAATAAAAAAAATTCGATTATCCATACACGACCCAAATGCATATGCATAGGATAACACAATCAATTTAATAGGAGAGAAAGAAATAACAAAAATATGAAATACACTTAAACCGGGTCATCGGTATCGATGTCACCTCCAAACTGGCATTAGGACATTACCCCTTCATGGGTCTCTCCCAGAAAAATGCTTCAACCCCACTTAAGATAACCCTAGCCGAAACCCCCTTGGTTCTTTCTTCACTACGTCTCCTATTCTATTCTCCCTCGTTACTGTTATCTAATTTGACAATTTAATATACTGTCTACCATCATTGTTCATGTGCTCTTCATTACTGTGCATTTTCATTTAAAATACTCCCAATGTTTGTGTAATGTCTGGGTTAAAAACAGATGTTGTCTGCGTTTAATGCAAATGCAGACGTTGTCTGCATTTTACTCTTTGATCCACCTTAAACGTTGATGTCTAATCTGTGTTTTACTCTTTGATCCACCTTGTAGCCTTGCGTTTTCTTTATATATTGTTATCGTATTGTGATTCTCCTTCACGTCACACATGTGCTGCCGTTTTGATGATTTATCCTAGTAACTACCTTCTTATGTTGCGTTGTTTTCTTCTGGCATGGAATGCTCCTTCATATTGCTCTACCAATTAATCCAAATGCTTTCCATTAAATTTGAACTCACATTCTTGCTTAGGACATGCATAGTCGTGACCAACTTTAAATCTTCTTTGTATATTTTTTTTGTCTTTTAATTTTTTCTTCTTGCTCTATAAAGATAAGTAGAAATTAATCTTTAAAATGGCTTAAATATTGTGCTTTCAACTCACTTTAACTTCTTTGCTTCCGAATTATGCCTAAAATTACAAATGAGTCAAAATGAGTATCTTAAGCAATTTAAGATCATTAATCTCTAAATGTTATGGAATAATTATACAATTAGTTAAGCATCTATCAATCTCCCCTACACTTAACTTTCGGTCGTCCTCAAGTAGAACATTAAAATTAATCACAAAGACCCAAAAACATTTACTCAATTCATATATGTTCTAAGAATACATAATCATAAGCAAAGATGAATGGCTTTTCAAAAATCATAACAAGAACTCAACATTCCAAGCTTTTACTCATGATCAATCAACATTTGTCATGTTCAAAAATTAAGAAATCTAATGGTAGACTCGAAAAATGTGTTTAAATAAGATATGTTCATTGGGAACACTTAACACCATTCATGATCATGCCATTCCACAACTTTGCATATCATTTCATTTCTCCACCACTAATGTTCACATGCAAAATCATGGATCAAAGGACTTTTCAAGGTTGTAATGTGGGCAAAGGTAAGGCAAGATGTATTTGGGTCAAATAGTATGAAAGCCATCAAAGCTAGTGAAATAAAAGTACACTCAATTATACCACCAAGTGCAGAAGTTAACATTCATACAAAACTGGGCACCGTTAGCTATGACGAATGCAACACTTATATTTCACAACCCAATTTAGCTCTCACACATAAACCATATGAAGCATATACCAATTCGAAGGAATCACTCGTACAATTTATGCCAACAATACATTGAAATCACAAAAGTGTTAACCTTCCAAGCTAACATCTACCTCATATTCAACATACTCCAATAACACATTCATTGCAACTTTAGGAGGATGCATTAATCATAAACAACTTTTCAACAAATATGCAATTCCTCCTTGATACAATTATTTAAATTTTTTTCTTTTTTGTTGCTTTTCTCTTTTCCTTCTTTCTTTTCCTTTCTTTCTTTTCTCTTATAAAAATTATAATAAACTACATCAGCATGGGAATTTCAATAATATGACATAAAATAACATCCTAATAATATAACCAACCCATACTTATGCACACCCCCACAATTAGAATTTGTACTTCCACAAACTTAAAAATCACAAATGTTCCACTAGCTTTATGGCTTAGGTAAGACATTTGGTTAACTATAAAGCATATAATATGGTTGATACAAAAAGAAAGGCTAATAAGGCTCAAAGTGGACTTATCAAAAAAGAAAATCATATAATGGGTAGGCTATTTGACATGTGGTCTCGAATAGAAACTTAAGGCAAAATCAGGACGTACATGTCACGAAGGTCACACATTATTAAAAGGCAGTGAGACTGATATGAATGTGTCAATTTAATAAGGTTTAAAATCTCACCGGCTTTGTCTACCACTAGTCACTACTCTTCTAAAGATAATGCATATCAACCAATCACAAGAGTAAAAATACATGTTAAAGTTGTTATGAAATTCTCTAGTCAATTCACTATCTACTCATGACTATATAATCTTAGAAGTAATAGAAAACAAAAAAATGTTTGTTTTGTTTGTTTTATTCTTTCTCTCATTTTGATTGAAAACTTAGAACAAGCAAGAAAAAAACGAATAAAGAACACACATGCATATAAAAAGAAATGTGAAAATGTAAAGAAAAGAAATTTACTTCCTTTGGGTCGCCTCCCAAGAAGCGTCTTGGTTTAGGGTCGCTGGTTTGACTCTACGTTTCCTGCTCACGTGAAAAAATTATGATCTTCAGGTATTACAGTTAGCACTACTTCTAGGCGAGGTTGTTATGGATAGGGCCTTAGTTGATCATCATTCCTTTTCAGCATCCCCCCTATCGTTAGACTTTTGATCTTTAATGAGTACATACTTTCTTGAAAGATATTGAATATCTCTTCACCTTTTTCTTCCTCATTTAATTCCTCTAATCTGCTAGGTAAAAGTAAAGAGCCATTCTCAACAACAAAATGAAATTTAGTATTCACCTCCGAGCTTAAAGATATAGCTTTTTCTACTTTGAGCTCCTCCTCTGCTTCTTCCACACAAGCAACTCCTTGAGTAATGCTCTGAAAATTCTCAAGCACTTCATCACTTTGTAAGGTTTCTGCACTAGCGTCCATTGGGTATATCTCGAGTTGATATGGCTGCTCCTCTTGCATTTGAGATTCTAGGTAGTCGATCCTCGTTGCCATCTCACCCATTTGGCTTACCACGATCTAGTTTCTAGACGTTATATGCCTCATTTCCTACTGGAACTGTTGCAAAAAATGTTGTAGGCTCTGCTAAACTTTAAGATTGCTATCAATCACAACATTCATCAATTCTTCCAAATAAGTACCTGTTGGACCCCGAACTTTTCTCAGATTTGTGAATTTTAAATTTACATTAAACGAGGAAACTGAGGTGACTTAGTCATGAGTAAAAGAAGAGAAAAGTTATGAATTTAAATGATTATGATATTTTGAGGTTAGTACATGAAATGAGTGTTTTGAGTTTAAGGAAGTTGATTTGAGATTCGAGTAAATTTGGTGTAGTATTGTGAAATTTATTAGAGAAAATGAAAGTGGATGAGTTGATTGAAATGGAGTTGAGGAATATG
>JANZLD010000002.1:19137753-19161253 GCA_026413575.1 Erythroxylum carthagenense | reverse complement strand
AATTTAATTAATTAAATTTATTTATTAATAATAATTTGATTTAATTAATTTTAGTTATTAACTGTATTTAATATTTGAATTTAATTTAATAATTATTAATAAGTACTTTAATTAAATTGAAAGTATCTTTACAATATATACATTATAAATGAAATAGGAGTTAATAATTAAACAAATATATATTTAATTTGAAATTATTCAATTTAATAAAAAAAATAAAAATATACAACGGATTATACATTTAATTTCTTTAAAAATAATTAATCTTATACATAATCATGATCAATACATATATAGTCATATTAACATTATAAGCTATTTTTATTTTAAACAAAATTGAAACTACAATTTCAAAATCAACACAAAATAATACATTCGTATGAACAAGTACTATAATATATCTAACACATATATTCTAAACTTCTTGCAAAACAACACCAATACTTAAAGTGATAAATCAATTCAACAAAAACACAATAAGTATTTTGTCAAACACTTGGTGTGCAAACATTTGTTCATCCCTAATTCAACAAAATTTTCCACATTTTTCCCTTTAATCTATAACAAACACAAATCCATTCATTAACAATCCCTAATTAACATTTTTAATCAAACAACAAATTAATATTAACCTAAAATAAACTCCACTGATTGTAGAGGAAGGAGAGGAAGGAGAGGAAGAAACCACGTTACCTTCGGAGGTAACCACCGGAGTAGGGGACGCCGGCGACGCAAGGCTCAACAACGATGGCTGGAGCAGACGGTGGCCATGGCGTTTCATGGTGGCCACAAGCGAGGTAGAGGCGACGAAGAAGGAAAGAACGCGAGAGAATGGGAGGAGAGGAGGCTGCTAAAGGTTTAAAACGTTAACTAAAACGATGTCGTTTTGGTTAACTTCAAAATGACGTCGTTTTGGTTAGTTTTTAAACGTTAAACGACGTCATTTACCGACAGAATATACGTCGTCGGTAAATGGTTGCTTCCCGTCTTCTTTTTCTGACGTGTTCTTTATTCCGTCGATAATTATCGACGGAATAAGTTCCGTCCCTAAATTTCTGTCCATATTTACATCATTTTCTTGTAGTGATCCTTAATGATTTTAAACCCATAAATTGAAGAAATTGTATCAAGCTTATTTGCATATGATTTTGACTATTTCCATATAAAGTTAATTAGATGATTCAAGTTGCATTGTTTTAATTTGTTATAGAATGAAAAATATTTAAAAAAAATAAAAGATGTCCTCTTTGATATTTTTGTTTACAAAAGGAAAGAAAAAAAGAGAAAAAGAAGAAAAAATAAGAAAAAAATAAAAAGTGATTGAAAGAGATATTATTTGAATCAAGTGAATTTTGATTTAATTTGAAACTTTTGTAGATAAAGTTTGTATGATTCCCTTTAATTTATTTAGCCAAAAAGCTTTGTCATGTCATTCCTTACCTAAGCTACATTACAACCCTTATAAAGTCTCTTTGATTTATGCATTAAGTTTTTTTTGTTTAGTGGCGGCGATATGATTTTTGAGCAAGCTTATGGAAATAACTTGCTCTGTTTTGATTTGAGAGATTAATGAACCATAAACACTTTGAGTGTATAATAGAAATCCTTGAGAGTGTGTTAACTCTTATTCATTTGATTTGGTGGAATTAATGAGATGCAATGTTTTAACAATGTATCCCATAAGTGCTTATTCTCTCAATTGTTATTGTATCTTAACCCTTAAATGTGTACTAGCTTTTAGATATTTTTGGATAGCATGAAAGGAGATGAGAGGTTTTAATGAAGATGATTAATGTATTGAATTGATGTATGCTTGAGGATAAGCAAAACTCTGGTATGGGAAAATTTGATAAGATGACATCTTGATATATTATTTGATATTATTTTCTTTGTTTTGAGTTTATTTTGTTGCTTAAATATGAAAATTAATGTTTGTTTTGTTTTGTTTTAGGAGATGAAAAGTAGAAATTGCATCAAATTAGAACTCTATTGATGATAAATCACAAATTTTGGATGAATTGTGGAGATTGTTGTAATGGATAAGACTAATCATTCAAAGACTTGGAGTTTAACTGAAAGACTTTTTTCTATCCCTATCATGTAAGAATTTAAATTTAAATTTGAATTTGTTTTAGAAAGACTTATTTGAAAGGTAGAATTAGATTAGGATTAAATTAGGAAAATCATAAAAAAGGGGATATTCCTCGCAACAAAAAAGGTTTCTCTCTTCTTATTGTATCTTTCTTCTATTTTTGTTATTGGAGAAAAAGTCATATATGACTAAACTCAATTGCTCTAATTCAAGGAGATTCAATATTCTAGTTATAACTTTGTGAAGTTTTATGTTCTTAACTTTTATTCACTTTTAATTCTAAGTATTTCTTAGTTTGAGTTATCATATTTGATGAATGATTAATATTTGATGAATATAAAAATTTAATTTAATATTGATTATTATATCACTATCTACAAATTCAATTATGCATAATTGTCATGAAGGATTGGTACAAGTATCAAATAGGTTATTTATAAAATTTCATTTTTAACTTATAATAAGCAAGAAAAGTAAATTGAATAATTAAAACTATCTCCATTATTTAATTTAGGATTAGTCTTTTTCACTAAGCTTATTGATGTCATTTATTTGATATAGAATGTTATCACACCCAATCAATGAATGGTAAGTTTTGGTTTGGAAGCTGGGTTTGAACCATTTAATTTAGAAAATTTGTTGACTTATGGCTATCCTAAATTGCTTCAGACCAACTATTTGAATTGTGTAAATATTCTCTTTAAACTAATGACAAATGTTATAATTATATGAGATCTTTTGCTTGAATCGGAATTTAGTAATCATGACTGTCTCACTTTTATATCCAATTGACTTAATTAGATTTCTTATTAATTTTAGTTAATTAGTTACTTAATCAACCCCCTTTTAATTTTATTACTTGAAATTAAGAAACTAGTAGTTAGTTATCTAAGGATTCGACCTAGTTTCATAACTATTACAAGAAGTTTGGAGAATCAAAATTATTTTGGAAGCTTCGATGACCTAATCACAAGAGAAGATATTTATTACCCTATGGTAATGGTGAGTCGGTATTATTCAAATCTAGATTAGAAACATTATAACGTAGTAAAATGAATATTAAGGCATCTAAAAGATGTCGTTAATTACCCATTATGTTATTAAAGTAACAACCTACATATGTAGATTGGAAAGGAGATTTAGATGAGAAAAAGTTTACTCTTGGATTTGTTTTCTTACTTAATAATGATACAATATTATGTAAAAAATAAGAAACAATCTTGTATTGCATCATCCATAATGGAAGTTAAATTCACAACATTTTCAGTTATAGTATACAAAACTATTTTGCTTTGGCGTTTCTTATTGATAATTGTTTCTATATAAATGTTAATTCATTATACTATTATGTCTAATTAAATAATATATATTGGCATGTTTATGTTAGTGTTAGGAGGGCACACGAGAAGGAGGGTGAATCGTGTATTCACTTTTTTACGTCTTTCTAAACTAATTAATGAGTTACTTTCTCTAATGAATAATTATAAAAAATTCATACAAAATAATTGCAAAAACAAAAACAAGAATGATCATGAAAATGAGAAGTACACTCTAAATGAAAAGAGTTAATGCCCTAATAAATGACTAATATCATATGTTTAATATCAACTATAGAAAGAGATTAATGTGAGTTAAATGATCTTAACTTGCGAAATTCTAAAGGTTATATGAGCCTCATAATATACCCTTAGAACTTTTATTTAATTCATATGAATTATACTTCAAGTTTACTACTTTAAAGTATTATCAAAGGATCACGTATGATGCCTCCTATAGCACAATTCTAAAAAAGTAAGTTTAATTTAATTTAAGAGAATTATAATTAACTCATATCAAAGTATATTCAAATGTGTCCAATCTCTCTCAGTGAAATAGTTGGATGCGAACATTTCAAGATGAAAAATAAATGAGATGACAGAAAATTTATGATACAAAATAGGAATACAAAATTCATAATACAGGGTCTACTTAAAAATCGATTCATTAGTCAAGATTTCATATATTCCTAACATATATATATATATATATATATATTATTGTAAGCAGATAAGACATTAGGCAAATAATTGCTCAAAAAGAAATGAGAAAAATAAAAAGAAAATAAAAATCAATAGTAAAATTGAAGAAATGATAAATACAGAAGAATTTATAAAAATAGTTGATTTCAATATTGATTATGATGAAAGTATCTTTTATCATAATTGATACTGAATATATTTCTGAAGAAGAGACAATAACTTTATCATGATATATGAGCACTCTAAAATTTTAATCAATTAATCACGTGTGAGTAAAAGATGAAATACCAAGACAACTATAATGGATAAACCAATTTATAAAATTAGTTGTTTATAACAGTTAAATCAATTACAACTATCTTGACTGTTGGTATTTTCTAATAAGAACAAAAGACTTAGTTTCGATCAAAATAAGTATATTAAAAAAGGACGATTATGCAAGTGATAAATAAGTGTTTATTGACCTTTAAAAAAATAAGTGGTTTTGTTCTTATAATAATATAATACAAATATTCTTGTGTAAATCTAACATAGGAAAAAAAATTGTTAGGAATAATATGCCCAAATAATTATTTAACAGTATAAAAAGTTTAACCTAATAAGTCAGAGTTTACTTTAGTATCAAATTTATGGGTTTAAGTTTATTGATTAAGGGGATGAAAGTGTACTCGTACTCGACTGAAGCACCCCAACTGTACAATTCTAGAACTAAAAGATTAATATCAACTAAATTGGGGTTAATAAAACATTTTTCCATTATATAAGCACAAAAATTAAGATACCCAAAAAGGTTAGTTACATAATTTTAATTAAAAATGAAAGGTTAAGAGTCCAAATATATTTTTACATTTAAAATTTTCATTATTATGTATTGCCAACAAGTTCAAGCATTTCACGCTTGACCAACAAATTTTCATGGGAATTTTAAGCATTTCATGTTTTATATTTAAGATGGATGGGGTTGAGTAAAATTGATGGAACTATAATTAAATAAAGGACAATTATTAAAGTAATTAATAAAAATTGATAGTTTGTATAATTTAATTGTTAATGAAAAATAAACATATGACATATAGTTGTTAGTAATTTTAATTACTATTATTCATTATGATCACTATATACTACGTTGATTAAATTTAAGTATAAAAAAACAAATGGTTTAATTGCTATTTATTAACGTCATATTAAAGCTAATGTTTTATACATGTATTATCTAATGATATTAATATTGAAGACATGAAATGGAAGGTCATGTTATTAGATTAATGTTTGTAATTAGGACTAAAATTTAAAATCTTAAAAAGTCACATATAAAAGCGCCTGACCATTTTGATTTTTTAGAAGTTAAAATTAAAGTGGACATAATATTTTATTCACTCTCATTTATACACTATGACTTCTCAGTTTTTCATATTATACTTTGTTTGATGACAAAGAACATTATGAACAAACAAATCATTCGTCTCGGTATGTTAATGATACTAACAAAGCACTGCTGATTTACAAGTTTAGATTGTTATTATTGTGAGCGGCCGCCGCTTCAGGAATCTCTTAAAGACGCCCCCCATACGTGCATTGAATGCAGCTTCAACTAATGATATTGTCAAGCAACTTTTCGTTATATGATATCCTTAGTTTACGGGAAAAAGAAAATAAAATATCCTTATGCCATGTGCCTGCAATAATCTTTTTACTATTCAATGTCATTGTTCTTAATGCCAGTATAAGATTATTGGGTTAATTATTCAAAAAATTTTAATTTTTTCAATTTTTTAACTGTAGCTTAAATTTTAAAAAATAGTAATAAATGTTAAAATTTTTAATTTTTTAATTATAACTTGCAGTTCAAAAAGTAGCAATAAAGTATTTAAACCTTCAATTTTTTTATTCTAACCTGACGTTAGTATTTTCATTGAATTTGTTGACGTGACTTGTTATGTGTTTCAAAAAATTAACTATTAATACACATTAGTTATAATTAATACAACAAATAAAGATTAATGAAACGACATCGTTTTAGAAAGATATATATGTGAATATCTTTCTATACACCATCATTTGTAGACACATAATCACATAGAAAGATATATATGTGAATATCTTTTTATACACTATCATATGTAGATATTCTATTATTGTTATTTAATTCTAAATTACTATTATTTAAATATAGATTGTGTAATGTACGTATAAAAATTTATAATTTATGTATTGTAAATGATTTGTTTTTAAAAATAAATAATAAATTTAATTCAAACAGTAATAATTGGAATTGTTTAATACATTGTAACAGGCATCTCTTCAAAGACACTTTCCGAAAAACAATAAGCAAATAAAACATTTCTTAAAAGACTCTACTTATCAGTTGGATTTCATTCTCATTGAATTGTATATTTGTGTTTTCTTCTACTTCAGTTGCGCAGATTGAAATAAAACCATAAATTCCTTCCCCTTCATAGATTCCTCCTCAAACCACTTTCAATATTTATTATATATATGAAATTTCCTGGCTTAAGAGTTAGATATTGAGATCCAAGTGGTAGCGATGAATATTGTGTTTGCAGGGCCAAGTCAGTAATGCATTATTATGATTTAGCTTCTCATCACCCTCGTCGTCGGGTACTAGCAGCTGGCTGCAGGGAATTTTGCAGCATGTGCGTACTGCAGTTACGATAATTTTCAATTACTTTTAATCACCACCCATATGATCTGACACCACCAAGTGCTGACATGCCGTGCTGCATAATTTATTATATTTTATCATTAATTTATAATTTATAAAAATAGATTACACATTTCACTAAATTCTTATTTTTATTTATATAATTAATAAGCAAGATAATGAATTTTATTATAATTAATATTTTTAAATAAATATAAAATATATTAATTGAAACTCACTATTAATCAATTATTATTAATTAAGTCGAAATTGTACCAATTCACTATATTCACTTTCAAAACCAATCGATTTTTTTTATTATATTGTATTTATTAAATTTAGTGTCCATATTGATTAATTACTTATGTCTTCGATGTTACTACTAATTAACTTTTCTTATCATATATATTTGAAAATTTCAATAATAGTGCCGAATAAATTTTATTATTTTATTGGTCTGATGGATTCAATATTAATGCTAATTGATTACCACTACTAATAAATTATTTATAGTTCATATTTTGTATCTTATTGATAAATAGTAAAAATTAATAATATTAGCTATTAAATATTTAAAAATGTGATTGTAAATAATAATAAGAAATTAGTCATCTTATTTATTACTAGTATTATATACTGAATAAAAATTTAATGAAAAACTTAATTTATTATCATATTAAATTAGTTAGTTACGTTATTAATTTAGTAATAACATGTAAATATGATAACTTGCTAAAATAATAAACTTTTTATTTAATAGTAAAGTTAATTATTTATAAAAAATATAAAATTTAAATTATAATAAAATATGAATTGGTTACCTTATATATTGTAGTAGTACATCATATACAAAATTTAATAGTTAAACTAATTTATCATCATATAAATTAATAAATATATTATTAATTAGTAATAAATATGATAAATGAATAATTTAATTATTAATCAAAATATTTAACATTAAATATTAATTATTATGTAATCAATAAATCATATATTACTTATATTATTTCAATAATTTTGAAATAATCTTCACCTGTCCACATTTAATATGGACAAAGTTTATCAATGTGGCAGTTTTTGGCATCAAATCCTTTATTTTCGTTACTCTGTTTTAATCGTGTTTTCACCTCCAAAATAACATTATTTTATATGTAAGTAGGCATAAAATGATGTCGTTTTAGTTCATAAACAAGATTGGAACAGAGTGACAGGCATAGAGGACCTAAACCCAGCTTTTGTTTGTACTTCTAATAATGAAAGTTATTTGGTGAAAATAAGAAAGCAAGAAAGGAAGTGATTATATTTTAACAAATAAAAGTTATTAGATTTTTTTTTGAGAAGTCTTACTATTTTTCTGAAAACTTTTTTGATAAAGAACCTTTTGTTCCCAAATGATTTGGCTGCTATGGCGGGACCTTTCAACTAATAGTTAATCCATTTTTCCAACCAGCTGTTCATAAAATTTGCCAAAATTTCATGAGAAAGTAAGCAGTGCACGATGCCCTTGCTTTTGGCACATCGCCTGTCCATCCTTCTGGACTGTTGTTCTACTTTGAAGTGCAAAAAGGGATGTTTGTAGACGTTTCGTGTGGAGGACGAATTGGAAAATTTAGTAATGCTTATACCTTTCTGAAACAAAGAGAGAAGGATAAAAAAAAACTTCAAGTTTTTCAGGGTAATAAATGGATGCCGCCGGGCATGTTCATACCCTATGTATTAAGGTTAACAATTTACACATTTATTAAGCATCATATAAAATAAAATTTTAAATACATAAAAACAATTTTTTATATAGCATCATTTCATATTAAATGAAGCTAAGTCTCCTAAATATTATGAATAATATAAAAGGATATTGCATTTTTTAAAATCAATTATATAAGTAAAATATTAATTGTTAAAAATAATTATAATTTAAGACGATTGAGTTTAAGAATTCCTCAAAATCAATAGATTACATATGTTGAATCCCAATATCTTGTACAATTGTATGGCTAATTTACGGAATGTTGTACATATTGGCCGTGAAATTAGTCGTGAAAATTACAAAATTCCAATGGACCGAATGAAGCGAAGTAAGCAATTAATATAATTCTGGTAGGTGATTAATTAGGTAGGTGAAGTAGAACAGTGCATCACATTTGTGGTGACAATGAAAACATATATAGCATTGAAATGTCTCATTCTTTACTGATTATTTCCCATAACATATTCTAACCAGAAGACATATTGTCATGTTGACACACCTTTTCCGTAAATATACCGAGTTTGGGAAGCTTCCTACGAAGCTAGAAGAGCAAGATTGGGAGTTTCAGGATAAAGAAAAAGTGAAGAAGGAAATAGTAACACCAAATCCCTTTTCTTTTATCTTCCACCATAGTAAGAGTACCAGGCCCTAATATTAATATATGCTGCACACCAACACACAGGGAGCTCCGACTTCTTGAATGCAGCTTCTCGACACAAGTTAATTTCATGTAGCCCTCGAAACCTGTGACAAAAATCGTTATTCTAATAAGTTGTGAACAATGGGACAAAACCTAATTTACATGAGTGTGTTTACATGTAATGAAAACAGAAAAGGGAAAGAGAGATTACTCAGTTGAATATTTGCTTAACTGTGCTTTGAAAATCTAAACTTTCTTATTAAACCAAAATTTTTGTGAAACTGCTAACTGTAAAATGTACTTAATCTCCTGGAATCTTGAATCCAGTAAAGTACCAAAAATGATATCAGCACAGGATTTCCCCAATTACATAAAACAAGTTGGGGAGAAAATTTCGCTCATACCAAGTTTAAGCAAAAAGGACTAGTACCACAAACTAAATTTGAACAAGAGAAATTGGCATGTTTAGGAAAATATTAACTGAGAAATGAAAACTAACTACCACTAAATACAAGACAGTAGAAGAAGAATACAGTCCGGATGAAGAAGACTATAGAGATGTTGACCTCATAGTAGTACTTTGAGTTACGAATTGCTAGTCTCTAAGAAAGATTTTGGGTTGTTAAAACATGGTTACCAGGTAATAGCTTTCACCGTGCTGCAAGCTTTGCATTAGAAACCCGAATTCATTAGTTGGAACTGGAACCCCGGAGGAATGAACCAATACAACATCCTGACCACACATGGCTTTCAAGTCAAGTGGGCCTCTTGGAACTTCTGTTGGCACCCCATTAATGAAAACTGTGATGAATCCTACATAACATGTACCATAGAGAAGATTATGTTAGACCCAGACCCAACAGATGGCATCTTTTTCTTGTATTCTAGCTTTGTCATGCACCTGCTGGAACAGCTTATATGATCGTTAATTTCTCTCTGATTAACTTGATGAGTGAGTGAGTGAGTGTTTGTGTGTGAGAGAGAGTGATCTGCAAAATGCCGGAAGCAACAAAAAGAAGATCTATGGAAAGGGAAGGACCACTTTCTTGCAGTCAGATCCTAGTTAGATCTAAAATTTTGACTTCCTGAAACTTCAGAAGTTGTCATTTCTCAATATTTTCCATGAAGTAAAAGTAATTAAAATGTTGTGGTCCAGGAGGGTGTAGATTTGTTTTGGAATTTTCCTAGGTGGTGTTAGAGAATGAGAGGGGGGACCATTGTTTGCCAGTGAAAAGTACGACTTAAAACATAATAAAACACAACTACAGTCACATCATTAAAAAGTTGACCAGCCAGTTTATTCTCTAGTACTCTTGCTCCAGAAACTATTATTCTTAATAAACCTACTTAGGACACACAACTAGCTGAGATTTGTTATAGGGGGGAGAGAGAGAGAGAGGGGACTTAGGGTGGATATCAGGAGAATTCAGCATCCAGCCTCTCAGGTGATAGTATATGTAGAATCAAAACCTCAAAACCATCTTCAGGTAAAACAAATAGGTGCAAGGAATAATACCGTGAGGAAAGGCATTGATTAATTAAAGAGATCCACTTAGCTATCTAGCCATGCACTCACCAGTTTGGTAGTGCAAGTTAGAAGGGTCGGATGGGCACAAAACTGAAGACATGCCAGAGCTCTGCCCCAGTTCTTGAAAACCCATTTGGTTAGAGATGGAAATCAGGCCCTCTACGCCATCATCACCGACAATTCCACAGGAAGATGAACAACTAGAGGAAGATGGAGCCAGAATGTAAGAAGATGGAGGTGTACAAAAAGCATGAGAACTAGCAAACCCAACAGGATTACTATTGCTTCCACTTTCATACTGAATTGCACCAGAGCTAGCTGATGCTATTTGTTGATTTCTTTGCTCTCCTGCGAGGCTAGCCTGTAACTGCCTTTGACGGCGGCGTGATCTTGACCGCCGGTTTTGGAACCAGTAGAAGACATTTGCATCACCAACAGACCCAAATTTCTCAAGGAGTTTCCTTATTCTCACAGTCTCATCTTTTGGTGGATTTACCATACCACTGTTGAAGATGGACTCGAGTATCAAGATTTGCTCAGGCTTTGGAGTCCACCTCGACCTCACCGGTTCACTTCTCTCAGTGCCAGGGTTGCTTGGACTATTGGGGTCTTGGCCTTGATTATCTTCCATTACTGTGAAGGAAAACAAAAGAAATGCTGTTGCTGGGTTTTAAAATAATATAAGGAAGATAAACAAAAGCATGAATGTACACAAGCCAGAATGCATTGAAGAGGTGAGCCACATGCATATAAAGTGGTGGAGGAATGTTATTTGTGCAATTACTAAAGAAACCCTAGTAGTGGGCGAAGTACTTTCATTGAAATTACCTTTTCACCTATCTATCATTAATTTTCTCTCAGAAGTCAACCGCCTTACACCTGGCCTGTAAGTTTAGGGGAACATTATTAGTCAGCTAGAACCTTAAGGCCACTAGACATAGGTTACATTCTAAAACCATCATTAGGAGCTTCTATAAAGAAAAACGAAATAAAGCTGAAAATGGGCATGGGCAGAAGCCCGGATTCGAGTCCTAGTACTGCCCTATTGCATGATTAGTGAAGGAAAAAAAAAGTGATAAAACCATGTCAGTAACTTGGAAGCCGACAACCTGTATATGATTGGAGCATAGCCTATGTATTTGTAGGCTTATAGGTGATTATTACTAGCAGTGTTTCCGGTCTAGATAATTGACAATAATATTTTCTTTTTGACATAAGAAACATGGGAAACTAACACCGTAATTTAATGATTTATGAGTAACTTATGCTGGCAAGCTATTACTATAAGTGATTCTTATGCTTGGTAAAAGATAAGTTTGCGTCACTGAAACATTACAGTTCTCGCTAATGGTATGGAAGTTAATAAGACTCTTGGTAAAAGATAAGTTTGCGTCACTGAAACATTACAGTTCTCTCTAATGTTATGGAAGTTAATAAGACTCTATCACCAACTTGAAACTTGGTAATATGAACTAGCTAGCTACGACTCTATCACCAACTTGAAACCTGGTAATATGAACTAGCTAGTTTAATATAGGGAATTCTCATTGATGGAGCGTCTAATTTTGACTTCTTTAAGGAAAGAAAGAAAGGATTATTCTCAAAGTTTACCCGTCTACCAAAACTCTGTGTATGAAATCAACAAATTAAGGCTAAGAATAAACTAACGCACCGCACGCACGCCAAAGCTCCCCCACTTTTGGATTAAATACTAATGAAATTAACAACAAAAGAAGAAGGTTGCATGGGGAAAAAACACAAAGGGGGGTGGTCAAAAATGGTAATGTGAAAGATGGAGAAAACAAAGTTGGCTAGGGTTTTCGGCTTGAGGGGGGAAATGCATGTGAAGGGCTGCATGGAAAGATGAGTCAAGTAAATATAAAGAATAAAGAATGATGTAAATGAGGGAAAGAATCCAAATATAAGGTCAAGAAACCGTGCAATTATTTATTAACAGTGACGTACAAGGAAACATGGCTTCGAGTGGCACTGCCCCCACCTTTTTCTTCTCTCTCACTCTCAATTCTTATATTTAAACCGGAGGAGCTTAAGGCCGGCTTAAACTCCCAACACTTTTTACGTGTATCTACATTTGTATGTGTGTAATGTTATGCAGTACGTATTAATAGGCTAATAGCTAATCTGCAATATATTATATGCCTTATCAAAACCTGTCTTCTCTTTTTACTTCCTCATATATATATATATATATATTCATGTGTGTAGGAAACAAGAACAACTCTGCACTCTCAGACGCGGTTTTCTGTCCCTGTTTTAATTTTTTCCTTTTGCTTTCAATTTCAAAGATTCTAGTTGGTCATGGGATTCACGATTCATTGTGGTTAATCATCAAAAATAAATTGGTCTTTATTCTTTTCTTTTGTGGGGGATATATAAGAAGGAAAATATTTACCAGTCTTTCGAGGTCGACTGTTGTCTACACATGTTTAAGTGCTTTTCAACTATATAATTAAACAAATTCAACTATTCTCTTTATGTTATGTGATATAAGGGTGTTTTCATGAGCTATTTTTCAAAAAAAAAAAAAAAACTTAGTTGAGCTAAAGTCACATGGTCATGGTTATCTAGCTATTTGTCTAGCTATAAATCATAACAATATTTAATGCTTCAGTATATTTCCTTCAGCTATAAGGTTCAAATTTTATGATAGGTAAACATTTATGTATCCATTTAATGTAACATAAGAACCTCACAACAAATGCTAATTAATTAACAATAAATGTTTAGATTCTTAAAGTTTGGTCTATTATTTTTTATCTTAGTTTAAAATTTAGTGATTATTAAATTTTCATTTATTGATATAATCTTTCTCCTTACATGTGGTAATTATATATTCAGGACAAACTATATGAGTGACAGCCTCCTAAATGTTATTGGTCACTCTACAATGGACTAGTTTCAAGCTTCATGAGTATGAAGTATTTACTTTGTACATCTATATCGCATCTTGGCTTACATATGCACTATAACTAACGTACATATGCTCCATTGCATCTGTTTATTTATGGACTAAAGTGAAACAAGTTGGTAAGCAACAACTTTAAATTAATTTTTATCACAGTCTTTCAACGTGCCAGATATTTTATATCCATAATATATATCTTGCCTTAGACTCGAAAGGTTAGGAAATAAAAATATTGTGTGTTTATTACTTCTTTCTAAGTTTTTCTCTCATAAAAGCTTGATTATTGAGTAATGTAGTCCTGATGATACAAAAAGATTAGTATACTCTACACTTGTCACTTTATGAAAATCCTGTGTATCAAAAAGTCTTAAACCATAGATCCTGTTTGAGGTTGTTATTAACTGGGAAAGATTGGAGAGTGTAAATTCCTAAAAGGCAGGCCTTGAGAGTTGATGCCCGTTGAGGAAAAAGACTTGTGTCTCAGCTAGCATACCTGAAATTTATACTACAGTCAATTTTTATTTATCCTTGGTATCTTATGAATGATCTGTTTTATAACCCATTTGATTGATATATAGGTTAAAAACCTGGGATGTAGCTCTAGTAAGATTTATAAGTGAAATATTAATTCCATAAATCTAAGAATCACATCAAGAAGAGTCTTTTTTTATTCACTGGTGTAAACAATGCCACCTAGTGATGTTAGAAATAAACAAATGAAGAAAAATGGCATTGTTTGAAGTTCAAAAGTAAGCCCTATTGTTTTAATTTTTTTTATACCAAAAAAGCAGTAATTCCTCACTTAATGTACCAAAGCAACTCAGAAACCTTATTGCTTGAATTAAAACCATGTTTTAAATAATTAAATTACAACATATATAACGCTGAGCAAAACTCAGTCGCGCTTTTACCAACATCTCGCTCTGTCTTCCACTATCATGCAGATTGGAAATTCCAAGGCCAAATGATATTTTAAAATCAACAAGAAGATGGATTCTAAGGTGTGCATGCTGGTTAAGCAAGAACAGTCATTATACGATGTGTCTTGTATTTCAACCACCCTTTCCCCGCAGAAGCACTGTCATTATAAGCTTTGTTCGATGCTTTTGCAGGTCAACACATGTGGAGTGTTACACGCATATATTCTGTCTGCTGCCAAAGCGTATGTAAAGAAATTAAGCATAGGAACCGCACGGAGTAGCTTCATTAGTTTTGATGAAAAACACAGACCTCAAAGATCGAGCAAGTGAAAGTGAAATTGCTTAACACATGTGCCCTAAAAGCAGTACCAGATGTTGGTCACTGTCTCTCAAAAGATACGTCTTCAACAATCTGCCACAACCAGAAAAGCAAAAAACAAAGAAACCCCAGAAAAAATGTACGAAGGGAAGAAGGTAAATAAACAATGAGAGTATGATTAAACAACATGGGTGAGTGGGAGTTTGGTAGGTTACCACTTCTGTCAACTTTACAAGGTTTTCTAGGCCTTTGGACTTTAGCTACAAATGGAAAACTGCCTACTCAATTAAGTAATTAACAGTGATGAGAATCTTCACTGTGGTAGTACTGGTAGTGTCAGGCTTTTTGTTTTTATTTTCTTAACAATTTTTGGAATTACTGTAGATTTTAGTACTGCTACTGTGACTGTCACTCCACCCAGCATATGTGCTGTGTTTGTAGCTTAAATTGATTTGACGCAGCAAAAGCTTATGGCTTGTCCATATTGCACAACCTCGTCCAGCCGACCTCAACCCGCCTCTTTCCTCACCGTCCCAATTTTTTTATTATATTTATTGGGTTCGTGAGTACCGATGTTATGCCGCTGTTTCCATGTGAAAACTCTCACTCACCGGTGGATCAACAGTCCATACAGCTAAAATGTGTGCGGATCCAACTACTTGAACCCATCAAAGTCTTCTTAATGGTCGGTGTGCCTCTGTGGTCAACCTGTATTTTCTTTTTTCCTATTAAAATATAGCTCCTTTCCATTTTACAGGTAAATATTTATTTTACAACCAATTTAGGTGGTAACGCTTTAATATATTTAATTTACTAATTACAAAAATTGAAAATAAGAACTTTAATTCGACCTCAAATTGATTGACTACGAATCAAGCTTCACAAAAATGTGTCAAAATATATTAAAAATTTGTCGTTTTGCTAAGAAACACCTTATAAATTTGCCTTGTTTGTTATCTATTACTCAGGTATAGTTATTTATTAGTCAGGTATAGCTAGTTCTGCCAAAGAAACCTGCGTATTCCTTGGTGTTTATCACCTTATGTCCTGTTAGCTTAACAGCTACAGATGGTTTTTCACTACTACTTGTGGTTAGCTTTGAAAACATAGCCAACTTTTACATCTTTGTCAGGTAGGGAACAATAATTTCAGGTTAGAAAGTGAGTAAGAAGAGAGTTGCATAAGAATTATGAAACTTCACTCTCTTCAGATCCGGTTCATTTATCGTCTAATTTGTCTGTACCTAATTTGCTTAATAGTGTGAAGCATGTATTATTAAACAAATCTAAAATTTAGTAAAAATTACTCATGTAAAAAAATCGTGTGCGTGAAACTTTTCTATCTTTGTTGAATCCTTACGATATATATTATCGTGACTGTTCTAATCTCTCAAATCTGATTTAATTTTTTAACAAAATCTACACTATTATTGTGATAACTGATAAGAGATGTAATATCATCGCACTGGCACTCAGATATTAGAATTTAGAGCCCTTTATTCCTGGAAGCATTAGACAATTATAACTAAAACCCGACGGTAGGCACTGGGCAGGCAGCTAACCAGAGAAAAATTATAAACAAAATGCGTTTGCCGGGAGTCGAACCCGGGTCTATTGCTTGGAAGGCAATTATCCTAACCGTTGGACTACAAACGCGCCTTGTCTTGGAGGGAAATTACTGCTTAAAATTTACAAATTTAACTGCATCCGATTCCTTCCCTTAAGTCCACGTGTATTTATGTTTTTAATTTGCTGGAAGCAGCTTAAGAATTAGCAATTTTACAATGCTGCATTTTGAACTTGCATGGAAGAACCGACGCAGGCAGGCTTCTTCGTAATTCATACATGGCTTGGCCTACGTTATTTATAGCTGAAACGATTGCTATTCCTTCTTGCCGGTGTTTACCTTTTATCTATGGCCTCTGTTTCAAATATTATGGTACTTGATTCGTAACAGTCAATTTCTAGTCCCACCAAGCCAATTTTCTTTTATGTTGCTCTTGCACCAATCGTTTCTTTACTCTTCAGCTAACCACAACAAGCACAAAGATTTGAAGCTACAGGCACAGGGCGCTGATAAAACATGATTTAAGTATCAAAATAAGTCCTTTTTATTTTACATTTAAGTTATGTTAATCTTCTATGCTTGAAAATTAAGCAGTTAAACAGACGATTTTAAATTTTGGGTCATATTCAATATCTTTTGTTTCAAGCAGCTTTAGTGCTTGAAATTTTAAAACTTTATTATTAAAAAATCAAATTAATTGAATTTTTAGTTTATATATAATGGTTAGATTTACTCAATGTATTGTTTCTAAGAAATTAATGTATTAAGTTTTTCATTTATATAGAAAATTACTGATATCAAAATGGCATTTCGTGATAATCAACCAGTTTAAAATATAATGCGCTATCTCACGGAAATAAGGCCAGCAAGAAAAGTTTCTGGTTATAAAAGGATTGAAGCCACCAGGAACTGAACAGCTGAAACCAGGTTGAAGAATTAAAAATATAAGCTCCAATTTATAAAGCATGTGTTACCTCTTTAATTGATATACATAAAATCATTCGGTGGAGCTTACTCTTATTCTTCCACTGAGCATGGTAGAGAGGAGATGCATAATGCATCGTTGAATGAACTGAAACCTACAAGGCCGCAGACCATTAAATACTATCACCAATCACCATCCTCTGCTATTTACAAAGCCAACTCTTACAGGGATAAAAACATCAAATACTACTAATAACAGCAAGCTAGTTCCTGTCCAAGAACTTGCTTGTTCAGGCATCTGGAGTGAGAACATTATGCTAACGCAGAGTGCCGGTGCCACATTCACATGGAAAAGATCACAAGATCAAAATCTATGAAATCGGACCTTCAGCTGCGCTCCTGGAACGAATGAGACCGAGAAAGAGCAGCAGGGTTTGCTTCAAGTATATAAGTAGCATCTGAATCATGGCGTTTCTCTTCTGCTTTGGTGCCAAATGTTTTGAAGATAATAGCTTGTGGCATCGCATCCTTGTCTGGTTTGAGACCAGGGGTAGCCCGCGACGAACTCTTTGAAGCTTCCTGTGGGTGCTCAATTCTCAATGCTTTTGGAACCAATGTGCACTTTTGTGCTTTTCCTTCTTCCACAGAACCTGCATCTCTAGAATGCTTACCTAATGTTGGCGAGACATTTCCTGAGCAGCAACTAGTGTTGTTAGAGGATGATGGAGAAAGACAACCGCTGGAAGCACCAGCCGACCTATTTTCTGTTCCTGAAGCCCAAACAGGCATGCAACCCCAATATGATGCAGGTACAAATTGTAACGGGATGTTTGGTGGACAAAACCCAGGAACTGTTAGTATTGGCGTTGGGCACCATTTAACTGGATTGGAGCTGTAGCAATTTGGCATACAAACCTGTCCAGAGGAGTCCTGGCTTGGTGTTGTGGAAGTCATGTTGTTCCATCCTGGATTCCAAGGGAAAACTACTGGAGGAACAGAGTAACAGAGCGTAGGATGTGATGCACTGAGCTCATTAGAGACATTCAGACGCTCTTTTGGTATGGCATTTTCAGGCAATTTGAATCCATGAATAGTGGATGCTGTCATGGAGGACCCACACGAGGACAGTTCCTCCCCATTATCTTGAAGAGTGACTGAACTCATCTCAACATATCTTTTTTGGTCTCCAAGGTTAAGCACAGTCTCCATGGATTCGCAAAGAGGTGCTTCTGGACCAAACTTAAGAAGCATTCCATTTCCTGCAGTAGGTTTCAAGGCAGTTCCAGATTCAAGGGATGATGCAAGCTGATGGTTGGCTGAATCAGTGGTTTCGATCCCGGTCATGGGCATCCCATCAGAAGAAACTAATATCTGATGGTATTGAGAGGCTAAATGTTTATTTTTCCTCCGACCTGCACCAATAGGGACATTCCTCATCGTTCCACCAGCTGTCCAATATCTCTGGCAATTCTTGCAGAAATGCCTTGGTTGGTTGACATTGTAATTGTTGAAGTAACAAAATTTTGTGTCCAAACTGTTGCATCGTGGACAAGGTAGAATCTTGTCCGGCTTCTTGAATACCTTGTCTTGATCTGAGCTGCTACTGTCCACCTGCCCTTCCTTTGGCTTAGAAGTTACCTGTGCCTCATTTAATCGTATTGGATTTTGGTTTTCTTCCTTCTCTTGACCTGAAGCAGAAGACTTATCCAGATCTCCGGTGTTATCTTCATTTACACCCTCAGTTTCTACTTTTGTTATTATGCAGTTGCTTTCCTGCAATCAAAGTCCAAGATGATAAAATTCCATCAAATACTGAAAACTTGAAAGCGTAACAAAAGAAGAGAGATGGTACAGAACCACTGATTCTCTGACCAACAATACCATGAACAATAGAGACTGAGCAAATACATGAACAAAAATACTTTCGAACTATAAGATTATTTAACTCACAATCTATAGGATTTTGTCAAAACTCCTCAAACTGTAATTCCCATAATTAATCACCAATTCACCAGTCTGTGGTAACAAATAACCTTTTTATTAGCAGAATGGTTCTCTTTGATCAATTGAAAGACTTGAAGTACTGATTATTGGTTACAAACTGAACGTTTATCGTCTTAACACAAGATTGGAAACAGGCCAATTAAACAGTGTCCAATTTGGATAAATTACAGAAATTCAGGAGTTACTAAATAGATTTTTAAGTGAAAACAAGTAGAATTTTAGAAAACGAAAAGTAGATATATCTTTCTACAGATAATCCCAGATAAAAAGAAGAAATTTAAGAGAGGCCATTTGAATATCATGTTATGCATATTGATAAGATTTGTAAGAACAAATTACTACATGGAACCGACAAGGAAAAAGGAATCAACAAGAGCTAACAACTGGTCCTAGTTGCTCCCAAAAGATTCAAGTACAGTACTCTTTCTAAGAAATCCATAAAAGCAGTACCTTTTCACGTTTAACAGAACATACACACCTCTCTGATTACGACAGTAAAATTATTTTTAACAAGATGCGTCCAATTACCTTTGCTCTTTAGTAAGAAAACTTAAAAAGCAAATTAATCTTCAGGTTTTCATGTCAGATTTTGTGACCAAAAACTGAATAACATGAAACATAACGTCATCTAAATAATATCAAGATTCAGACAGGCTGAAAAACACTATATTTAGGAAGAAATCCAGTAACACTTGAAGTTAGTATTCACCTAAAGAAACGTCCGAGTAAAAGTCTGTCTTTGTCAAAACTTGTTTTGAACCAAACCAACAGAAAGACAAGAACCGAGAGACGTCAAGAACAACCTGAAAGGACTCTGATACCAGCTTAACATTGAACTTAAAGACCCAGCTTCAAAGTTCAAATCTTTTTTTAATAAAACCGCAAACCAATGAAATCTAACTCCTCAAAACACATAAAACTAAAATGGGTTATCTGAGAAAAGGAATAAAGTCAATAAGCAGAAAGAGACGCATCGAATAGGCAAGAATACAGTGATACAAACACAAATATGAATGAGCACCTTGGATTCAGAGTTAGCCGGAACCTGAGCATCGGGTACCGGAATCTTTCTGCCAAAGAGCTTGAAAGCTGGATCCTTGGACTGAGGCATATCTGCACCGTTCATTTCTGTGTCAAAGTAATTGCCCGCAAAATTTGAAGAGGGTAGACACCAAAACGCATACAAAAATAACAAAAAGAATGTTAAAAGAGTGAAAGAGAAAGAGAAAGAAAAGAGGCTTTATAAAGTTACCATTTTTCTCTTCTCTTTTCTCTCTCAAAACCCTCCGGGAGGAAAGTCTCCCACAAACAAAAAAAGCAGCAGGTGATAAAGCATAAAGAACGCGAGGGCTCAGAGTTTTTTTTTTATTGTTTTCCAAACCTTTTGTCCTTCCTTTTCCCAATAACTAAATCAAAATGTCTATTTGTTTAAAATAATTGGTTGGCAAAGCAAAACTGTCAAAGTGGTCTTTGGAAATTCTTTAATATTATACAATTAGAAACTCTTTTTTGGGGGGTCATTACTCATATCATGTGGAGAGTGGAGACAAACATGAGCATTATCAATTCCTTCTCATTATATTTCTGATATTTGGGCTTCTAAAACTAAAACCACAAAGGAAATCATAATATTTATTCACAAAGTTAATGATTTTGATGTGGATAACTCACATTTCCACCAAAAATGATTAAACAATTGCAGAAGCGTAACTCATCAATAGAGCCGGAAATTCAACACTTGTTTCGTACAAAGGGGGGCAAAGAAAGGAAGAAGTTTAATTTGGACATGCAAAAGTCGACAAAAAGAGCAAAAGATTTGGTGCCAGCTGGCATCCGAATCAGCAAAAGGACTGATATGGTGACCAAGAGTGTAGTGGCTAAGGATGGATCTGACGCAAGAAAGACGACCAAAAAGCAAAAGTTAGCACTAAAAAGACGCTAATGGGACCCACTAGGATCCACTTTCTTTTGGGAAAAAGATGAAAACATTAAAAAATAGAATAGAGAGAGGGTAGAGTGAGAGCTTTTCACGCCGCCTTCAATGTCTTTGCAGATTGCTCCTAAGTCCTCACAGGCCTTAGGCCCCACATATCTCTAACAACAAGAAAAAGTTCCAAGTCAACAAAAAACTTGGCTTTTCTTTTTCTTTTTTTCTTGCTTTCTCTTTTATTGCCGAATTTGTTGTCATTCTGCCGCTTCTTCTTATGATTTTTTTTTAGCTGCTAGCTATTTGAAGAGGGTCTTAATTATAAGAAGGCATTTTTAAGTCATTCATTCTTAGACTAATCTCTACTCGAATCAGGTAGGTCTCTTACAGGAGATAAAGCTCTGGTTCTAAGTTTTAAACGACTACATACATAAGGACGGTGCGAGGTATCTGAAGAGAGTCTTAATTATAAGAAGGTATCTTTAAGTCATTCACTCTTAGACTAATCTCTACTCGAGTCAAGTAGGTCTCTTACGGGAGATAAAGCTCTGGTTCTAAGTTTTAAACGACTACATACATAAGGACGGTTTGAACTTGTGATCTCACTTAAGTCAGAAGAGCCCCTTACCAACTCACTTGCGCCCTGGGGTCTATCTGTAATTTTGATTGCCGCTGGTACTAAACGGGTCTATCTGTAATTTTTTTTACAAGGTATCGTAAGAGAATTTTAATTATAAAAAAATATTTTTAAGTCATTTATTATCAGATTAATCTCCGTTTAAATCGGATAACTCTCTTATAAAAAATAAAGCCCTAATTTTAAATTTTAAATAACTGCAATATACAGTTCGATATTATTAGCACACCCAACCTTTTTAGTTATTTTGCATGTTACATTGATTATTTCATTTGTCATCGTATTAAAAACAAAGGTTCCTGAATTTCAATTAGTTATTCTTACCGTTTCAAATCAAAGAGGTCGAAAGTCTTGTCAACTTCAAATCAAGAATGTGATAATCCTTGAAATACAGACTTACAAAATTTGCTCAGGGCTGTCATTCGTTACGAAAATCGATCGTTCACTTGCATGTAAATTGTGCTATTTCTCCTAATTCCATAAGAATTTATAAGATTGGAGATTGAGTAATATAATACGTAATTGATTCAGTATAAGCTTAAACCAAGAGTCCAATCTATTGCTTATTATAAATGGTGATGATTTTATATTGCTAAGATTTTATCTTTAGTTACTTTGATAATTAGACATTTAATTATATTTAAGAATGAAATAATTTAAGTCCCCTATAAAAAATATAATACGAACAATGCTCAGTTGAAATCAAGTCGTAGTTTTATATTACCAGTTCACATGCTGGGGTTCCACAATACTAAAATTTTATTTAATAGGGTCACAAAGCTTCATTGATTCACTTTTTGGTACTCCTCACATGTTAAATATCCAGTTGTTGTTTATCTCTTTGACTGTGGATATAGAAAGTTTAAACAGTTGTTGAATAAAATTACTGATTTTTTTTTATAGTTTAGAATTTACTCTATCTTTCGTCTTTTGACATTCCCACCCCCTCTTATTGAACGTGGTATTCCTATTAATTTATAACAGTACGATTTCATATTAAACTCATGAGTTGTATTACAAGAATAGTCGAGAGATTCCCGATACAGTGGTCGATTAAGAGGCTTTAGAAATGCTTCCTATAAATTTGACGGATTCCCTTTTAGGAGAGTATCCACCCACTTGTAATTGAATTCTAAAATTTCTTGTATTTAGTATAATTTTCCAAATAAATCTAACTCTTTAATCAATTTCATGTTGACATACTTTCATTCTTAAACAAGCTATGATGTATCAAATTTTACAATATCTTTTAACTAGTACAATTTAGGTTGGAGTTTATTTTGGCAAATTACTTGGCAATACTAATTTTATAACGAAAGGCACGTATTTTTTTATTGAGTTGTTTAAGTGAAAAATGTAATCTTACTCTTAACATGGTAGGAGCTCTTAGAGAAATTTCCGTGTAAAAAGTGTAACCCTATAACCAAAACTTCCTCAGAAAAATAAGATAAAAATTAAAAACTTAATGAGCCCATTGTGGTTTTATTGTTTTACACATTGACTGATTATAAATTGTTATTGGATGACTGTAATAAATGAAAATGACTAATTGTGAATATGGGCTCAAGTTTCTTACTGTTTATGCTG
>JANZLD010000002.1:19078365-19092986 GCA_026413575.1 Erythroxylum carthagenense | reverse complement strand
TATAGGATTTTGCTAATCAAATATTTCAACAGTTAGCTCCGTGATATATTTCTAACGTCTAAAAATTGGAAGATTCCTATTTTTAGTTTGCTTTGATGATATTTTTTCAAATATTGCATTGATAATATATTTGCTATTGTTGATATGTTTTGCTTTCCATGATTTTGAACATGATAAAATACTAGTCTGTGATATACTAACTGTTGAAATATTATTGAACTGAATATGTGAAATATCTGTGATATGCTATCTTACAAACAATAGGCTCCATACTTTAAAGGAAGTAAGGAAGGCTCCTTCTAATCATGACTGTGAGTAAGAACCTATAAAGCTTACAGTTATTTTTTGAAATCCTTTATTATTGTTTGAATTTTGAAAATATATTTATTATTGGTTGTCATCATCAAAAAGGGGGAGATTGTTAGCTCAAGGTTTATTATTAATGTTTTTATAATAACATTATAATATTTCAAAATCCATATTAGATTTATTTTTTTATATAAATAACGGTATAATTCTTAAGTGGAAATAAAATCATACGATAAATGTTTCTTTTCTTACAGGAACCTTCCTAATGAAGTTACCTTATTTATTTCATAATATCCGGAAGGATCTTGTTAATCTTATTGGGTTTATTTCCTTGTATAGGATTTTGCTAATCAAATATTTCAACAGTTAGCTCCGTGATATATTTCTAACGTCTAAAAATTGGAAGATTCCAATAGAGATGATAATGAAAATTTGTTAAATACCAAATCAACTCAGAACAAAATTGAAGTAACGACTAGTTGAAGAAAATGTCCATTTAAAGAAGAGTCATTGCAGTCATGAACGAGAAGTGAAGGAAGCTAGATTTTTGAAATACATGAACGATAACAATATTCTTGAAAGTCACATCTTTATCAAATTTCTTGTGTTTGGAAAGTGAAAATTCTTCTTGAGAGAAATCATTGAAGCTTATATCAAGCAAATCAAGTCATGCCTTTATCAAATCTTTTGTGCTTTAGAACGTGAAAATTCTTTTAAGAGAGAGACCATTAAAGCTCATATCGCGCAAATTACTTTGTTATTTATTGAGAGCTTGTAGAGGCTAGTTAAATATTACTAATATAGAAAGTTGAAGAATTTTGAAAAATATTCACTTGTGAACTTGGAGAGGCTCGTCAAATTTATTACTCAATTTTTTATAGTGTAATACCCAAGTTAGGTACTTGGGGACTGGATGTAGGCTTGAGTTATAAGCTGAACCAATATAAATTAATTGTGTCATTCTTTCTCTCCTCTTAACTTTTAAATTTTCCATTACATTGTTTGCGTTTTCATTTTGCAAGAGGCTCCTTCACTTTTAAAATAGGCTTCTTCTGTTTTTAACTTCGCAAGAGATTTCTTTCAATTTAACAAGCTCCTTCTATTTTAAACTATTTTAACATGATTTATCATCTAATAAGCTCCTGTTACTTAACAAGTTTTTATTGTCTAACAGGACCCTTTTTTTTAATCTTTAACTGGGCTCTATCTGTTATATGAATTAAAAGTAACTTACAAAATTTTTGAAGTCACGTACAATTCCTCCCCCCAACTGCATGTGTTTGCTTTATCAACATCATGAAAAATATCTTTCAAAATAGGAATGCCATTAAGAAGTTTTTTATGGAGATTTTCTCTAATAATTGACAACTAGCGAGGCCCAGACAAGTATGCCAAAGTGATGAATTTGTATTCTAACTTGCCTTTTCAACGTATGTAGCACTTGTACAGAGGGCATATAATGGATCTTTCCCTTTTTTAATAAACAATTCCTTAGCAGCAATATATTTCAGATTAGAAACATTATTTGGACCAAAGAAAAAATACGTTCCTGAATCTATAATATGAGATTAAAAAGAAATATTATTTTTCAAACTTTAAACACGATAAATATCTTTGAGAAAAGCTCCATCAGTAAAGTTTTTTTTAAATGCCCTTTAACCTTAGTCATTTCTAGTATTTTATAAGCCCTGAGCAAAGTATAAAAAGAGTTCCAATTTTTATTTATTTTTGGACTCTCATAAAAAATAACAAAAATATTTTATTTTTTATTTATTTTTTGTTATTTTTTATGAGGTCAAAGGTAAGCCTTATTTTATTTTATTTTTTAAAAAATAAAAAATAAGTCATATTTTACTATTTATAAAGATGAGCCCTAAACGAGTGTCCTGACTATCTTTACCCAGCTCTATTTTTAACCATTACATGATGAAAAGAATTATCAACTATCAAAATTAACTTTCTTTCACGATGCGAATGAACGTCAAATGAAAGTGCAACATTTCCCATTACATGGTGACAGCATCTAAGATCAAAATTCCATTCTTTATCATAGTTAATGGTAGTAGTGACATATATAAGTGTGTTGGTCGAGTGAACAATTTATGCTATAATTTTCGGTTGATTAATTGCTTCAGTAAACAAACACTGTTCGTAATTCGGTTGCTCTATCCAACCACTTTCATATGAAACATTTTCTCTTATTGCATATAACTTGATATGATAATTCATCTGGATTTGCCACATAAATCATACCCGACTTTCACCCAGTAATTACATATGATAATGTCCCAAATTTAAGTTTTTTTTAATTCCCTTGCACTAATCCTTACTTTTGGGTTAGTTTTGATTACCTCAGAAAGATCTTTAGGAGGAACTTCTTATCCTTGAAATAAAGAACGTCCTCTGTTTGAGAAAGAAACTTGTCATTGTTACCCACTCATTTCACCAAACTTCCTAATTCAGAAGCAAATTTTCTAGCTAAATGATTGAAGGCTGAGTTGCCCAGTCTTGTATTGAGGAGATAAAAGACATAAACTCTTTTTGTAAACCTCGAATAATATTCTCAAAATTAATAATCTCAAAAATATTAAGGACCTATGAGGAAAGAAAATGAATTTGAAAAAAGGAAATACAAGTTAAAATAATTTATACCTTTTTGGAGATTTTGAGTGAAATTATCCAAGAATGGATGCTAAATTGGCTGGCCCTGACCAATAATAAATACTTGATGCACGGTGCACTACGTTTTAATAGTATTCATTGGATTGGAATAACATATTTTTATTCAATTAGTTTTTTTAAACGTAAGAACTCGTAGTTGTTATTTTTTAGATTATGTCAATCAGACACTCCATACTAGATAAATCTTATACGATATAATCGATGAAAAAAACATAAATAAAAAAATTCAAATACAGAATCTTTTAGACCCATCCAAAAACTCAGACCAAAGTGATAGGACATATGACTAAAATAAATTATGATTCGGAGACAAAAAGTTTTGAATCTCTAATTTAGAGTCACGGGATAGGGCCGGTTTGCATTAATTATGTTCTTTCCAAACTCAAAAGAACTTTTTGTAGCATATGCTTTTCAGTGTGGAGTTCAAATCCAATAGACATTTTCAGTAGACAAATTCCAACACAACATCATACATACATCAATTAAATACCCGTAATTATACTTATCTTGATGCCCACAAAACAATCATTCCTTCCATTACTCTCCAATTAAGTTAGGCCATACACATGCAAACATCCTTCAATAGACAGTCCACACACTCTGTATATCCTTCAATAACACAAGCACAAACACAAACACAAGCACAAACGCAAACGCAAACCCAAACCCAAACCCATGACCCAGAAACATATTTTTGGTTTAAGTGCATCTTCTTTCTGGATTTCATCCTCTTCCTGGGGTTCTTGGATCATGGTGATTGTTTGCTCCAGTTCCTGGATAATCTGTGCTTTCCAAATCCATCCTTCCTTCAACATACCTTTCTTCCATGCCAAATATCTCATCCTGAACATAATCAGAGAGTATGCACATCTCATGGTAATTAAATCATTTGCGACTAGATGTGATAAATTGTGAAAGGATAGAGCTTAACACCATAGAAGTGCAACTTGATAGGAGCCAAGAAGAGAAGTACCCTTCTTTTGCTCACATAATTAAACAGTTAGGAAAATAAGTCTTGCTCACCTGTGTTGCTTATTCCCAGAGCAAATAATGTTCGGAGGTAGCAGATCAATTAAAGCAATCAGTTGCTTACCTCAAAACTGGAAAGTTATAGGAACCAAAGAATTTGCAGCGATTATGTTTTTGACTGCTGATGTATTAAAGAGGGCTTCCTTCCTCTTAATGAGAATGAAGTTTCACATTACAAAAAGAACAGGAATGATCATATAACCTAATATAACAATGGCTATATATGGCAAATCATGGCTAAGTCTTCAATTGTTATTAATTTGTTTCAATCATTGGATCCTTCAATCTAGAATCAATCACTCGCACACGCTGCAGAAGAGAGAGAGAGAGAGAGGTTCACCTGAACCAGAAAATCCTGCACCGCTGATGCTGTCTCTTCAGCACTTGACTTGAGGCTTCCTGTATATACCACTCACCATAAAAGCCGACAAATGATTAACAGCTCTAACATCAAATGCAAACACAGGAATAAGATTCTCTCTTTAACATGGAACTCACTACTTGTGGGAACTGCAAGAGTGGAAGAAAGGGCAAGACAGAAGCCCAGGAAGAGTAGCAGAAGCAATCCAAGACGAAAAGAGCCTTTGTGCACCATTGTTGAATTTTGATGAAAGAAGAAGTGGACAACACCAACACAATAGTCAATAGGAAGATATAATAGATGCGAAGATCAAAGAAATGAATATGGCTATGGCAATACAAGGCATGTGGGTGGTGGTGCTTTATATAGAACACCCTGACAAATTACTTTTGAGTATTAAAAAGAAAGGTCCATACACCTTCCACAAAGTCAACTTACCCTTCTATTTTTATTTCTTTTTTTATTAATAAAAAAGTCGGCATTAATTACAAAACAGGTCGTACGACACAGGCCCCTGCTTAATTCTCAATGAGGAAGTGATGACATCCGGAGGATATAGTGTCAAAAAAAGTAACTCTTACACTGGAATGGGCTGCTTGAGAGATCAGCCAATCTGCACATCTATTATTTTCTCGATAAATGTGCCGATGTGCAGCACACCAATTGTTCTATTTTTATTTCTATTCTCATGTATCATTTTCTTTATATAAACTCTTTCATCGTTTTGGTGAGTTCCCACTTATTGCCTAACTCTATCCCCTGTGGCGTGGTGTGGCTGTCACTTTCACATCGATAACTTATTTTGCGCCCCAAAATTTTTTTTATAACTCTGTTCCTATATGTACTGAAGTGATTGTAACTTCACTAAAAAAAATCCACAACCATACAAAATGGGGAGAAGAGGGCAATGAAGATTCATGAGATTTCGTGTCTTGTACCAAGACACTATTTTGTTTTTTAATGAAATTTCATCCAATCTGAACCCTATTATCGCATTCCTGTCGGCCTTTTTACCTTGAAGCCATTACATAAATCAGAAGAAAAGATCTTTTTTTTTCCTTCACAAAATATTGCTTTGCGTACCATTCATCTTCAAGTCAATTTTGTTCCTCATTCATCTTCAATTAAGTTTGGGACTTCCTGTCAAAAAATAGATTTTTTTCATAAATTGTCCGGTTGAAATTAAGTTTTGTCGGACTTTTCTCTTAATTTATTTTCACCTAAATTCACTTTCTATTTAATAAATAAAACCTACAAAATAATCAATTATCACAAAAGACAGTCATTTGCAATTATCCTTCTTTTTTAATAGTTGAACAATTCGGAAGTCATTAAATTATGCTTATGTAGGGTTTTTATCATTGAACAACTCCAACTGTTACTTACTTCCTTTGATAAAATGATTAAGAGGTTTACGTTGTGCTTGCTAAAATAATTGGTGTTTCTATGACTTGGAGCATCGGCTAGACAGGCAAAACACTATTTGTAGATCAACAAAGGGTGCAACAAAAAATCACTTGATCATTTTAGGCTTAAAACTTAAAATTGATATTTGAAAGCAGAAAATAACATAATTAAAAAATAAAGACACAATTTAAAATTAGATTAAAAAGAGTGGAGGAGACACTTAAAAAAGTGTTTAGTGCTTATGTGTCTAAAATCCACAAAGGTTAAATTCAGTGCCAAATAGCTCAAGAGTTGAATTAAGCAATATATATATTATCTGATAAATAGGCAATTTAGCCTAAATGTACATGTATCATCCTATACTTATGATTAATGGGTTAAAAGATAGTCTTTAACTCCTTTTCATCAAATCAAACCAAATGTTGGGTGGTTATTACGTGGCCAAAATTTAGAAAATGATTTTGGCATGAGTGAAGCTTCCGTATGTCAATGACCGTGATGTGATCAGTTCCTTTACACAGTATCCGCTTTGTCATATAATTTGATTTTTAACTTTTCTTAGGATTATGTTATAATTTGAGTAATAGTAATCTAAACAATTATTTTTTTGTACTCAAATTTTTAATTTTGGTTTATCATTTATCAAAAGATAACTGATTCTCCTTTATATATTTCTTCTGTAAATTATTTAGTTTTGTAAATTTACTTTGTAAAAATCGGAAAAGGAAAGAAAACGTTGTCTCACAACACTGGGGTTCCACTTATATACTTAATGTGATTGTACACAAAAGCCTCAAAGGTTCATCATTCATGCTAGCAAGTGTCGTTCTTAAAAGAGAAGAGATGGAGTTCCTTTGTTATCTAGGAACAAATGCCCTGTAAAGTTGAGAATAATTACGTCACAATAATTGTTGCCTTCCCTTATTGCAGCAAGTACAATTAATGAGCACTCCATAAAAACTCAATCTGCCACGTCGTGTGGATCAAAGGCAGGCTGCTTTTGTTTATCAAGCACCAAACCAGGTACTGGAAATTATAAGAATAATACCAAGAACATATAATTGAGACGTGGAGTTAAACAAATAATTTTATTACTTATTTTTGAAATACTTTTGTTTTTAAAAAATAGTTAAAAATTATTAAGTTTGTGTTGAATTATTTTGACTCAAAATATTATTTAATTACTGATCATATTGTAAAGTTTGTATCACTTAAACTAACATGAGAGCAACCTGTGGGACATTTTTGTCATTTCTTATAAAGTTGGACAACTATTAATTGCATTTTTCGATTTTTAAATAATTTATTGGTTAAGTTATGATCCAAATAAAGATAATCAAGTGATCCAATAAATGATCCAAATTAATAGGTAGAAGTTCGTGTAGAAAACGAATTCCAATCAGTGTGGACCTATATTAGTCTTGTAATAGGAAAACCCAATATGGATGCTATACATAAAGGTTAAGGTCTCCTGCAGTTACTTATATCATTCGTAAACATATAGATCTTCTGAACCGTTAAGAACGCTTACGTTTTGAGAAAATTATAGAAAGACATTAATCAAGTGTCAATGATCACTTTCCGTGAAGGTCTTGGGTGATTGGAGTTCGATTTGGTCTCAGAAACTGCTTCAGAAATTAAGATGAAACCGAAATTAGGTATTCTACATGTTCTTCATTTTTAACTTTTTTATGAATGACCCGAAATACCTAATAAGGTCTATGTATCGTGTTACAAAAACTTGTAAAACATCTTCTTTATTTTTTTTAATATTATAAAATATTATAAATAAATACTTTTTAAAGTGGATAAAACCAACTAAGTTTTGTATCTTTTACTCAGACGTCTTTTAATGTACCCAATCAGATCGAAACTCCTGAACCTAAACGGAAGTACCTGTGCTGGTATACGTAGCTATTCAGTAAATGGATGAAACTCGATACATAAAACTGCATGCCAAGAGTCGTTTTGAACTGTCCTCAGGTTTAATAAATACATTAATTTAAAATGAACAAAATTAATATCATATTATGTGATTTCTACAGCTGTATGTCATAGCTAGCTTGTGCACTAAAGTCCACTTTAATCGTGCCGAATTTTTCATTCTGATGACATAAAAAAACATGCAATTTGTTTGTGTGAGATCTTGGATTCAGATTTGGTGGCACTCTTAATTTAAAATGTTCTAATATGAGGAGGAAGAGCTTGCCAATCTGTTCTCCTATTGTTATAAGTTTCACATAGCGAACAAGCATTAAATAAAACTAGTACTGAGTATTGACTATGTTTTTAGGATTTGTCAATATTGAAAATGATTAAATAATAATAATAATCTCAATATTTATTTGATATCTAAAAATTAAAACGAGAAAATTTATAATAACATTCATCATTGAGGTACTTTTTAAAATAGAACAGTTTTAAAAGTATCTAATATTTTAAATTTTTTCATTTCAATATCAAACTTTTTAAAAATTTTAATTTAGTAACTATTCTTTTAAATTTTATACAAATCACTACAAGAAAAATAGAATTTAGCGATGGAATTTAACGACGGAATTTGTACATATTCCGTCAGCAAGCTTATTTAGCGACTAAATTTATGACGAAAAAAGGCGTTGGAGATATGGCCTTTAGTAAATTTAACAACGGAAGTTTTTCGTTGGTAAATTTACCGACGGTAAAAATTTTCGGTCGGTAAATTTACTGACGGTTATTTTGTTCGGTCAGTAAATTCTTCTGTCAGAAAATTACCAATAGATTTTGTAATTCTGTCGGTAATTAGAGTTGGAATTTTTTCCGTCGGTAAATCCAATATATTTACCAACGGAATTTTTTTCGTCGGTAAATTTGCTGAAAATTATTTTTTAAAATTTACCTGCAAAGTGTTTAGTTTCTCTGAAAGCTATCATGGAAAGAACTTCATTATTGAAAATTAAAATATTGAAATTTATACTAAAACAGAATTAAAATATTGAAATTCATACTAAAACAGAACTGAAAATAAAGAACTGAAATAATTTTTCCAAATAACAGACATTTCATCAAACACCTTACATGCATCAAAAATTTATCTTAACATCATAACTAAAATCACGTCTTGTCCCTTCTATCACTAACATTTATACCTTAAAGTTGTTTTTCAATAATAAAATATACAAATAAACGAAAGTAATAAATATCCAAATTAACTTTTATATAAAAAAACACATGATAGTAGTTGCAAAAATACCTCTACAGAAGGACATGATGGCAATAGCCAGAAAAGACAACGCCGTCGAGCAAAAAAGGAGTCCACAATAGAGAAATGGACTCCAAAAAAACTGAAAAGAAGATGTAGGAAGAAGAAAGGAAGAAGAAGACACAAGTGGGAGGGAGATGTCGGGTGAGTTTAGATTTAAAAAGAATTTACCAGTGAAATTACTGACGGAAATTTCCGTAGGTAACCTCGAAAAAATTTCATATCGCCAATAATTTCCTTTTTTTTACCGAGGTAAACTCAAAATTTTTTATTCCGCCAAAAATTTCCTCCATTTTTAGCGACTATCTATGTTCCCTTGTTAACTTCCGTCACTAAATTTCACCGCGATATTTTCCGTCGCTAATTTTCAACAGTATATTTTCCGTCGATAATTTTTCGTCGCTAAATTATAGTGATTACCGACGGTCATATTGTTCCGTCACTAACGTTTGTTGCAAATTTTGCAGCGATAAATTCCCTCCAAATTTAGCGATGAGTATTAATACCATCGCTAAATCACTCAATTTTAGCGACTAATTTTCAACAGAAAATTTTTCATTGCTAAGTTTCCGTCGCTAATGTTGGGTTCGTGTTTTGTGTATCGGGGCGAACTAGGCCCAGCGTACCCCAAGTTAGCACGCGACCACAAACTTCAAAAGTATTGTCCTCTTTGGTACTCGAACTCAAGACTTCAAGGTTTTGTTGCATTTAAATGCACGCCTCTTATCATTGAGCTACTTAGTTCAATGGTAAGAGGCGTGCATTTAAATACAACAAAACTTTGAGGTCTCGAGTTCAAGTACTAAAGAGGACAATACTTTTGAAAGTTGTGGTTGCGTGCTAACTTGGGGTACGCTGGGCCTAATTCGTCTCGGTACACAAAACACGGACCCAACATTAAAAGACTTAGTTCAATGGTAAGAGGTGTGCATTTAAATGCAACAAAACCTTGAGGTCTCGAGCTCGAGTGCCAAAGAGGACAATACCTTTGAAAGTTGTGATCGCGTGCCAACTTGGGGTATGCTGGGCCTAGTTCACCTCGATACACAAAACATAGACCCAACAGCTAATTTACATTTTTCTTGTAGTCAATATATCAAAAGATTGCTTTTATTAATGTACTGTATCCACTAAATACTATGTAGATGTCCACATATTAACCATATCAACAAAAATAATGTTTTAATTTATTTTTACAAATTTTAATTACTAAATTAAAATTTTTACAAAATTTAATATTAAATTAAAAAAACCTAAAAGATTAGATAATTTTAAACATAAAGAAACATATAAATCTCGTATGTTAATAAGATGTAATAATTGAAGGAAGACCTTTCAAAGATGGTGTCACACAATTGAGTTTGGCCGGTGGACAGACAAATTATGACATTCTTATTTGTCATATTGTTATTATTATGTAAAAGCTACTTTGTCTTTAGGGTTACTTCCCAGTCAGGGGGTGACTAACGGTGGCCCAGTTGAGAGTCAGGTTACGTAATGATCAGTGTATGCATCCATTGCTAGGTACAGGGAAAGTCAAATAAGTCTTATCTTTATGTTCGTTAGCATAAAAATGTCCAAGTTAGCAACTTTTTAGTTTATTATCCACTCCATTTCTTCTTTTCTTTAATGGGATTTTACCATTTTTCATCATAAATACGCAATCTTGTGCAGTTAATGCATCATTTCATCTCATTTCGGATGAAAATCTTCATACGAATTTGGTATAACTACCACTTGTACACTTGAGATATGTCAACGTCTTTGACAATAACTTCAATGAAATGTCATGCATTGTCAACTTCTATTCGTATTCTCTTACGATAATAATAATGCAAAGAAGGAATCTTGATGCCTTTCTTATTCCATTATTCTATGTAACACAATTATATAACATGTTCTTGCACCACTATGAAGCTGAAGATTCCACCTAAATTGATTTGTTCTAAAGGTTAATATGGTTTGTGACTTCTTGATGAATGCATTATCTGCTTTGGGTTTCTCTGATGTATTTGTTTGTTGGCTTAGCAACCAGATTTGCTATACATAGCTATTCTAAAATCAATATAAATTTGCAAGGCAAAGAGATTGAGACAAGGAGATATCCTTTGTCTCCCTAGTCCTATCTCTTTGTGATGCAATGGAAGTTTTAACAAGAGAACTCGATGTAATTGCCGCAAGATGGCTATTCTCTTATCATCATTATTAAACAGCGCTAACCTGTTTTTCAATTCTTTTTTCTTTTTTTGATATTTCTATATGGTTCTAAGAAACAGTATACAAGTTTGTTTCTTATCTGGATGAAGTTTTAACCCCTCCAAAAGCGGGCTCTCTTTTTTTTTTGTTCATTACCTTCTAATTTTAATAAGATTGTTCAAGAATTAGATTCAAAATACTTAGCTTTATTAGTTAGATGTCTTGGGACAAGGTTTTTAATGAAATGGAATAGAATGGTTCATAATGAAATAGAATATAAATGAATAAAATATTAGAAAATTGTTATTTGAAAAAATAGAAGAGTTTATAATATAATATAGTAAAATGTTGTTTGGAAGAAGAATTTATAATGTAATATAGTAAAATGTCATTTGGAAGAAGGATTTATAATATAATATAGTGAAATGTTGTTTATCATTTATATTTCATCCTAAATCTCCTAAATTGAAGATTTCTCATTTTTACAATTTAGGAAAGAAAGAGATGTAATATGAAACTCTCATCTTTCATTTCATTCGATCATTAATGATCTTCTCAAATGATATAATAATATTACATTTCCTTTTATTCTATTAATAAACTCTTAAACAAACATATCCTTAATTTATAACACGCTTACAATAATATACGAAATTCATCGCGAGAATGAATAGTTGGTCTTCCGGTAATACTGCAATTATCGCAAAGAATAGCAGATGAGGTAACAAGAGAAGCATTTATTGTTGTTCAACACATGTAGATTAGATAATTGAAGGATACCGTGCATCGACTGATGGTATCAATTGATCACTACTTCAAAGAAAAATATGCATAACAGATTAACAGTTCATTTATTGACGCATGCATGTATAATATGCATCCATTTATTAAGTGATGAGGCCATGCATATAAGCTACATTCATTAGATTAAAAAGATTCGTTTAATTTTATAAAAAATGTTGTAATTATTAATTAGTGACGGGTACTGACCACACCACTTGGACAGGAAAAAAAAAAAGGTCAGAGAAGTTATTTTTCTTTCTTTTTCCAATTATTTTCAACAATTAAAATACTCTAATTAATATTACTCAAATCGTGTATATTATTTGCCATTATTGACAGCATATAACTAAAACCACTTTTTTTTTTTTTTCAAAACTAGAACTTGTGATAGCTGGGGGGACACTTTCCCATAAAGCTAATGTCAATCAAAATGTGACTCATGTATAATTCAATATAACTTTTGGTACTAGCATGTTCACTTCTTTTCCAAACCATTACATTTATTTTTGAGAACCTATATAGTGTATACAGTATGATGTATTACCTCTATTTTGAACAATTGGTTCTATTTATGAATTGAAACCATAAGGTTTGAAGATTATATTTCTCCTTTCTCAAGTTAGAGACGAATGACTTATATACAAATTAATAACATGTATTAATTTATTTACATAAAAAAGGTATATATAAGCCATTAGACATTTGCATCACTTTAGTACTTAGCACAGAACAAGAATACCCCATTCAATAAATTATTGTTCTGGGTTAAACTTAGAGTACTGAAGATACAAACATTATAATTCATAGAAACTCTAAGTAGGCATCATTTCTTCCTCACTAAATCAATCTTGTATTTTCCTGTCTTGCTTGGGATTGAATTATTAATATAAGATTAGTTAGGACCACTTTTACAAATAATTGAGATTAATTAGCACAATTATGGCCATCTTCATTAACTAACGAGAATTTGTAGCTTATTGTCCTTGCAAATTGATACATGTGATACAATTGTCATTTCTTTAATTCAAGGAGTACACGAAAAAGAATGGTGGGGAAAAGGGTAACACATTAATTATCAAACACAAGCTTTATCGCATGATGCTATTTCAGGGTAGCAATTAAATAGTATACTGAATTCTAGTTGGATGCTGAAGGCATCTTAAGGGACAGGAACTCTTTGATGCGTGAATGTGTGATGACATGTCCTAATTATTAACGTGTACCACATTAATAGATAAATTAATGGTGATCGTAATTCATGGGAAGTTTGAGCCCACCTTGCTATGGCAAATCATCTAGACTCAGCAGTTTCTAAAATCATAAAGAGCATAGCACGATAAAGCTATGTCAATTTCTCCCCCACTTCAGCATGTAAAATCATCTCAAAGACAGGTGTGGTTTTGGTGATAACCACTAATAACACGGTCCTTTTCCGGATATGTGATCTGGACCAAACAAGAATGGTGTATATATAGTTGAGTGCTTTCGTGTCATTTTTCATTTGCTAGTGATGTTGTGGTTGAACGATCCACTAACTTCTGGCATTAACGTATTAAGTAAAAACTTACTCTAAATTCACATATCTCCTTTCTTTAATTCCCTTCAAATATCCCTTGTGCTTTCATCCTCCACCTATATAAACACCAGCATATATTATTTATTAACAAAAGTTCAAATGAGATTAACCAAACATTAATAATAAAGCAAAAAGGTGTCCATAAAAGGGCCTTCATATTATAGTAGACTCCATAGCTAGACTTCCCCAGTCAGCACCTAAGTTTTGTCCTATTATTCCTCCCACATGTTAGTGGACTTGCATCTTTTCTAAGATTACGTCATCTTTGTCCACACATTGCATCATTAATCTGTTCAAGGTTTTTTTTCTTCGTCCGTTTTCCAGGTCCAAAATAAATAAAATTGTTCCTTTCATTTGCGAATTCCGAGCAAGTCCACACGTGTATCCATCTTGCGTATTAGAGCAAGACACAAATATGAGTGGCGCCATTGTTGAAAAATCTCTGCAAATCTTATCCTTTTTGTCCTGTGATAACTGCTAAAAGAATGTTCTATTATTATCTGTTTTGTTGCTCCCTCTCAGAATAGTTCCTCTAATTATAATCTTTGGATGGTGGGGATTCACTAGATCTCCAAATGTGGGGTAGTGCTGAATTTATTATTTTTTTGGTCCTATAATTGCTGTCATGGTTACATATATAATACATGGTGGCAAATATACACATAAACAAAGACTTTTGCTTTTTTTTCGCTTTACGCGAAAGGAATGAAGCTCCACTTAATGTTTTGTTTGTGGGTGGGTGGCTGGTGTCATGTGAGCTTATGTGTCCGCATATCATGGAACACGACTCAGGGGATGCTTGGTTAAGGGGTATGGGAACAAATCAATGGGAATGGAATGAAAGGTAGTGGTTGGTTCATTATTATGATTGATTGAATGGTTTTTCCATACCCAAGTTTAGGGTAATGGTCCATACCCTCCATATATGGGAGGAATGGGTTTGATTCCTACTAACATTATTTTTTTTTAAATTTTGAATTAAATATAATTAAAATGTAACTAATTAAAATAGATTTAATTAAAATATAAAATATAAT
>JANZLD010000002.1:18962691-18973840 GCA_026413575.1 Erythroxylum carthagenense | reverse complement strand
TTATGAGAAAATAATACCTTATATACGATTTCCTGCTAGGTTTTAGGTCTTTACGTTTCTTACGTACGTGCATAGGAAGCTTCCTCATGCTAATGGGCTGTGGATGTGTGGATTAAGCCCAAATCAATCTATGGGGGTGAGACTGATCGATATATCCGACCCAACCAAGCTTAGAAGTATGAATTCGAACAAGGCAATTCGGGAGAGAGCATAGGCTCAATTTGTAGGATCCTTTCACTAAGTGGGTATGCGTAATTAGTTCAGGGGCGTACAAAAAAGTAAGAAAAATATCATAGAAAATTTTTTTAGAAGAGTACTAATTGATCTGTTAAGTTAGAGTTGAAGTTTAACATTTTCAAAACATTAAGATTCTTTTAAAATGACCTAAAATATTTGATTAAATTAAATTTTGTTCAAAAATAGTTTAATTTGAAAAGAATCTTATTGTTTTGAAAGTATTAAAAAAATATTTTACGTCGTATAAAATATACATTCAAACAGCTTTACTCAAATAATCAGTTAGCCCACTTAATCTCCACTCCATCAATTACGTAAAATAGGATTATCAACAATTACTCAATCTCCTAAAAAGATAGTGACAAAAGATAAATTGCTTACTCACAAAAGGTAACCGACCGTACTTTTAAAATTAAATAACTCAATATATAAAAATAAAATTTAGTCAAGTAATTAAAATGTTCATATAATACTAAGATATACATCATTACTCACTCTCATCTAAACAAATTAACAAACATTTTAAATTTTACCAAACAAGGATTAACATAAACATTAATATATATCTACCATTTATAAATTATCCTATAATTAACTAAATTGTCTACATCTTACTTAACCTAATAGGTTTATATTTAATTGTCTACTAGCTCATCTCTACTCAATATAATCTCTCACCAAGTGAAAACATAATTAAATGTATAAAAATTGATCCAGCGTACCACACTTTCTCATTCTAATTTGATACTCTAACACAACTCTAATACTTAGTCATTGGCACAAGATATCCTCAAGTTTCAGGATATCTTGATACCATTCTAATACTTAGTCAACGACATAGGCTCAAGATTTAGGATACGCTGATATCTGCTTCATAGACAGATACTTACCGATATCTACTTCATAGATAAATACCTAGTCATCGCTCACTCATCTCTAAACAACTTATCAATCTATGACCATTGAATAAAACCTACCCCAGACAAGCCACAAATTCTAAATTTACACCAATTATTCACTACATTTTATGAGTCAATCTCTATTTAATCAACAAATTTTTCATCAAATTAAAAAGCAATACAACTTATAAACTGTTACAAAATATAAAAGTGATACACCTTGTTCTTCATTAATTTTTTATGAAATAAAATAAACATAATTCATATATGCAACTATTAATCTTTGATTAAATTAATAACTAATTCAAAATATCATTTGCTAAAAATAATTTATTAATAATAAAAATACATTATTTTAAGAGTAAGGTTTAAGGTTATTCTTACCTCAATTTCATACTCAATTAATTTATAGTCCAATTTGCTCCATAATCAGACATTTGGACCAAAAAATTACAAAATTTTATTAGACTAATTTAAGAAATTTTCCAACTCAATTATATCAAATGATCCAACATTATTTTCTTTTCCACTTTATTCTTAATTATAAAAAATATCCTTACTATCCTTACAACTAAAATACCCTTAATTAATTAAAAGTCCTATTTTACCCTCATTTATTCAATTAATACCAAAAATATCCTTCTTGGAATAAATTTCATATTTATTCTTAACTATTTGCATTTCCTATTTTGCCCTTTAATGTAATTTAATCATCATCATCATATCCTGAAATTCTACAATAAAGCGGGGTCTAGAAGGGGTCTAATAATACACACCCACATATAGATGTGACAAGATAATAGTGATACATATTAAAAGAATAAATACGTAAAAAAATTCAAAAAATCATCTTATTCTCCCTCCCCTCTTCTCCCATCTCCTCTTTTTTTTCTCATTTTTCAGCCACTTTTTTTTTCCATTTTCTTATCTCTTTTCATGACTTCAATTTGTCTCAAATAATCGTAACATACAATACAACTATAAACTAACGTAGGATCATCAAAAATCACAAAAAAAAACATAAAAATAGTTTATCTATATTTTAAAAAATTTTGAAGTTGTTAACCTTCAGAATTTACTGCAAAACAACTAAAATGAGAGAATATATAAGAAAAGTGTCACATGTGGAAGAAAAATGGCACATTAAGACACTTACTAGATGGAAGTAGTTAGAGAAATACGAAGAAGAAGAAGAAGGTTTCCTTGGTATTGATGGTGTTCTTAATCTTTTTTTTCCAGCCGATGACTTCTCTTTAAACTTCTCCATTTAATGGTTTAATGGGCTGGGCTGCGGGTTTTATTTTATTTTATTTCTTTGTGGGCTTTCCATTAAAACTCGTGAACATGGCTCTATAATTGTACAAGAAGGGATCGAGTGTAACAAGAATAAGAAAGAAAATAAAGAAGTTCAAGGAACGAAGATCGAAGACTCTTGGATTCATCTCGAGCATTCGTTTGTAAAATGTTGTAATACAAGAATATGAACAAATGCATAAGGGGGCTTGAGAACGAAGAAATGAAGGAGGGCAACATGCAAGTCTGTCAGTTTTGGCGATGAAAGCGTGGTTGGGAATAGATTAGGCAAACATGGAAAAGTGGTGAATAAGCTTAGAAGTATGGATTTGAACAAGGGAATTTGGGAGAGAGCTTAGGCTCAATTTATAGGATCCTTTTACTAAGTAGGAATGCGTAATGAGTTAAACGGCGCACAAAAAGGTAATAAAAATATCATATTAAAAATTTTTAACAGAGCATTAATCAATCTGTTAAGTTAAATTTGAAGTTCAACTTTTCAAAACAATAAGATTCATTTAAACGACATAAAATATTTGAATTAAATTAAATTTTTTTAAAAAAAACAATTTAATTTGACCTCTTTGTCTTATTCATTGAATGTGTGAAGCAATATGATGCATACTTGCAGCTCTTTGTATAAGAAACGGTGGCGTAGCCCCAACGCTACCTTTTCTTTGGTTTTTTATTAACTATTTTTAAACGGCAAAAGTCTTCTGAAACGACAGCGTTCGATTTCTGACTTTAAATGTGCCAGATGAAAAGGGCCAATTAAAGGCTCTCATCTCATGTTCCGGTTCAGATTTTATGTCCTAATTATATTGCTCCAACCAATTCGACGTTATTTTATGCACTGCTACTAATTTCGTAAGGAAATATCGGGAAGCTTTAAGGCGCAAGTGAGTTAGTAAGAAATTTTTTTGATTTAAGTGAGATCACGAGTTTGAACTGTTCTTATATATATAACCGTTTAAAATTTGGAGTTAGAACTTTGCCTCTTATAAAAGACTTACCTGATTTAAGCGGAGATTAATCTGAGAGTGCATAGTTTAAAAATGTCTTTCCATAACTAAAATTCTCTTAAGAGACCCCGTAGATTTAAAAAAAAAAAGAGCAGGAGAACTGATGACTTTGGAAGGATTATGTATTGGGTTTCGACAAAGTTAGCAGAGTGAACGTTCTTTTGGGAATAGGAACAGGGTAATGAACAGGTGATCTGAAGCCGTTATTTTGTAGCTTTTCTGGTCTCCAAACCCATCGCCCCGTGTATCCCACCTAATGGAGCCAATCCTCTGGCTTTTTGTCTGCTGCAAGTTGTGGCAGTTTCATGTTTTGTATGTGACTATAAAGTATGTTGGTAGAGGAGTAGGAGCGAAGTTCTGCCAACTCTGTGGCGCTTTCACGTGAGTGGACGATGTATTTCCAAAGTCTACAAAGCAGCTCGATTGGCGCAATCCTGTGTGGAAATCATAATTGATCGCTGCAATGAGCCTTCAGATTTGAACCTTTTTTTATTTTCTAGCAGTTGAACTAATAAAAACATGACCTCTTTTGTTTAAAAACAATGGACCTTTTCCTTCTGCACATTCTTTTTCCACAAATAAACAACTAAAGAAGTCCAAGACACAACCGATCAATCACGGGTTGGACCTGTAAGAAACCATTTTCGGTACGTCACAGTACCTGATCTGTCTCTCTACACGTTCTCTAACCTTCAACTCCATATATTAGTATATCATCATCAAAACCAAATCTCGTACTCAACCATTTTTCTACGTAATGAACTACTACAACTTTTATATGTGTGTGTGTATATGTATATACATATCAGAGAGAGAATAGGCCGTGATCATCGGCGACTTACTGTAATACGAACGATTGATCTCAACTTAGTTTTTTTTTTTTTAAAGTTCTGTGGTGTGCAAGTGAAGTTTCTTCACATTGTGAGTTTTTGGTATATCTTGAAAGTCAAGAAACTGTAATATTTTACCAAGAAAATTGCCGCACAAGCCAAAAGTCAAGTGTTGGAGATTCAAGTGAAAGGTGTCAATGGAGAGATGCGGAGACTTTCATATTACTAATACAGCAATTAATGCACACAGCTTCTTTACCCATGGTGAAGAAGATATACTTGCATATTCTCAAGCCCCCATCAAGCAGGTTCTCTTTACCTCTCTCTTACTGCTCCCCTATCTTCTACCTTCATTTCCTATTCAAGAATTTTTCAGTTTCTTTATAATCTTGTTCCTAGTTAAAAGGGATTGTCAGTATTGGTAATTGCGATACTATTGAGTTGACTTCCTAAATTTTTTGGGAAATCTGTTATTACATATCATTCTTGCAGGTCCAAGAATCGAACACCCAGATCAAAACTTCAAAGAAGAAGGGGCCATACATGCAAAAGCTATTCCTAATCCTTTTCTTGGCACACTTGCTCTCAATTGCCATCTTGGTGTTCTTCCTCAACATACGTGGTCTCCTCCTTGGGCACAGGCACCACTTCCATCCCAGGAAGTGGTACCTTCCTCTCTTGACTGCAACAGCATGTGGTGGACTTGTGAGTTTTATATGGCAATGGATCACTCTCCGCAACCCCTCAGGAGCCATCAAAATTGCCTTCTGGGTTAGCCCCCTGCTAACATGTGCAGTTGGCATACTGTTTGTATTAATTGGCTCCGCTGCAAGTTTAGCACTAGGAGTAATTGCTGTAGTTTTTTCCATCATTCAGTCACTTTATGCTTGCTGGGTGAATCCCAGGTTCAATTATGCCACCCGGGTCTTATCAGTGTCCACAGCTTCCCCTCCTAAAAACACTATAGTAATGGTCATACTTTCAATCACAATAGCGACTCTCTATTCCTGCTTATTAGTGTCAGGCATTGGTGGAGCGACTGCTGTGGGAACGAAGATCGACCTCTTGTTCATATCTGTGATTTTGATAAGCCTGGCATGGAGTATGCAAGTGCTCAAGAACACATTGCAGGTTACAGTTGCTCGCATAAGATACATACAATTTGTTTGTGGTGCAGAGATGGAGGTTCAAGTTGCTTTGCGAGACACGATCAAACACCTGATGGGCAGTGTCTGTATTGGCTCAGTTATTGTCCCAGTGATCACAATCATTCGGGGCTTGGCAAGATCGATTAAGTTGATTGCAGGGGACACGGACGAGTTCTTGTTCTCCTGCGCCAATTGCTACTCTGATGTTGCTTCAACACTTGTGTGTTATGGGAACAGGTGGGGTTTTGTACAAGTAGGGGTTTCAAGTAAAGGGTTTGTGCAGGCATCAATGGATACATGGGAGACAATAAAGACGGCTGGGTTGGAACAATTAATCAACTCTGACCTTACAGGTGTATTCTGCTTCCTTTGTGGCATAGCAGGAGGTGCAATATGCACGCTGGTTGCAGGAACATGGACACTTGCAATACATAAAAGCTATTGTACAGAAGTGTCAATCTATGCATTCTTGATAGGCTACTTTATGGTATGAGCTCGACTTACCCTAAATGGAGCTATGTCTTTATAGATCCGAAACTTAAACCAGTTTGGTATTCTTTTGCTTGTGCTTTTCAGTGTCGGATAGCGATGGCTTGGCCACAATCTTGTGTTTCGGCTTATTACTTTGCTTACGCAGAGAACTCCGAGAATCCACGGTTTGACTCAACGATTCCAGGTCGCATTCAAGAGCTACAAAGATATCAAGCTTAATGGATCCGTCAGTGGAAACTAATTTCCGCGCAGTCAATTCACTGACTACTCACTTAACTCATGCGTAAGCATAATCTTGCCGGGTACCTGCCAGCATCACTCGGCGGAACAGAGATTGTCAAGGTCCATGTTAAGGCTTGAAAGTTGTATGGAGATGGCCATATCACCAACATAAAAGAATCAATTGATTATGAAAGCAAGAGAATTTGTCAGTAGTTGAAACTTCCTGTTGTAAATGCGATAGATGGTTGTTCGGCAACATTCTTTTTCCTTTGAAACAACTGAATAAATCTTTTCCTTTTTTGGTCACAAAGGGTCCCATCAAATCCAGCTCATGAATTTGTTCCATTTTATAGTTTTCAGTTGAAATCTTGGGTAACATACGTTAACAAAGGCAGTAAGTTATGATCAATATGTAACCTTTGATTAAAGTGATGTGAACCAAAATCATTCAACATGATAGCGAGGCATGAATAACGAGGGAAGAAAAGCATGAATTAATGAGAAGTGCCAAATTCACAAAATGTTTTCAGGATTAAAAGTATAATCAATGCAACCACATGTAAATTTACAGCAAAAAGGCGCTATGTGAGAGATAGAGCACATCGCGGGAGTCACTTCATCTCACTTAGGTCCAACATGACCTCGACCACCACAATTTGAGCACATGATGTTGCCCGTTCCACCGCAACCTACAAAATAGCACAAAGTTGGATCCAACCACTGTCTTTTGTCAACAATAAGGCAGTGCCTAACATGATTACCTTCAAGCATCCAATATACAAAAGAAAATCAAGCCACTCAAATAAAATGAATACCAGCATTTCGTTTTAAAACACAGATAGAAGTTCTGAAAAAAAACCCCTACACGGAAAGGCTATTTTCTGGTCATCAAACAGAATTTGTTCGAGCAATCTTATCTCAACAATTATATAACTTTTATAAATGCTGAATTATAATGCAAACCAAATGCCAAAAGAAGAATTTTCTGTTCTACAAATAACAGAATTTGGGGAAAGAAATATCACCAAAGATGAGAAGATGAATAGCAGAAGTGATTTTATTAAGGGGCATCATAGGATCTTCTTCGTGAGCTTAAACTAACAAAATAGGAGTTGTAAAAGCAAATATGGATTACAAAATGGTTCAACCGACAAGAAAAAGTTTATACGTTCACTTCATAAAGACAAATTCTTATTTTTACTTAAACTCCTTAAGTAATAAAGATACAAGGATGCATATACCATGGACTAACTGTCGATATGATTACATTCAATGGTTTAATAAGCAAATTCTTAATCAACCATAAGCATGACGGAAAAATGCTGCAGTTGGGACAAATGCTTACTCATCAAGTTGTCGCCCAAGTCCTAAAAAATTATTACATTTATGCTGAAGCAAGTGCTGCCCACTCTATGAATTTTTATGAAAACAACAAAGGCATCCGGGACCAAAATGTGCAGATTGAATTAGATTTTTTTGTTCTGGTGAGACAGAAATTTGAAAAAGGCACCTTTAGAAGAACCTACAGAAGCAAATATCTTTTGCTCTCCAGGAAAAGTGGGTGAAAAGAACTTCTAAATGGATATCTTCAGATGCAAGTCCAAAGGGGTTGAAAGACTCATGAACTAAGAGGTTTCAATTATGAAAGCTGAAGTTCTGAACCTCATGCCAAGGAATGCTCGGCATATTGATCTAAAGGAAAACAAGTCTATTGGCAAGGTAATTTCATAGAAAGTGGTATAAATGAATCTTATAGTAAAACTGGATAGAACTTGTACAAATGACAAACGAATATGGATGCAGAAAAGCTGGTTAAGGGTTTTGAATATGATGCCAAATGAATAGATGCATGTGATAGCATATGGAATTTGGACAAAGAATTCAAGCAAAATGATTGCTTCCCTAAAGTCTTTCATGTAAAAAGAGTAAACAAAAAAGAATCAGAAATCACCTAAGCAGCGAACTTTGACAATGATTCCCTGGCTCTCCAAAATGGAGTCAACATATAAGCCTGAACCTGTGCAAGTGGCGCAAAGAATTACACCTTTAGCTTCACAACCAGTGCATCGCGGATTATTTCCAATTGCTTTTTCATCTAAGGAAATACCAACTGGTTTCTCTATTTTTTCCTCTGGTATAGGTTTATCATAACAAAAGAGAGATTCAAGACTACTTCTTCGTCTATGGCTACCTCCTGGTGAACATGACTCAGCCTGAGACTTAAAAAATGATTCCTCATAAATCAATTGCACTCGTACCAGTTCAAATTGTAAGCATAAATTATCAACACGATAATATGTTTTCATTAGATGCACAACAAACACATGAAAACAGATGCATAGTAGGATGGATAGTCTACAACAGAGAAAGGATCCGATGAATCATGGCAATCATGGACAACAAGCATTTAGAATAAAGAAAGAGAGCTAGCAGGAAAATTTGGTTTGCGAAGGATTACTATTTCTTAAAGTTCATGCTTTAAATAGTCTCCATGTTCTACTGGTTATATCACAGAAATTCATGTTTGGTATAACCTGCAAAATTTCAAAAATATTTTAAGAGGACTGGTTTATATATAAGGAGACTCGTATCTTAACCCAAAATATATGAATCCTTTCCCATAAAGAAACCACTCTATTTGTTTGTTAGCTTCCGATTGAAGATTTATTAGTTATTTTAAGATAATCTCTGTCAGGAAAGGTTAGATATACTAACAGCAGTACATTTGGAAACGTCCTTTTGTTGTTTCAATGGTAATACTTAAAAAAATACATTAATTACTGGATCACTAAATCTATAGAGCTAATTTTGTTTTATATAGACGAGGGACGATCTGCAGACACATCCATGTTGTATGTACAATCAACTCCTTGAACTAGTACAACTTCTATCAGCCTTTGAAGCAACTGAGCTTTGTGCCCAGAAAATAGTTTTTGACAAACTGACAATAAAAATGAAAGAATCGATGTCTTAAGCACTCATAGCAGCATTACTATAAGCAAAACAATAATTTTGATACAAAGCCACAGAACTCAAGGACCATATCCTTTGATACCACTAACTGAAATAACTGTCAGAATACAATTATACGGATACATAGTCACCAGAAATGAAACATCAATAATATTATAATCATTCTAACCAAAACAAATAAAATGAACTTTTTAGTTAAGTAAATTAACCAAAGACAAAAGATTTCATGTGCCGGTTTGAATACACACACACACATATATATAACCGATTAAACTAAGAAACAAAGATTACTCAAGAGTTGAATTCCATTTAAAACGAAAAATTCAAAAAAAAAAAAACTAAAGGTGGAGATGAGAAAACGACTGACCTCATGAGAAGCAGAGGAAGAAACACAGCCATTTGGGGTGATGGCACGTATTTTTGTAATCGACCCAATTCCATTAAATCCAGCAGCAACCTTAATCTTGTTTTTCGAAATCAATTTCGGCGAAGAACAAACAGGGAGAACTATGGAGGAACCAATTCTAATAACAGAATCCATGGTAACAAGCAAAACAACACAAAAGCAACAAGTAGAAAATAAAAACAAAGAGATTTGGTCTATCAGTACCCCTAAAATTCTACAGAGTCCCAGAAATGTCAAGCCTTCAAATTGTAAGGCATGAACAAAATTTAAGGTGTTTGAAGCATAGCGAGCTTCGGACAAATCGAGACTCCGCCAGTATTGCCTTTATCTATCGACTATTGAGCAGAGCTTCTACTCCCAGTTTCGTTGTTAACGATGTAAATCAAACTCGGTTCGTCAGTTAAATTCAAAGCATAAATGGGCTTCGATTCAAGCAGAGAGCTAAACAACATGGGCCTACTAAGAAAGTCTTCTCAGATTTTCATTTTTTTTTAGTTTTTAAATTTTCTCGTTAACTGAAAACTCTAGTCAAGAAAACTAAATTCATCCCAAAAAGCTGAAATATACACATGTAATATAACGGGAAAAGAGGTATATTCAGTGTTATGGGTACCGTGCCGTACCGGCCGGAAAACGGTACCGGTACGGCGACGGATGTACCGGACGAAAATTCCGGCCGGTACCGGCCGGTACCGGCAATTCCGGTATTTTCCGGACCATTTCGGAAAATACCGAAATCTCCAGGGACTAAAATGCAAAAAAAAAAAAAAAACCTAAAACTACCCCAGCCCCGAAGACCCCCGACCCTTCTGGAATATCTTCTTCTCTCTTCTTCGGCCTCTGCTTCTTCTCCTCGCCGCCGCTCGTCGCTCTCGGATCTGGTCTCACCGTCGTCTCACCGCCTCCTCTCTCCCACGTCGCACGCCTCCTCTCCTCGCCGGTGTCTCTCTCCGTATCTGGCGACTCTCTTTCGGCCGTTGCTGTCTCCTCGTCGTCTCCTCCTCCTCGCCGTCTCCTCCTCCTCGCCTGGCCGTCGCGGATCTCCTCCTGGCCGTCTCGGATCTCGTCCTCGCTTGGCCGTCTCAGATCTCCTCCTCGCCGTCTCTTCGTCGACGGATCGGTCTCCTCGCCGCTGCTCGCCGCTCCTCGACCTTGTCGCCTTCTCCAGTTCTTCTCCGTCCTCCTCGTCGTAGACACCATACGACCACCTTGAGGAAGACCCGACATTCAACGAAGACCCGATTGTTTTGGGTGTGTGTTTTTTATTTTTTGTTTGATTTTGAATGGAAATTTGTTGTTGATTGCTTCTGTGATCGTGGGTGTTTGTGTTGTTGGATGGAGATGGATTAGGGGAAAATTGTAGGTTATTTTCGACTGAGAAAGAGGAACACAAAAATGGTGGAATTCGGATGATGGTGATTCGGTGGATTTGGGAAAAATCTGAATGTGGGAAGTTGGAATTGACATAGAATTTTGTCATTTTGCCTTGTGAAACTGTGGGAGTACCGAATGTGTGAAGTTAAATTGATTGGTAATTGTTATTGTTGGTTTGATTGAAAATTAAGTTTGGAATTGGAATAAAATTTGGAATTGTACTGAAAATTAAATTTGGAGTTGGAAATTAGAT
>JANZLD010000002.1:18905322-18923211 GCA_026413575.1 Erythroxylum carthagenense | reverse complement strand
GAAATTGAAACAGAAGATGAAAACTAAAAATCATAATAGAAAAATAGAAGTGGAACTAAATACTCCTAAGTTTATAAAAAAAACTTATAATTAATAATTGTCCACTTAACAAAATCACTAAAATTACCTCCCTTTGACAAATAATAACTACAACAGTTATAACAATAATAAAATCAGTAAAAGTGGTTAAGTAAAATCAATGTATTAGTCAACCAATTTAAAACATTTGATCTAAAGATAATGAAAGTCCATCATTCGATCCTGCAAGACTTTTGATATTGGAAAATATCACATACATGTGTCATATGCATCACAAATCCAATTCAATCACACATATTTAATACTTCACTAACATGAACGAAAAAAATGAGTGTGATAAATTATAATGATACCTATATGATCTTAAATGGATCATATTTTCGTTTGTTTGTTTCAGTATCTTCGAACTATATGCTAAATTGCATAAGAGAAATTTGTTTTTTCTCACTAAATGTAAAACTGCATTAGAGAAAACCCTTATGGGATTAAATGCTTATATCCCCTATGTCTTATCAAATCTATGGATTTATATATGTATTTGTACGTGTCTTGAAGACAGAGAATCAAGACCAATTTGTATATATATACCTAATGACCTTTAAAATGCTTAAGATCGACATAGATATTAAGACATTCACATGTATTATGACAATGTACAACAAGATGTATGACTAAAAACAAAATGATAATCATGAATATGTACAAAAATCTAATGTCATAATACATGAAATTCGTACAAATGTATCATAACAAATACGATAATCCCTAACGAACAGTATTTAAGGACTTTAAACCTCATACTATACACATGTTGCTAAAAAATAACTAAGCAAAGTACTTTAGTCGGAGGATCAGTAAGCACGCACTCAGTAGTCAAATGTTCTACCTTAATTTCACATTTCTATATTAATTCCTTTATTGTCAAATATTTGACCTCCAAATGCTTAGACCCTTTGATATTCGTATTGTTGTTATTGGACAATACAATAAAACGATCATCATAATATAATTGAATCGGTCTAGTCACTGAATCAAACTGCCTGTGAAGTAGCCCCATAGCATGCCATAAACTTTGCATGTATAGTCGAGGACTTCCTGTATCATGATGTGGACTTCCTATCATTTAGGCACGTAGATAAATTTGAATATGTATAACCTATAAGGTCTAGATTGTTGACTTTCCTGAATGCTAACACATTATCCTTAGTTCCCTTAAAACATTCATTTGAATGCATTTCAGTGGTTCATTCTTAGGTTAGCCAGATATTGACCCAACAGTCCAATAATAAATGCAATGTTTAGCAAAGGGCAAATTTAGACATACATCATGTTGGGTCTCATTTTCGGAGCCTAATAACCTGAAACATCATAAACATAAGATGTGAGCGTATTATCCTATAAGGGTTATTTCCATAGAATCTTTTTAGCCATCATCGGTTCATTCTCATTCTCATAACATCTCGAACCACAAGGGGACGAGCCCACACTAGTCAGACACTTGAATCACTACTTGACTTTTTCACAATAATTGTAGCTCCATGTCTCTAGTTTATTTTAAAATAATAATGATCTCATTCGGAGCTCTACAAATCAAGATATGATTAAAATACCGAAGTATGCCTAGTAAAACAACCAATTCATGCTCTTCCAATCGATTCCCTCACTTTCTCTCGATCAATATTTTTCAAATCAACACCAATAGAGATAAATTTTTATGGAGAGGGAGAAAAATATGTTAGAAATCTATTGGTTTAAGAATCACTTCATTTGGAGGTCGGATGATGAAGTTATGGCCAAAACAATCAAACATGATTATGTCTTCAATCATATTGTACCTATCTTGGGACAATTGACATAAATTTCAACAAAGATGTCAGATTAAGGTCATTTTAGGACGGCTTCAAAGAGAACTTCAAGATCTACAACTTTTGTGTAAACCTCGAGGAGAGATTTTGTCATCTAAAGAGTTGAAATTGTAATTTTCTAAAAGTATACAGTATATGTCCGTTAAACGGACATACACGCCCGCCTAACGGACATACACGGGGCTGGGGGGCATTCCAGACCGAGAAAGTCTGTCTAACGGACCTAAGAAGGTATGTTTAACAGACCCAAGAAGGTATGTTTAACAGAACTAAAGTCCGCATAACGGACATAGGGGATACCCAAGCCCCTCCAAAACCTCTCCAATGATTCCTACATCCTTTCTAACATTACTTTCACTCATAATCTTCTCAAATTCACCTCTCCTAGTGAAAAATCACTTCATCTCAATTCAACCTCCAACCTTATTTCATTAAATCCTCTAATCTCTACTCATTTGATTCATCAAAACTATTAATTCTCCTTATTTATCATAGTTGTCCTATGTATACATCCTATGCAGCATCACCACTTATAATGATTATATCTCTCAACTCCGGTATCCAAAATTTACATACTTTATACGGTTGGAAAGCTAAAAGGATAAGCTACAATTTCAAGAAGACAACTTTGTCTAATTCAGCCTAGATTAATCCAGTTTTCTCCTGAAGTCAATATACAATTTTACCCCTATGGAAGACTTGAAATATGAAATGTACAACTACAAGAGAAATATGCACATACATATTGGAAACTTGTTCAATTCTCAATTCATTTCTAAATCAAAATGAAGTTCATACATAGCTTTAATTACATATCAACATTACATCAAAGGCTTAACATAAGATACAAAATATATTAGATACTCAATGCTTGATATGCTTGTAAAGCTATCTACAAGTCTAGTCACTAACTTAGTTACAAAAGTCTCTAACTATCTTGGAGTTTGTCCCAATGCCTTGCAAGGATTACTAACCTTCTTGTTCTACACCTAAGGAGTGGAAAAATATTGGGTTAAGCTACACACCTCAGTGGCTAATATATTTATAGCCATTGGCAATGAGCTACACAATCAAACATATATGTGAATATTCATATATGCATACATGTCTTATCTTAATCCAGCAATGTACGTTCAACATTCATAAATCCAATTCATAACTCATAGTTCAATACATCATCATATAAAACATATTGGACATAATTTATCATCAAAGTATAACACTTAAATTGCATCATAACTTATCAAATCAAAATACAAATGCATAAACAAATGGCTATAGGGTTCTGTGGAACAAAATAGAGAAACTGAAATTTACACCATGAACGAAACGAGTCTACTTTTTGAATCTCGTATACCACAAGCGGGCTGCTGGAAGAAGGCTTTATGTCAACGTACACGTGACTACGAAGCGGTTCCTCTCTTGCCCAAACACAATCAACTCTCATGCTCAATTCAATCAATCATAAATTCGTATTCTCATACTTTTTCTTCTTTCCATTTAATCAAAATGTCATTATACAATTCCAAGGCATAGCATGACCATGCTCACAATTCAATTTTATCAAAATGTCATACATCATAATGCATTTTCCACATCACACAATTCAAAACAAGCCATTTTGGCACACAATAAACATACAAGGCATTTTACTCATATTACACAATAACTATAAATAAATTACCCACCTAATTGGCTTGCAAAAATCTAAGTCAAGCTTGCCTTTCCTCTTACTCTTGTATAGGGTTTTCTTGATTCTCTAACATAACCAAAATTCTCATTTAATCCAAATTCAAATGGAAATCCCCTAAAGCTTCAATAATTAAAAGTGATGAAATTGAACTTAAACCTAACTTATCCATAGTCCAACTAGGTTAGCAAAGTCAAAATCTAGTTTAGAAACCCTAAAATCTATTGGGTTCTCTTAAATCATCTTCTTCCAACACAAATCCTTCATTCTCTAAACAAAAACTCCTTTCTCTTTCTAACTCCTTCTTTAACAAAGCAAGAGGAAAAGATGAACTTACCTTGACAAATCTTCTTCCTTCTTCTTCTTCCCACGTTTCTTCTCTCTTCTTCCACGGTTTTCTCCTTCTTTTCTCTATTTCACGTTGCTTTCTTCTTCTTCTTTCTTATTCTCACGACTCCCTCTATTATTCTTCTAATTCAAGCCACATTTTATTAGTCTTTCCCACTTTTACCCTTCCTTTATCTTGTCCTTCCTATTATGCCCTCCTTTTGTCTTTAAAACTAACATTTTATACTTCTAACTACTAAACTAATGATCATGAAAAAATTGAAGGAATTTGATAATATTTTCTTCTAGAAAAATGTTCCTCATTGTCTTAATTTTCTAATGACACCAAAATCATTCAATTTGGTTCAGAAATTTGAAAGATATGCCGCAAACATTTCCAAACTATTCTTACACTGAAACAATATTCTGTGCTCAACTTCCATCCAAAAAATGAAATTCTTAGAGACTGAATTTAAACTCAATTTTATTAGAAAATTTGTAGCCTTGTTTCTCTAGTTTAATCCAAATTAAGAATAATCTCATTTGGATAACTAAAGAAAAAGTTATAGCTAAACCACCGAAACATACTCAATAAACATGTTTCAACTATATTTTCCAGCTTTTAACTTCCAACATTTCACACATAACCCATCTTGTACCTAAACCATCTTTTCTACTTCATTTCAAATTCAAGAATTCTCCTTTTCTTTACACATGAATGATCGCCAAAAATTTCTCATTTAATAATTCTAACTTCTAAAAAAAGTTCAGGTCTAACACATCAGGCTACCAAATACACTAGAATAAGGTACATGCTTCATAGTCTCTCTTTTTGTATCATTCTTTAGACATTAAGCTAAATATAATATTTCACCATGAGATATTGGTGTTGCAACAGGTTTGCAATCAGTCATATTAAACCTTTGCAACGCTCGCTCAGTGTATGCTCTCTATAAGAGATCTAAGAAAAATTAAGACCTATGCTGGTGAATCTAAATACCTAAGTTAGAAGATGTCTCACCAGGCTCCTTCATGTTAAAATGCTTGGCTGCCAAAAATTGCTAAACCTTGTGCAACATGATCAAATCATTTGAATCAAGAAGATATCTTCCACATATAAAAGTAGAAAGATAACCTTGCTCCCTTTAACCTTGTAATTAATATAAGCATCTTTCATCTTTATTTTTTACAATGCCAAATGAGATAACACCTTATCAAACTTTAGGTATCATTGTCTGGAGGTTTGTTTAAGAGCATATATGAATTTCCTCAGGCTACAAAACTAACATATAAACCATGTCAGCTTTGTCTTGACCCTGAAATCCTTTGTCTTGACCCTGAAATCCTTTAAGTTGTTCCATATAGACCTCTTCACAAAGATCTCCTTTCAAGAAAGCATTTTTAATATCCATCTGATATACCTCTATATCAAAATGAGCCACTATTGTCATAATCATTCTAAATGCATCATTAGATGATAAAGGAGAATAGGTAATATTAAAATCAATCCATTCTCTTTGAGTGAACCCTCTAGTAACCAAACAGGCTTTGAACAGCTCAAATTTACCTTGATGGTCCTTTTTGGTCTTGTAAATCCGTTTACAATTGATAGGTTTACAATTATGAGGTAAATTCACAAACTCCCATACCTTATTATGCTTTATGAATTGCATCTCATCCCTTGTTGAATCCCGTCATAAATTTGCATAAGGTCCATAAACAACATTTGTAAAGGTCACTAGATTTACTACATGTCCAATATCATAGTCTTATTCACCTAAATTGACTATGTAATCAGATGAGACAACAGGTCTTCTCACTCTAGTGGATCCTCTTAATTGAATTGGTTTAGTATGATCCTATACCTCAAGAATCTCAGTTTGTATAGGTATTGTTTCCTATCTCTATACTGGTATGGTACTGAGACTTAGATCTACTATTTTTGATCGTATGAGTGATTGATATGAAATAACTATAGTATCCATCCTTTTATCATTTGACGGATGAGAATGAACACCCTCATCAAGATGAGATGGACCACCTTACCACAAACATTATGCCCAGAAACTTAGCAGTTTGTGTTTATACTCTTTTAAATCCTTCACCTCTATAGTAAAATATGTATCGTTTAGAGTGGTTGAGATATCCAACAAAGTAACGAGTGGAATAAGAATGCAACTTATCTTTATACAGATTATACAATCATACCTCAACAAGGCAGCTTTATACACAAATATAAGTGAGGCTAGGCTTCCACCCCTTCCAAATTTTAAAAGGTTTATTTGAAACTGATATGCATAGGGCTCTATTAAGTATATAAAAAGCAATCTTTAAGGCTTCACCCTAAAGGTAATCAGGTAAATTATTCATGCTTTACATTGTTCTCATCATGTCTTTTAAGGTATAATTCCTCCTTTCAACCACGTTATTTTTCTCAAGACTACTTAACATAATGAACAGAGCCACTATTCTACATTATTCTACGTATTTGGAAAACAAATCTTTTTCTTGTCTTGAAATCCCATGTCTGCCATAATACTCACCTCCATAGTCATATTTAACAATCTTAATAGGCTTTCTCATTTGGTTCTCATCTTTAGCCTTAAAGATCTTGAATTTCTTAAGAACTTCAGACTTGTCTTTAAACAAGAGCATATATCCATAACTGGAATAATCATCAATAAATGTCAAAATATATCTTGAAGTACATAGTGTAACTTTATAAGGTCCACATATATATGAATTTATGAGTTTTAATAAGTCAAAAGCATGAGTTGACTCTTTTTTCTTTATTTTGGTCAACTTACCCCTGCAATAGTGAACACATGTTTCCAATTCATCATAATCTAGAGTTGAGAGAATGTTATCCTTAACTAAACTTTTTTATGCCATAATATGTATAACTTCTCTTTTATCAAGGTTCTCTTTTTAGTGACCTGTTCGGCAATATATGAAAAAGCATACATCTTATTAGGAGTAAGACATATTTTATATAAGTTATATGACAAGAAGGCAGTACCAGTATGTTTTGCATTGAAAGATAACTTTACAACAAAAGTTTCAATGACAAAAGTATAACCTTCTTTATCCAAAACAGATATAGAGAACAAATGTTATCTAAAAGAGGGTATATAAAACGTTTCATTTATTACAAGATTATACTTGTATTAAAACAATCATCCCCTACAACGATGACATCAACTTCTCCGTTATTTCCCACCATCAATTTTTCCTCCTCCCTATTTGGCTTTCTATTTTTCATAAACTACATTGTGGAAGCAATATGATTAAAGGCTTCACTATCTAGCCACCAAGAACTTGAAGTGAATATAACAAGATTAAACTCATAGATCATACAAGTCAAGGAGTTACCTGATAACTTTTGTCTTTCTTTCTAGGTTTTATACTTTTAGCAGTTTAGTTTCTTATGTACCTTCTTCTTACAGAAGAAACACCTCATACTCTTTGCAACATCCCCAAGACCACTAACAACACTAGGTTGACCAACACCTACATATGAAGGAATTTTAACTTTCTTACCTATAAATTTATAGGGCTTTACCTTTTCCTTCCCATCAGTTCCTATTAAGGCTACATGGTTGTATTCTTCAACTTCTCTTCTTCAGCAACACTACATTTATATCCTAAGATTCATCTTGAGAATTGTATGTGGTAACCAAAATACCAAAAATTGATGGAAGTGTATTTAGAGCTTTGGTGAACTATACAAGCATCAAGAATATAAATATTTAATGTCTTCAACTCAGTATGAAGGTAGACCATCCTAATTATGCACTCCCTTACTCCTCTTGCTCCTGTATATCTCATATAGTACAATTCCTTTAATAAGGTACCCATTTTTGCATAAGATACCTTCTATCTCTGTGAGATATTATTGAGGAAATCCATTACTATGTTTGTTTCTGGAAATCCACTTAGCATATGGTCTATAATGGATCTCTTTATAGACAAACAACACATCCTATTTGACCTTTCCTAGGCTGTATATGCTACTCACTTAGCCTCTAAGCCAATAGATGTAGGTGCAAATTACCTATCCTTAACCATGACCATATCAATATCTACCATCTCCAATGCTTCCATTTCTTAAAATTGAAACTAACGAGGGTGGTTTCAATTGTGACATTATTATTATTCACAGAGAAGGAGACTATAAAATTGATTATGTAATAATCATCACAAATGTAAGATAACATTGATGCTCAAAGCCACAAAATAGTATATGTTCTAAGCATCTTATCACACATATCGTGAAACATTTATGGGTTGAATACATACTACGTGCATATAAGACCTCCTCATAAAAGCAATAAAAGTACACACCATTAACTTTTATAATTCTACCACCTATGGGAAAATAGATCACTCAAACAATGACTTTCCTCCGTCTTTTGCCTTTTATGCACATCTCAAAGTCTCACATAAAGCCAACACCTATGGGCAGAATAACCAAACACAATACCAGAGACATCTCCAAACATATAAGTAGAACAATTCAAATACTAACTTGAAAGGCCACTGTGATAACTTTATTCTCATTAGTACCTAAATAGATCCACAAGCATAAGGGTCACACCTGTATATTATCCTCACTTTCTTCTATATGAGAATATAATATGTAACAGATTACCATTCATAAATGCAAAATCCTTATGCACAAACTCATTATCACATATTAGTGCTGAACACATTATTAACAAACTTTATTTGAGAATTCATCATAAAGAAAATCTCAATCAGAGTGAGAATCAAGAGATACCGAATAATCCATACGCCACATAAGATACCAAAACATATGTATCTCTTTTATTTCAAGTCTAATGCATGAAAATTCACTCAATGACGGCTTTAATAACCATATTTGATTTTTTTGAAGTTAAACCTTAGTTATTACCAATATAATAAATTCAGAAAATTAAAAAAACTCATTTTATAAATTCATAGAATCTTAAAAACTAACCTAAAATAACTTGAAGGATCATTTTGTGACTTTTTAGAAAATTTGAGGTTTTTTTGTCCTATAGTTTGTTGAAGTTAGCATTACGTGTGGGCTACAAGCGTGTGCAGCCTGACACGCCTTTGGATGCATTAGACACGTGCACTCACGAGCATAGACGCACTCTACCTCCACTAGCGCATGTTTGACATGTGTGGTCATGCACAAATGTGTCAACTACTTCTGGTAGGTAAGGTCCATGTGTAAGACATGAGTCCAATGTTGGCTCCCGCATGTTTATTCAACATTTTTCTCTCTAGGCATTAGAAAAAGGCCTTTTCGGTGATTTTTCACAAAAAAAACACCCTAAATTCTGTTTTTCCAGGCAATGCTTGTTCAATATCAATTCAAACAACAAATATGCAATTTATATAAGTAAAAAAATATTAATTTCTCCGAATTTCTCATAGAGAAATTCGAAAATCTCCATTCAAATTCATACAATCATAGAACGACTCTGATACCATATGTTATCTATAACACAAAATTTAATTTTAGACCCAGGATCAACCATGAACTCCTATTAACAGAGAAAATGTGATAAAAATACTTGTTTTGTTATCTATTGCTTGATGAACAAGCTCCTAAACTACTTGGACAAGCTCTTCAATGCTTGAGCAAACTTTTAGAACTTTCAGTCAACCTTTATGAAAGTTATGTATCTTTATGTCTTTAACGTCTTTTAGTGCCTTTTTTTTTAATATATGGGCTTTTTAACGGGTCAGAGAAATTAAACATCTACGAATTTACTTAAACAGATAGCAGAAGACCTTAGCAGCCATTTAAAGTAACCTTATATATAATCAACTCACATTGATTAAGGTCTATTTTTTTCACTGAACTTCAGTCAATTGAACCAAATCCTTTATTAAGTTTTTTTTAATTATCTTTAATTTGGATCCAACTTGATTTTCTTAACCTTAATTTTATTAAAAACCCGTAATTAATAATTGTCCACTTAACAAAATAACTACCAGACAAATCCATGATAGCAACCATTATAACATCCCATAACTGTATTTCACATACATGCATCAACTAAATATAACACAAATGAATGCTAAGTTCTTTTCCTTAACATAAGGCATCTAATTCAATTAAAAAAAAACAATGACAATAATAATCTTCCTTATTCATGGATTGGAAATTGGAGTTCCTATATTTAGCCCTTTGCTAACCTAACCACATAATAGATGCAGCAGTGGAGACGCCTAAGAATAGTTGTGGGGGACAATCTGACTTAAAAATTCAATTGAAATATCAAATATATTAGAGTATTTTATATTAACTAAACATGAAATTTTAAAAAATTATAAGGGGTAATGGTCAACTAACTAAAATGTTAAAGAGTTTATAAGTAGTAATGGCCAACTAATCAAATGACAATTCTTTAACATTTTTATATTTAGTCAATATGGGATATTCTAACATTCCCATTCAAATGCAATTGAGACTGGACATCTAGTTGTCACTTGAAATAAATGCAGTGGTAACTAGACCGAACCTTTGGGACTTGACATTCAAACGGATAACCAAAAAATTAAGAATCCAGACCAAACCTATTCTGATATCAATTGTTACAGATCTTATGTTAGAACCAACTCCAAAAGCTAGCTTAAAAGGTGGGAGAACCTATAAGCCTATAAACCCCACATCAGCCTCTTTATTACCGATATGGGACAATTAAACCGTAATATTTTACAACACTTTACAACCTAGGCATTAGCGGACTGGCTGTACGTTATAGACCTTTTCTAGCCTCCGATAAATACTGCAATATTGGCGTCACTATCCATGAGCGTAGTACAAGGATTTAAAAGAGTTGTATTAGCTCTGATACTATATTAAAATTTTTAATATAAATAAAATATAGAGTTTATTAACAAAAAAAATTGAGTTTGAATTAAAAATTAACCATTATCAAAATGATAAGAATTAATTATTTAATTAATTAGTTATTACCGGATATGAAACAAAACGTACTTCTTTTGCCGGTGGCGTAAAGATTTAACAACTCGCAAGAATCATTTTTGTACGCAGTTCAATGATATTTGCTGACTTAAATAATACAAATTCCAATGTGAACGCCCAATCTACAATGTCTGTCTGTTGGTGTTTGCTGGCGGCGTAAAGATTTAACAACTCACCAGAATCATTTTTGTACGCAGTTCAATGATATTTTCTGACTGAAATAATACAAATTCCAATGTGAACGCCCATTCTACCCTGTCGGTCTCTTGGTGGCTCAAGTTCAACAACAATACGAAATTAACTTATGCTAGATTGTTGGTGTAGGCCATCCACTAGTAATTAAACTGGAATCAATTCACACATTTCCTGGACTAGGATCACTCTGCCACTTTCACAAGAAACCTGAAGATCTACCTCCTAGGGGTGGTTCCAGAGACAAGATAATATTTTAGATTTCATGTTAGAAGTACGAAGAGTTCTTTAGAATTTATTATTGATTATTTAGCCATAATCTCGTCATAGAAATGCATGTTATTTATAAATTATTCCGTAAAGTTAATTCAACAAGCAATTATGAGGATTAAAAAAAAACTAAAGATTCTTCCTTCAGGTGGGAGATATCAACCTAAATTCCTCCGAAAATAAGTCACGTACCATCAACTGTGGTTAAAGATTGAGCAAAGCTAAAGATTCTGCCTCTAGACTGGACGTTGGAGGAAGAATCTGGCATGCGAGGACAAACTTATCCGAAGATCAATCTGATCACTTTGGGAGTTTGCCCACGAGCGGGGACGGTTCACCTGGGGACGTGTAGGATGAACACAACTAGGATTAACCAGAAGAAGAAAAAGAAAAAGGGAAGAACAAACAAAAACAAAATGAATTTGATGGGGTTCAATTTCAACATCCAAGAGGAGACATTTATACTATTGATGATGTTACACGTGTGAGGCTAACTGTAAAGCCGGTAAGTTCATACAACAGAAACATTTGGAAATCTGCCACGTTTCACTTTCCGTCCTAAGGTCCCATTTTTCTATTCTGGTTTCGTAATCCATTGCCGGACAAGCGTAATAATGTAACAATTCCTTAACCATGTTAAATAGGTTCCAGTTTCATTAGTGTTTAGCAAATGCCCACATAGTAGCTTCTGTGATTGTTTTTCCTTGTAATCAGATTCTTTGCTTGGCATGTACAGCCAGAAAGTTGGAGATTCCCATACTTGAGGTCCCTAAAGCCACGTTGAAGTTGGTTGGTTTCTGCATCAGAGTTCTTTTTTTCCTCCCTAATTTCTGCCAATATCTAGTTGATCGAAACAGCTGTATCGGATCTTCATAATTTCTGAAGCGGTTTGATAGAGTTCTCATATCATATCCAATTCCTTGGTTTTCTCCTCTCTTGCCCTTTTGGTTCTTCCAATTGATCAAGCTAGCAGCTTGATGTGTATAAACCCAGTCCCTGAACCATGATATCCTGACAAAGTTTTGTGTTTTGAGAGACAATCTGATTGCTTTCTGTTGATGGGTATCTCAGTCTCTCTACCTGGTCGCAAGTGGTGTATCATTTTATTAAACATCGCCTTTCTTTCAATAGCTAGCGCTTTCTTTGTTTCAAGAGTAAATTCCACAGATTTTGTTCTCCTGAACAGTTACCCATCTTCCTATGTCACAAGTGGCAGAGCCTGCAAAGGTTTGCTAAGTCTAGATGATTACAAAGCCAAGTGCCTTTTCCTTCAGTCACATAATTCATGCCTCTCAGAAGGTTATATCGACTATCTTCACATTTTCTATTGCAATTTTGGAAGATTTACCTTCTTAGGATACTTTTTCCTATTTCTTTGGCTTCTGGTACTCTTCTACATGTTGGGAAACACAGCCTCAGAATACTTTTGTTCTTCACTTGAAAACTTATCTAGTCTACTGAAATTGTCCCCTACGATTGCTGGGGTCACTCTTCTTTCGCTTGGAAATGGTGCGCCTGATGTTTTTGCTAGTATAGTTTCTTTTACAGATAGTGGGACTGGAGAAATTGGCTTTAATACGGTGATAGGGGGTGCTTCCTTTGTGACTTGTATTGTGGTTGGAGTCTTGAGCATTTTGGTGCATAAAAAGCAGATTAAAGTCCACAAACGGGCCTTTGTTAGAGATATCTGTTTCTTCCTTTTAGTCCTTGCATCCTTCATTTTCATATTGTTCCAAGGTGAAATCAATTTGTGGGGTGCCATTGGATTTGTCTCCATGTATATTGTTTATGTGATTCTCGTGTATATGTCTCACATTCATTGGGAAAATGGTAGCAGAAAGGATACTGAAAGGCATGCTCTTTCATGTTGTGCCAATGACTTGAGTTTGCCCATATTGAGTAGCATGGAAAAAGGAGAGGTGGGGTTTGAGGAACAAGTTGCTTTGGAAGGGAGTAATGAAAAAGAAATGATGCAAGGTTGCTTGTTTCAAAGATTATCAACTCCTTGTAGCATCCTTCTTTATATCCTCCAAATGCCTCTTTATTTACCTAGGAGACTAACAATCCCTATTGTTTGTGAGAAGAGATGGTCTAAGCCAATTGGAGTTGTTTCAGCGACTCTGGCACCACTTCTCTTGTCTGGCCTTTGGATTCTTCAAGACGAGAATGCCAATTTCTCAGCGAAGCTAGTCGTCTCTGGAATTGGGTCCTTTTTGGGGATTGCATTTGGTGTTTTTGCTTATGTGACAACAGAGAAGTCAAGTCCACCTAAAAAATGCTTGTTTCCTTGGCTTGCAACAGGGTTTGTAATGAGCATGACGTGGAGTTACATTACAGCTCAAGAATTGGTAGCGTTGTTAGTTTCACTTGGCTATATTTTCGGTATAAGCCCTTCTATACTGGGGCTAACAGTTCTTGCTTGGGGCAACTCACTCGGGGATTTGATAACTGATCTAACAATGGCTTTGAATGGTGGTCCTGAAGGCGCACAAGTAGCTATTTCAGGATGCTATGCAGGTCCTATTTTTAACATACTCTTTGGTTTGGGAATGTCAATGGTTGGTGCCTCTTGGTGCGTATACCCTTCCTCTGTTGTTATTCCGAGAGATCCATATCTGTTGGAAACAATAGGCTTTTTAGCAGGTGGTTTGATTTGGGCACTTGTAGTTTTGCCCTGGAGAAAAATGAAGATTGATAGGTTCTTGGGAGCAGGCCTCTTGGCTCTATACCTGATGGCTGTGTCTCTAAGGCTGATTCGAAGCACAAGCGATGATTCATGACACAATCATTTACTGCCTGAACTCCTGTACAGTAGCTGAGCAATAATAGTTGCAATGATTTGTTTAAGTTCAACATGTACAGAACTGTAGACTCATTATGTGGTGGGAATAATGAAATTAATTTATCTTGTTCCATTATTGCACAAGGTTGAAACGTAGGAATATTGTGTTGTAACGTCATCGGAAAGAGCTTGTGCTTCAGAGCTGGGAGAAACAGAAAATGAAATGATACCTGATTGATCGACAAGTTCTGCGACTTTTTTTCTTCTTGATTTTGTTTGATTACTACGCCTTGGACTTTTTGTAGTAGGGGACTGTTGTCACTGATTCTTTTGTGACCACAAAGTTAACCCCCAGGATTGATTTTACCATCAACCGAACTCCAATCTGATGTGAAGATATGTAATTATTGTACACTAGGAAACTCGGTAGATCTGTCTCCTTGTACATTGAATGAGGATCATTGGTGAGGTTGTCATGTGGGACCTGTTGTTATTATTCTGTTCTAAATTTTGTCTATCCATCTAATAAATGGAGCCTACAAAGAGCGCACCAAGTTTCAAAACAGCGGATCATGCGTCTATGGGTTCCTCTTACAGGTATCTGTCAACTATAACTCTTTTATCATTAGAGATGACAGAAGACTTGAGAAACACTTTAAATTAACATTGCCAATGAAGGGAGGTTGCTTCATCATCATAAACTGTATAACTAACGTCCAAATATGTTAATCAGGAAAGATTAGGATTAATAACCAAGCCAGTTTTCGACAAGGTCAATGAGATGGGAAAGCGACGGAATCCATGACAGGCTTGCAATGTATTGCAATTGGAAGTAAAATAAAGATGACAAAGCCGAGTTCATTTTCACATGTTCCTAATCACATTGAACACTTGTGGCTAAACATTGGAAGAAGCTAGGTTTTATATGGGTCTACCTGTGCTCGTGTCTCATTGGTTGGCATAATACTCCGTTAGCCAGCAGCAAAGATTGGTGATAGGTTCCAGTCAAAACTTGCTAGAATAAATGAAAAAAGAAAAGCAAATATGCATAAATAAATATGCAAAATTCTACTTTTGGTTAGAATAAACTAGTAACGTAACTTAAGTTAGCGCTAAAAATCCCCCCCTTAGTATTGATAATTGAAACATTTAAATACAAAGTCTATAGCAACAATCTTATTCTTAACTATAAGGAATTCTAAATACTAAAAGTACTCCACTAATGGATAATGGGTAACATGAACCACTAAATAACTAGATTGACCAAATCACAAGCAACGAATTGAAGAAAACAGTTTATCCCACATTTCTCATATTGCATGATTTACACGATCTACTTGTATCACGTTTCCCATATTGCATAATTTACACGATCTACTTGCATAGTGACATCTCAACATTGCTCTCCCTTTCATTGCAACCTTGTCCTCAAGGTTGAAGTTAATTGTAGCTAGACTTTCATGCCTTTCAACGATATCCTCCTCACTGTTTGCATTGTCTCCTTCCAACAAGATTGAAAAATCAAAGGGGTTAATTGTTTCGCAAACTTTCCTTAAACTTCTTTAGCACGAACAAACTTAAAAGCAAGCAAAACCAAAATAATAAAAACACTAGAGATTTGGTAACGCAGTTCTGTACACTCTACGTATATCTGTGGAGCCCTCACCTAGATTAATACTTTCAGAAAAGTATAATAGATTTACACAAGGTCTCCTTGGAGCAACATCGCTCAAACCTTATAACTATCTCTCAACCTCACTGCCCTGAAAGATTTTCACACCTAATAATACGACCAACACCTGTTAACCTTGTCAGAGGATTTTCCTAACTACTTCAACTAAAACAATAGTTAATAAATATAAAGAAAGACAACTTTCCAAGTTATTAAGCTCCTCCAAAATAGATCCGATGATGCACATACAACCACGGTTCGCCAACACCTGAGACTCATTACTGTCTTCTCAATAAATCAAAACATGTGTGTCACACCACTGGCTCACCAACACGTTATATACTGTTTTAAGTAAATCCACTCTCACACACACACACGCCTTCTGTTGCTGCACACACACACAATCACTTCACCGTAGCTCTCACACCTAAACACATTATTCAGCTAATCTGCTTATGTCTGCGGCAAGCAGTATATGTTTCCTGGACACATAACGCACGTCACATCAATCTTGCACACCAACGTTGGCAAATAGACTTCTACTCTCAATCAAAGATGTGGGCAACAATCACTGTAGAGATTCACGGTAAATGCCTTTTATTAATGTGTATGACACAAACTCAATTAATTAAAGAGGGTCCACCTTGACCAAGCAATACTAACATCCAATTTCTCAAGTGTCCCGCCATATAATTAATTCCAATATCAACATAATAATTATATCTTATATGTCCAATTAAAATGCCAAAACTAACTAAAAGATATACTTAATATATCCTAACAATCTCTCCCTTTTTAGCATTTCTATCACAACTCTAAAACTTCACATAAATAATCATAATTGGATATATAACGATGAAATGCTCGATGCTCTCCCTCAATGTAATATTCAGTTACATATTCCATAATCATAAACAATTATAGTCAACAAAATACTGAGAGAAGAAAAAAATACAGGCAGTCTTATATGAATTATTTTCTCCCCCTTTGAGACAAGACATGCCAAAAAGCCGAAGTTAAGAAGCGCTGGAGAAACGAAGAACTCGTTGCTTCAAATTATGAAGAGCATCAACAGCTACTTGAATAATACCTTCAATTCTCTCAATTTCAGAAAATAGAGCTAGAGGAGGATTAACAGTAGATGTCCCCGTGGCATCTGAGGGACCCGAAGCGGCATATGACAAATCCACCACCCGTGATTGTCAAAAAATTTGGAGAGATATATTCATCAATGCCACCAACTCAAGCGTGCTCGACTCAATCCTGGGAACTTCATTAGCATATAAAAATTGTGAGATCAAGCATGGAAAATATAATAGAGAATCTGGCTTACTCTCAATAGCCAGCATTGCCTCAATAATAAGACGACCAAGGTTGAATCTCATCCCTGCACCAATCGCATAAAGTAACTTGGCCTGTGCTAGGTAGATAGTCACAAAATGCGTGCTTGGCATCCAATTTGCCATAATCAATTTAAATAGCACAAAATATTTTTGAGTCAGCATGGATGAGCGAAGAACAGAACTAGATGGCCAAGCCTTCAATTTACCCCCAGTTAAAACCATAGCAATCAAGTCAGTTCACACAGTCCACTCATCATCATATAGCAGATCACCAATCAAGTTATAAAAACTCATTAAAAAATTTAAACGAGAAACGTAAAAATTAACTACCCGACCCCACACATAGACAACTCCATAAGACACAGTATCCACATTCAGAATATCACAAGTTAAAGTAAGAATAAAATTCCTTTACCAGATTCAAGTCATAATGCTTCGAGAGAAGTGAAGCTTGCAACAAAGCGTGCTCCGATAATAAGGTATGCAATCCATGTTGCTAAAATTCATCTATCCGTGAAGGTACTCCATTTCTACTCTGCTGCGGGAGTTTAAATGTTGGACCCCGATTTTTGAGTGAAAATAAGAAATATTCAAAAGTGGATGAGTTAATTGAAATTAAGTTAAAAATCAAGAAATAAAGAAATAAAGTGAGAGAATTTGAAAAAAATTTAGAAAGTTGACTTTTGGAGATAGAAAGTTTGACTTTTTGGCCTTTGATAGT
>JANZLD010000002.1:18879022-18889113 GCA_026413575.1 Erythroxylum carthagenense | reverse complement strand
TATATCATGGACTTCATTAATTTGCTTATAGATCAATATCCATTCATAAACAATGAACAGCAAAGTAATGAAATATGCCTTTCTTTATTTATTCATAAAGTATGTACACAACTTTGTACAAAACGAGCTAAAGGCGATTGCCTTTAGGGCACTACTCTAACACTAATCACTTTACTGTAGCTCTCACACCCAAACACATTATTCAGCTAATCTGCTCATGTGCACCACATGCAGTATATGTTTCCTGGACATATAACGCACATCACATCAATCTTGCACACCAACATTAGCAAATAGACTTCTACTCTCAATCAAAGATGTGGGTAATAATCACTGTAGAGATTCACGACAGCTGCCTTTTATTAACGTGTATGACACCAACTTAATTAATTAAAGAGAGTCCACCTTGACCACGCAATGGTAACATCCCAATTTCTCACGTGTCCCACCATATAATTAATTCCAATATCAACATGATAATTATATCCTATATATCTAATTAAAATATCAAAACTAACTAAAAGATATATATATATATATATAATATATCCTAACAAAGAGCAATTAATGACCCTTACACATGTGTCCAGGTGTAAATTTTTCATTACAATGAAAGCAAAGCCCTTGTGCACGCCTCTTCTGTATTTCTTCCCAGGACAATTGTTTTGTTGTAGACACAGGCCGTGGAGGTTGAACAAACTTTTGTTCCCTAATTAATTGCTCATCTCTCATTTGCGCCAAACTTATGGCCTCCTTTAATGTTTTGGGCTTGAACATACATATTTCATCAGCAACTTGAGGTCTCAACCCTCTCATGAATGTTCCTACTAGTCCCTTTTAAGTCCATCCCTGAACTTGGTTGCCCAATCGTTCAAATTCTCTTTGACAATCTTGCAAGGTTCCTGTTGGATTTTAGAAAGTGCCTCATCTAAATCTTCACATTCCGTTGGCCCGAGCCTGGTCCAAAGTTCTGACTGAAATTTTTCCCATGTCACCTGCTGCCCCTCGTCGATGTCTATCTTGCGAAGCCATTGCCACCATTGGTTTGCCTCACTTTCAAGGTGGAAGGAGGCTAAATGAACTTTTTGCAAATTTGAAGTTTCTTGATATTAAAAAAAATTGCTCCACACGACTAAATCATTCAGTGAGGTCGCCGCTGGCGAATCTCGGGAATTCAAGCCTTGCGAGTTTAGAAGAGAACATCTGGCGTTCGTCCTCTATAGCCCCTTTGATTCCTTTTTGGGTGTTTGTAGGTCAATCATGGGAATTGCTAGCAAATCCTTCCCTTTGAGAAAGGACTACATCAGATAGCCGAGTAATCGCTTCTTCCATTGAACGAAGCTTATCGGCAAGACTTTGCTCCATTCTACTCATTCCGTCAAGCAAATTGCCTAGACCTGCTTCAAGATTCTCGACTCGTTCTTTGTTCGTCAAGATGGCTCCAATACTAATTGATAGGTCCCAGTGAAAACCTGCTAAAACAAATGAAAAGAAAAAAGCAAATATGCAGAAACAAATATGCAAAATTCTACTTTTGGTGAGAATAAACCAGTAAGTTAAGTTGACGCTAAAAATCCCCCTTAACATTGACAATTGAAACATTTAAATACAAAGTTTGTAGCAACAACCTCAGTCTTAACTACAAGGAATTCTAAATACTAACAATACTCCACTAACGGCTAATAGGTAACATGACCCACTAAACAACTAGATTGACCGAATCACAAGCAAAAAATTGAAGAAAAAGGTTTATCCCACGTTTCTCATATTACGTGATTTACACGATATATTTGTATCATGACATCTCAACAGTTGGTCCCAAGTGAATGGCCATAAATATAGTTTGTCGCATTGCATTGTTTCTGACCTTGACATCACTGAAACTTACCTAGATTTATCTACATGACATCGTATATTTGGTTTAAATAATCTCGATGTCTACCGTGATATGTTCTTAGTAGGTGCAGTTTAATGCAATATGTAAGAGAGTTTTGTTTTTGGATGAGTCAGAGATGTCCTCTAAGTTTACCTACCCTCGAGAATTATGTTGTCAACTTTATGAGTTACTTTGAAGGTAAAAAGTTTTTCTTACAATTACCATTGAATCTGCTTCAACTTGACATTGACAATTTCTGCCACGACTTAGATCTCCTAGTTTTATGCAGCCGAACAAAAGCATATATGTTTCCCTCCTAACCAACTGAATGTGTTGATTCAATGTTACATTACACACACTATGGTCATGTAGTGTTGATGAAAATGAGAGGAATGTTGATATTTATTGTTAAGATATATGTTATATATCTTATCATTTAATTTTGACATTATTAGATAATTGGACCTATAAGATAATGTAGCTTCAAGATTTACATTGAATTTAAGTGGGTGATGACAGCTGAACCATGGCTTGGTGTGATTAAACAATATTTCTGATTTGACTTGGATTCAAATTGATGTGCTTGCTACACTTATGGTTGTGAAAGAATTCTACACAAAATGAAAGTCTATTATTATCACGTTGGTGTTATATTACGTCGGCGAGAGTCATTGTGTACTGTTGGATGGTGTGGACAAAGATAAGGGAAATTTGTTTTGCGTGGATTTTGGTGGATAGCAGAATAAGGAAATTTGTGTTGTGTGTGGGTCAAGGGCCTTTGGTGTATCCTGCAAGGGAGTCTTGCAATAAAATAGATAGTGGGCATTAAAGTGAACATGGTGTGTGTGAGTTTATCTAAGGTTGGTATACCAAAGGTGAAGACCGATTATTAAATACTTGAAAAAAAGCAACTACATATGGTGGCCACCGTCTGTATCTAGTCTCAAAAAGAAGGCTTTGCTTTAGTTATAGAACACAGGATTGTTGATGGCGATTCTTTGAAGAATTTCATGACAACTTAGCTTTTGATCAGAGTTTTGATGCCTAATAAAGTTGCTATTCATTATGAAGGAGTTGGAATGGTGTAGAAGGTATTGTGGCTAGTCTGCCTTGGTAATCAGACGTCATGAGCTAATGTTCGTTGCCTAGCTCTCCAGATAACGTTGTTGGGATTTTTTAGAGTTGTGGTTTCATGTTGATGTTTATGTGAATCAGCTCATTGTTGTTGTGACGACTTTCAGATATATTTCAGTAGAGTTTAACCTTTTGGAAAGTTGTTCTTCTCTTTTATCTCAAATCTATTATTGTTTTATTCTTAGTTGATTGATCACTTAAGTTGTTTATTTCGTATCTTTATTATCAAATACTGTTGAGGTTAAGACGAGTTGATCGTGTTATTGAGTGTGAAATTCTTTCACGGAAAGTGAGGTTGATATATAATATCAAAGGTTGAGTGATGTCTGCTCAGTAAAGCCTTGGGTAAATCTATTGTACTTCGGCAAAAGTAATAAGCTAGGTAAGAATCCTACAAACGTAAGTAAGGTGTGCTAAATTGCGTTATCAAATTTTTAGTGCTTTTTATTATTTCATTTTTTATTACTTTTGTTTTCGATTGTGCTAGAGACGTCCACAATAAAATTGGAATGTTTGCGAAACTACTACTCTTATAAGGTTTTTCATTTATCACCAAGAAAATTACATGGATTTGTCATACCTTTTTCGAGAAGATCTTTTAACCAACTATATTGAGAATTACTGTATACTGTATACAAGTAATACCAACTAATATGGCACTACAATTAATCAAGTTTACGGCAAAACGGGATATAGACACAACCAAAATACCTGGAATTAAACTTCACAGTAACTAAATTGTTCGTCACTCAAAAATAATGAACAGAAGGTTTTAATGTTGTCCAGCGGCACAATCTGCTGCTTCGACTTGTAATAACCAAGTCAGGGATAGCTTTTTCCTTTTTTTCAGTTTTTCAATTGCTTTAAATTTGCAGGAGCTGACGCAAGTGATAAGGTTTTTGTTCTCCAGTTTTAAGGTCAACCGCACCAAAGTGCTTCATGATATTTGCGTTCTTTACAATCTTATTATTTGAATTTAGCATAATAGATGTTTGTCACTTGTGGAAAATTAAAAGTCAATTTTATATACCTTAATGACATCAAAAAATAACTTAGTATAAAGACCTACTACAAAATTTTAGTAGAATGACACTTTTGGGAAGAAAAAAATCTAAGGTGCCTTTTGCAGTAATTTTTAAATCCAAGTGCTTCACGCTAGCAAAAATACGGTAAATAGTTGTTTCTCTATAAATTAATCCCTTTAATTACTCTGAAATTTTATCAAGAGTTGCTGAACCTCAAACGTCAATGTTGAATAGCATTCAAGTAAATTATGTCACGCCATTTAACAAATAAATCTTTTGGTGTACCAAAATGAGTCTTATGCTGGAAGTTTCCCTTTCCTACATATACGTGTAGAACGAAAATTAAAGAAGAAATCATTAATGTTACTCTTTTGTTCTCGAGTCGGTTGCTTTCATAAATAAATAAATAAGTAATGGACCAACATTCCACTAGTAAAGTGACAAGCCTACGGAGGTCCAAGGAAGAAAGAAAGTTGTTGGCTAATACCCTCAAAGAAGAAAAATACAGAATCCAAAAACTAAGGATTTTCATCCGTTTCAAACTATTGGTTGGGGAAAATACTTCATCCTGAATATAACCAAAATCCAACCATCTATTTGTATGTCTATATTATTTTACAATGCTCCAGTCAAAGCTATTAATTGATTGGAAAAGTGAAAACAGAGCTATCAAAATTCAAAAGGCCACTCAACCGTTTAGCCACCTAACTTTTTAATTAAATTGTACGCACGTGTCTGTCCACCCAGCACGTTGATGAGCGACAAGAGGACCAACTTGGCACCAATCAAAAGTTCGAGGACCACAAGATTTATGGAACTTGTCCTTATCCTGGATGTCGCTCATTAACCTTCTGCAATTTAGTTTTCTTTTTTTAGAAAATGCAAATAACCCCCGTGGCTTTTCATTTCAGTTACCTAAATAATTCAAACACAAATCTATGGAACTGAAAGAAAAACGTAACTCTCCGTCTCCCAAACCAACCGCAGCAAGCTAACCCCACAAATTTGTCGGGCAATCGTGAAATTGTGAATGAGTAAGCACCACAAGCCAATTTGCAAGAAATGTCCAAATTGGATGTGACAATAGGTAGTAGCTTCTTAGCCACTGCTCGAACTGTCTGAATCGACACTTGTTAAGCAGACATAACTCGAATGCTATAGACTACCTAACAGCTTCCATATTTACCGAAAATTTACCTTACGATACCTGTCAGGCAGACATAACTCGAGCGCTATAGAGTACCTTACAGCATCCATATTTACTGAAAACTTAACTTACTGTTTTAAGTAATAATGGCATCAAAACACGTGGTTGTAATTGTAAACCAACAGTCTATTCTCAGGTTGTTGTTCTAGGCCTCTGGGAGTTTGTGTACTAAACCCCCTGCACTTTCAAGAGACCAAAAGCCCCCAACAACCTTAGAGACAAAAAACAGAGGTAAATGGCTAAAAGACCAACCCCAAGAAACCTATCTAACTTCATGTTCTTCCTTGGCAAAATCACCAGCACCCAGAGCAGGCCACCAATTGAGAACCCCAGAGTCTGAACGAGAGAAGGGTCTTTAGGAATCACGTAAGATCCTGGATATTTCGACCATGACTTGATAATTAGTGGCGTGCCTAAACCCATTAAGGTGTTAAACATGGGACCAGCATAGCACCCGGATATAGCAACTTGGGTCCCATCTGACCCACCGTGCATAGCCATTGCACCGTTGGCTATTAAGTCTCCCAGCGAATTCCCCCATGCCAAAACAGTCAGCCCAAGAACAGAAGGGTTAATCCCAAGTATGTAACCAATTGAAACCAACAAAGAAACTAAATCTTCTGCAATTATATACGTCCATATTACACTCATTGAGAAACTACCAGCAAGCCAAGGGAGTAAGCACTTCTTTGGTGGACTGGACTTGTCCGTGGTCATATATGCTAGATTGCCAAGAACAACACCAATTAGCACTCCTGTCATATAGGTCACTATGGAGCTCCTGGAAAGCAAAGCTTTTTGGCTCTGGGTGTTGATTAGTGCTGCCACTAAAAGGGGTGCCATTGTCACAGAGCTTACTGCTAATGGCTTGGACCATCTCTCCTCACTGACCACTGGTATGGTCAATTTTCTTGGCAAGGAGAGCGGTAATTCCAAGACATATAAAATCATATCCAGGGAACAGCAAGAAGATGGATCAACATTGAAAAGCGTCTGTTGCTGATGCTCTGAACTTCTGTTCTTGTCTGCTGAAATTTGTTTTTCCTCATCGGCATAACCAAGTAATGGTATGCCCATGTTCACAAAAGTGTCCTGGACATCCACTTTCTTCTGATTTCTGTGATGGAGGTGCATGATACAGACGACGCTGACATAAAAGAAGTATATAGAAAGAAAAGAAATGGAACCCCACAAATTAATTTGGCCCCTAAGGATGATCAAAAGAAGGGAACAGAGTGTGAACAGAAAGAAGCAAACATCTCTAATGAAGCTAAGCTTGTCAACTGATATTTCTTGAGAACTGATCACTATACTTATAACACCAACTACAAAACTAGACACGAAAAAAGCCCCACCCAGAATGCTATTTAGTCCAACATCGCTGTCAGACCGAGTGAAAGCAACAATACTGGCGAACACATCAGGCGCACCATTGCCTAGCGAAAGCAAGGTGACTCCTGCAACTGTTGGAGAGAGTTTTAGGATCTTGGACAAGCTTTCTAATGAGAAACAGAAGAAATTTGCAGCTGTGTCCCCTAATAGATAGAACATAACAAGAAGCCAGATTGACAAAACAACCTGGCCAAGAACTGGAAATTGCCCACAATTGCAGTAATAAATCTGGAGATAGTTTATGTACCCTTTGGGCTTGCAGCTGACTTCCGACTTCACATACATACACTTGGACTTATAATCTGGATGCTTATGAAGTTCAGTGCATCTACTGCTTTTGATTGATTCTTCAAGTAATGAAGAACTGCTGGTGCTGGTTTTTGGTTCATTGGATTGATCAGGGAAGTGTAAGGTTAGGATATAGAAAATGCAGAGGAAGAGAAAGGAGGTGTTGAGGAAAAGAGTAAACTTCTTGGGCTGAGAGATAGAGTTGAATCTTGCCATTCAAAGCAGGTAGTGAAGATGCTAAAGATGGGTGTCGATAATGAGTTGATTCTTTAGAACTACTGGTGGAGAATGTGAACCATTTTTCTTGCTGGATGCTAAGGGAGGACGAATTTTCAATAGCAACTAAAGAGTTTGGGACAATAATTAGACAAGATATTGAGAACAGATGTGTCAATATCTCCAAATCAAACAAAAAAGTTCTTATCCAAATTTAACAGGAAAGCATGCAACATTAAGCAATTTGTTGCATCAGCGTATTAGGATAAAATGACTGTGTGTACGGTTGGTGGGCAAAAATAATAAATGACCCACTTGAGGAGTTGCACTATCATGAAGATTGAAGAGCATGGAGCTACTTGATTATACGGTCTACAAATTCTAGTCCCTGAAGTCTGAACAGCAGATTTCTTACTGAAGCTGTAGCCAACTAACGTGTACCTCTAATGTGTCCATTGGAGGAATCTTCCCATTAGTTGGGACAAGAGATATAAAGGGTGGAAACTGGAAGAGTTGGACATGGGTGGCATGAGCAATGCTTAAAAAGTTGCAGGGCTTGGAAAGTTGTGTAGTTTGGAGTTTGGACTACAAAAAGGCTTTAGTTATTCATGTCTTGTTTCAAGAAACTTCCTGAATTATACTCATATTTATTAAAGAAGGTGTATGGTTGCCCAAAGTTTGTCCTTTTTTTGGTGACTCGCTCCTGTTAATTAACCCAGTGGCTTCATGTCCTTTGTTTGGTGACTGGCTCTTGTTAATTAACCCAGTGGCTTCACATTCACGTCCCTGTCCTTCGGAGATTCAAGCCCCCAGTGACACAACCATGACGTAAAAAACCCAATTTAAATCCTCAATTATCCTAAAATATTTATAGCTTTTATACCTACCACATATATTTATCCTTGTAAACTTAACTTCAATATGATCATAATTGGTATAATGTAGTGGAGCCATTATAGTACATTATTGATACCATTTGTCTAGTTATACGAAAAAATTTGCAAATATATATATATATATTCAAAAAATATAAATATGAATAAAAGGTTTCTGTTATAAAAAAAAAGAGCAGTAATAACATTGAACTAAGTAGGAAAAGGAACACAACATAAGAAAATCGAATAATAACATTATTTCATCTAAAGAATCCATAAACTAGTGGTTTAAAGGTTTAACAATTTTAACAAATGTAAAGAAAAATATCAAGGATGATAATCTCATCTAAAATAAAACAAATCATTGAAGAAAGTTGAGTGTTTATTTTAAAAATTTTGGTTGTTATTTATTAATGATCATCACTATTATAATTAATAAAATATATTATTTAGTAAAATAAAAATTTTCTTTATTTAATAATAATAATTAATAATGACTGTCAGATCATCAAGTTTAATGTTGAAATGTGAAATAATAGTCATAATGACACTTCCGTTGTTGAACTTTGTCAAGAAGGTACCGATCAAAACATGTAAAGGTTTAGAGGTTGATGAAATATCTCATGCTATAGGGCTTGACATTGAAGGCTTTGATGGTTTTGCAAGAGTTTGTCTAAATAATAGAGAATGCACTTTGGAGACTTTTCAGTAGTCAGTAGCATCATAATAGAATTAAGTGTTATAAGTAGGTCGTGTGATTATATATATGAGTCACGTTAATCGCCATTTAATCCAGAACGCAGATCCCACTATAAGAAATAAGTTATTTTCCGACGAACAATTACGTCGGTAAAGGAGCAATTTTCATCGGTTAAATTAATTATTGACGGAAATCGAGGACGGACAAAATCATTGTTAAAAGGATCGTAGTTAAACTTACTAAAGGTAATATTCCGTCGGAAATTTACCAATGCCCCAAAATATATTACCAACGGTCTATTTCATGCTGGTAATATTTAGCAACGGACAAAATTTCGTCGGTAAACCAAAGCTAATAAACAGGAAACGTCATTTTACTTATCGACAGTGATAGCTTTACCGTCGATAATAAAATACAAAATTACCGACAGTATTTTTATTCCGTCGGTAAAAGCAGGTTAGAAATTCTTTTATTGTATTCCAGTTTCATGATGTTGTGATAAATACATAAAGTTAATAGTTACCAATTATCTGTTCATAATAAATTAATTTGTATATATATTTGATTAATCAGAAAATTAATTGATAAAATAAAATTAAAATAATTTTAATTGATAATAAAAACAATACATTGTGCATAACTTATGTTTGTAATTGAAAACAAATTACAAGGACAAGCTAATGTCGTGGTGATCGTAGGTCCCCTTCAACTGTTCCACTTCCTGTCTAAGCTAAGCCATCTGCTCTTTCATCCTAGCCATCTGCTTCATCTGTTCTCTCATCTTAGCTATTTGCTCCATCTCCGCTCTCATCTTAGCCATCCGCTCCATCTCCTTTCTCATCTTAGTTATCCGCTCCATCTCCTCTCTCATCTTAGTTGTCTACTCCATCTGGTCTCTCATTTTAACCATCTGCTCCATCTGCTCATTCATCTTTTCCACCTGCTCCGTCTCCTCTCTCATCTTTGTCACCTGGTCCATCTCCTCTCTGATCTTTGCCACATGCTCCATCTCCTCTCTCATCTTAACTATCTGCTCCATGTGCTCCATCCGTTGATTCACATTTGCCTCTTTCAAGTACCTTATATGTAACACCCCACTCCCACAAGACCCGAACCCGACATCGACAGTGATATCCAGGCCCGTGTCCCGCGAGGGTGGCGTGCTACATCACTAGTATAAAACTCAGTATAACATTTTCTCCTTTTATTATTTATTTATTTATTATTATTATTATTTTAAACCGTTCATTGACGCGACATAAACAGTAAGAAACTTGAGCTCATGTTCACAATTAATCATCTTCAGTTATTACAGTCATCCAATAATAATTTTACAATCAGTCAGTGTAAAACAATAGAACCACAATGGCTCATTATA
>JANZLD010000002.1:18790206-18818127 GCA_026413575.1 Erythroxylum carthagenense | reverse complement strand
TTTCCAAGTCATCAAAAACCAAAATCCACTTCTTTTCACATTAATTTCATTTAACTCTAAAACACCCACAACACATATATACTCAAAAACACCCATTTAATTTTATTTAATATTTTAAAATCCACTAAAAGATCGGGGTCCAACACCATCAATGTCATCCCTATGAAATGATTATTATTGTTTATGATGTTGATGTCTTGGAAGTGAATGTTTTGGAAACCAGCCAACAATTATCCACACAAAGCTTAACTTCAAAATGGAAAATTCTTGTGCTTTAGCTACTTTCGTCTACAGTTTTAACACAGTGTTTCAAAGAACTGAGCTATGGACTTCTCTTTAAAGACTCAAGGTATCGTTTAGAGTTCCATGGTTAGTTAGTGGGGACTTTAACACTACTCTTTTTAAATCAGAGGAGGAAGGAAACTATAACCTACTCAACTACACTTCTAATATGTTTGATTGTATGTAGGAGGTGAAATTAACATACTTAAAATCTGAAGGTCATAAGTTCACTTGGTCCAACAAACAAATCTCTAATCGACTCATCCGAAAAAAGCTAGATAGGGTTACGGTTAATGTGGACTATTTAAATACTTTTTTAGGAAGCTTAGTCAATTTTTTAGACCCGAGAATTTTTGATCATATTCTTATAAAGGTTGACAACTTGTTTAAAATGACCATAATTCATCACCCATTCAAGTTCAACAATTTTTGGTTAATATAAAGAGCTTTCAAGATGCAATTATAAAGGGTTTGGAGTATAAGCTTTATGGTTCTAAGTATTATATTTGTTCGCAAAAGCTCAAGGCTATTGAACAGGAACTGAAGATGTTAAATTTAAAGAGGGGTCAGAACTCCACAAAAGAGATAGAAATAGAAAGAAATAAGCATTTGGAATTCAGAAATCTTTGGCAGCTAACCCTACTAATTGTACACTAGCTATAACTGGAAAGGAGGCCCTTAAGACCTATTTGCAAATAGCGGATAATCAATGTTCATTATTAAAGTAAAGAGCTAGAATTAATTGGATTAAGGATGTGGACATATGCATAAAATTCTTCTTCAATTCAGTGTCAGCTCGAAGAAATGTAAACAGATTCACATCCATAAAAATCAAGACTGGTGAGATTGTATTTAGAAAAGATGGAATTGTAAAGGAAACCATGAATTTTTATAAAAATCTCTTAGGCACAGAAGGTCTCTCTGCAGGAATTAGAGTAGACCTTAGGCATTTTGTTACAACCAAGATTCTTGAACACGAAGCTTCATTGCTAATTAGACTTGTTACGGATCAGGAAATAGGGAAGGTGATTTTTAATATGAATGGCTTTAAGGCTCCAGGTCCAAATGGATTGAATGAGTTTTTCTTTTAAAAACTTAGAGTAGTTTGGGGAGATTAGTTAAAGAGGTCGTGCAAGAGTTTTTCCAAAGTGGTGTTTTGCTTAAGGAGATTATCAAGACCTTTCTTTATTTGGTCCTTAAGAGTTCCAACCTGTCCACTTGGAGTAATTTTAGACCTATATCATAAACCAATTTCCTTTATAAGATCATCACCAAGATTTTGGCAAATAGGCTAAAGGATGTTCTTCACTTACTCATAAGTGAGAATCAATGTGCTTTTATGAGTAGTAGGAATATCAGGGATAATATCTTTTTATTGTAGAATTTTTTAAAAGGGTATAATCGCAGCAGAAGTCCTCAAAACTGTGCTATTAAAGTGAATCTACAAAAAGTTTTTGATAGTGTTAATTGAAGATTCCTGCTACAGATTATAGGGGTTATGAAATTTTCCCATAAGGTTTTATTATGTGGATTCAAGAATGCATCACTATTGTCTCCTATAGAATATTAATTAATGGAAGCCTCATAGAGTTGTTTAAAGAAAAAAAACGAATTAGGCAAGGGGACTCCCTTTCTTCTTACCTATTCCTAATTTGCATGGAGGTTCTCACCCTTATGCTGAAGCACAACACTTCTAATGACTCCAACTTCAAATGACATTCCAAATGTAAGAAGCTTTCACTAACTACCTTATGTTTTGAAGATGATCTTATTCTTCTAAGCAGGAAAAATGTTCATTCAGTCTCCCTACTAATGAGTTCTCTCAACACTTTTAAGGAGTTGTCTGGACTAAGTATCAATCTTTACAAAAATTATTTCTTACTTTCCAAAAGTGCTGCTCACCTATCTAATTCCTTGTCACAAGCAACTGACATGGAAAACAAAGATCCACCTCTTAAATGTTTGGGCATTCTTATGTCATCCAGGAGACTAAGATATTGTGAATGTATCCCTTTAATAGAAAAAATTCATAAAAGATTGGGGTCTTGGACTAATAGAGCGCTATTCTATGGAAGGAAACTTCAGCTTTTGAAGTCAGTAACTATATCAATGCAAACTTACTGGTGTTCCTAAATGTTCCTCTCCAAAGGGCTTACTAAAATTATTGAAAAGCTTATGAAACAATTTCTATCAGGAAAGGAAATGGTGAGAAAGGAATTGCTAAAGTGAGTTGGAAGCATATCTGTCAACTAAAGGAGGCAGGTGGGTTAGGTTTGGAGTTAATCAACAAGAAAAACTGTTTACTTATGACTAAGAGAATTTAGAGAATCTTAAGTGAAAAACAATCATTGTGGATTGAATGGATTTACATCTATATGTTAAAAGGTGGGAGTCTTTGGGCTCTAAAAATCAAAGGCAGTTACTCTTGATTCTTCAACCAAATTCTCAAATTGATGGAAGAAGTTCAACAACACAAAACTTGTCAAATAGGGGCAGAGGAAAGAATTTATCTATGGTATGGTAATTGCATAGGTCAAGGGGCATTAATTCATAATCAATGGGCAAGATTTTTATTGGGAAGGTTCCTTAAGAGAGCTAAGCTTCATAAAATAGTTAGAAACAACAACTGGATGCTCTCCTTAGAAGAAATTAGACCTTTTCCCATTCTTTAATATAAAAGCCTCGGGGAGAATGATTTAAACTTATAGGATGGGACACTTGTATCAGAAATTACTATTAGGGAAGCTAAAAGGTAGAGGGAAGAGGTAGTTACAAGAGTAGGATGTTGTTCCCTGATTTGGAGCAAGGTTTTTAGACCTAATGCAAGTTTTCTCCTTTAACTAGCTATTTTAAACAGGCTCAACATTATGGATAGAATGAAATTCCTATCATCTTCTAAGATTTGTATTCTTTACAACCTAGAGGATGAGACTATGGATCATCTCTTTTAGAATGTGGTTTCTCTAAGGAAGTTTGGGCTAGAATTTCTAGTCTATGTGACCCTGGTACTAATTATTGTAACCTCAATGATATCTTACTGGAGATATCTTAACTGCATATCTCTAAATATGATAGGGATATTCTTATGGTTGCTGTTGCTACATGTTTGAAGCAGTTTGGATTGAGAGAAATAATAAGAGGTTTAAAGAGAGATCTAACACTCTACTCTCTCTTGTAAAACTCTTTATTGCTAACATTAAGTAACAACTTATTACAAATCAGTTGAATCTACACTGTAGCAGAGGACTGACTCTCTCTTGGAGAATATAGTCCTCTATATTTATTCATAGATCACAGTATTCTATAAGGTATTTCATGCAATCTAGGGTATAGAAAAGAAGAAAACTTCTTATGTATAGCTATATCTGGGTTTCAAGCAGATTCTCGTATTCACCTGCTCATGAAAGAAGAAGACTATTGAAGATTAGAAGGAACCTGACTCACTTGTAGATATCAGAATGTATTGGCATACCTCATTCAGATCTACCACCTCTCTAGTCGAGTCTTGCATAAAGGTTCACTGCTGTCCCCTCTAGTCCCATAATATTAATACGTAGTTCGTTAATTCGTGAAGATTCACATAATCTTTAAAGCTAAAGTCCTTATCGAGTCGATTATACATACCTGAGATGAGATGTCCCTTTGTGGGAGAAACAAGCAGTAGAAGTCACCGCATCGCCTCTTCAGTGTCACACCTCCAGAGCGTCATCCTCTTCCTCCCCAATTAAGTAATTGTCTGAAGCTTCGAGAAATAAGAGAGTCATTTTACCCTAATTATTAAACGACATCACACATTTGCCATTTAGTTTTTTCAACGTTGCCGTTTGTTTCTATTGTGTGCTTAGTGTTCCTAATTGTTTTATCTCGCATGGGAGAGGCCCTCTTTATGTATACTTTATTTTTTTTGCCTTTAGAATTTTTTAGATTCTAAGAAAAAAAAAACCCATCTAAACTACCCCGTTTAAGAGTCCTCGAGCATTGGAAAACTGGACCTGCCAAATAAGGAATTATTTCGAAACATATAAACAATTAAGATGAAACCTACTGTAGAAATAAGAGTAAGGCCATCTCCATGTCCGTGTCCTTCTCTGGATGGGAGCATTAGAATTTAGAACTAGGGTGGTAATTTTGTGCTTATGAGCAAATTGATAACAATTATACATTAAAGTATTTTAATTTTTTTTTGCCGTTGTAGTTTCTTCTTTGTTTTTAATACCAATAATAAATATAATTGCTGCAAAAGATGAAAAATTAAGATGGATATTGACATTCTTAATTTCAAAACTTGTTAGTTAGATGATAGCTATCCAGTTCTAGGATTTATTATATTTTAATTACACCAAGTTGGATATTCTTTTTTCAAGATAAACACATTAATATATTAAAGACTTGCCGTTATCAAGATTTATATATTAATCACTAGTATATTAAGTTTTTCTGAAGTAATATAAATGAATTCTTATCATTATTGCAAAAAATTAATTATAATAAATTTATTTTACGAATGAATTTTAACTATAACGTTTATGCTATAATATTATAACAATATGAACATTTAAATTTTTATAAAAATTTTATAATTTCAGTGTTTTTCTCGCCACCCATTTTAGGAAAAGTCCAAGCCCTGAATTAAAATAATGGGCCTGTCCTATGTTTAAAGAAACTAAAAGCCCATAATCCATGAGGCCCACAGGGAAACCACGTTTACAACACAATGCCTTGGCGCCTTCTAAACGGATAAACTTGTTTTTCCTTCTTCTTTCACCGGCTCCGTCTCTCCCCACTCACCTGGAACTTTACACTCTTCAGTTTACAATGCTAGCTAACCCTAGCAGCCTCTACACCAGGCCTCAGTTTCCACTGAATTCTTCATTTCTTCTCCCCAACTGTCGCTGTAAACTGTCTCACTCGCGGAATTTCAATCTCCCTCCCGCTTCAAGAAATTCCAGGCTCTGTTCGTTCCTCTCCCGAAAGCATACTAAGAGGTTTAGGTTTGGAGCTTTAGAAGAACAGGAAGTTTCAGAGACAGATTTTACCGATGGCCCGCAGTTCTTTCCCGACACTGTCTCCGTCAAAATCCCATTCGGAGATAGAGAGGTCGGCTTTGCTTTTGGAAATACGGATGACATTTCCTTAATTCTTTAAGAATCAGTTGAAGCATTGTTTTTAGTTTTTATTGGTGTATTGTGCTTGGTATGCTCCTGTAATCGATTGTGTATTCCTTTGGTTTTATCTTTTATTTTTTTAGATTTTGGTTGAGACAGGCTACATGGGAAGACAAGCTAGCGGTGCTGTCACAGTTACTGATGGAGAAACAGTAAGTTCCAAGTTACGCAAGTGCAGTTAATGTCCTCTTCAGTTGACGTCTAATGTCAGTCAATGTGGGATACTTGGGCAGCTTTAATAAACAGCAGCTTCTTCTGAACTGGCTTAGGAATTTGTAAAGTCTCTTTGTAGGCATTTGCTATGTTGTATATGTTCATAACAAATAAGGGCAAGACCACATATGATGCTCTTTGAAAATGCTTTCCAGTAGTGGGTCAAATTGTATTTTTGAGGGCTTTATGGTTGCTAGCCATGGGAACATTATCTGGAAAGTAGTGCTTACTTTGTGAGGCCTAGATTCGCGTCTGAATAATGGCCCTTAGAAGTTCTTAATTCCAAAACATTTCGAATGCTTATATGTTGCAACAATACCAAGAATCAGTTGCTGTGATATGAGTTATTGCAACTTAAGTGTCGTCATTACAACTGATATCCTAATGTGGAGTGTTAGAGGAACTCATGTAATTTTTAGGTAATTCTTTCAGTTGTGGAGGTCATGGGTTCATGTTACGGTTTTATGAATTTTACTGATTTAAAAACATTTAATTTGCATCAACTTCAAGGTTGAAACCAGTAATGCAGGTGTAAATGATCTGGTTTATTTGTTTTCATTTTACCTTTCAATTTTTTGTTTGTTACTTTTAAGCCTTTCTACCATCTGTGCCACTTTCTGTTTTTCTTTTCCATATAGTTGTATTTTCAATCTTACCAGTGATCCTGACTTTTGATTTCCACGGTAATATTTATTGATCCACTGGGACAATTGTTTCTCAGATTGTCTACACAACTGTTTGTTTGGATGATATCCCTAGTGAGCCTTCTGATTTTTTCCCTCTTTCTGTAAATTATCAAGAGAGGTTCTCGGCAGCTGGTAGAACCAGGTAAGGTGCAGCAAGTTTTTCCTACTCCTGTAATCCACACCACACTAAAAAAAAGCTAATACTGTGCATGAATTTGCTTCTTCGTTAGTGGGGGCTTTTTCAAAAGAGAAGGGAGGGCGAAGGATCATGAGGTACCAGCAGCCAAGCTTTTAAACATACTTAGTATTGTTTGAGACGATAGGCTGAATCAATTACGTTAATTGCTGACTTTGCTTTAAGGCTTTACATTCAGTTCATGTTACTTAATGTATCCATTTTGTCCAACAAGTTTTTTGAGGTTAATGAAAAGTTGTGTTGAAATCTGTGTGCAGTTGACAGCATATTTTATGTCTAGAATTGAAATTAATTTCTGGAAAACTGCAGCTTAATGTTCATTAATCTGCTTATTGCAAAGCAGAAAAACGTGCTGTCATTCTTTTAAAAATTGAGTAAGGTAATTATAACCAGTTTGGAATATGATAGCATGGGTTTTGGTTTTTATGTTCCCTGTAATGATATCTAATTGATCTACTTTATTCTGGAAATTGAGACTACATTATCCAAATTAATTATGTTTAATGAGTCTTCTGTAGTGCACCCATTAGTGAAAATTTATCTTCTATCACAATGGTGTTTTGGCCATTTTTAACTTGTGAAAAGGATACTCTGTTCTATGAGTATTGAGGTTTGTTTCTCTGTATTCAACGTAATGAAATTCTTCTGATCTGATTACATAGAAGTTAAACTTGTCCCTTTCCCCCCATCTTGAATAAATATGTCACTTGATCTCTTTACTTGACCTGATTGAGTTATGATAGAAAAAAGTAGTTGATATCTTGTTTTTATCTAGCTTTTAATGCTTGTCCCAAATATGTGGTAGTATTCCTCCCACAAGTTCACATGCTTTCATATGAAACTTAGCCATTTGTTCCCACTTGTGTTTTATATAATTGTATATCTATTTGTTTGCCTTTGTCTAGGTTCTCATTTGTAGATTGATTGATAGGCCTCTACGACCAACTATGCTTAAAGGCTTCTACCATGAAACTCAGGTTCTATCTTGGGTAAGTTATCAGATTTTCTTGAAAGAATCAGATACGCTCACGGCTCATGTCACTTGTTATTACTATGGATTATCTTAGTTCATTTAGACCCATAGCCATCTATGGAAGCCACTTTTCTATTAGCTACTTTCATCTTAATTCATTAATCACTATTTTTGGATGAATCACCTTTCCAAGAGGAGATATAAATATCACCTTTGCAATTTAAAGAAGTTTTGCAGAAGAAAAATGTGGCATATTTTAACTTCCGTTTTCCGTTTTCCCAAAAAGGGCTGCTATTGGGTTTAAAATCTCATACCAGCTTAAACATTTGACAACTCTAGTAGAAGATGCCTTCTAAGCAATAAAGTTTGATTTGACTGAAATTAGATAGTCTTTGGTGGCAGAAATTTCAGGAGAGCTGCTATATATGGATAGGTTATGGTACTTTGACTAGTTAAGTGCTAGGTATATGTTTGGAAAGGTAATGTATGGTGAGTGCTCTAGGAAGAATAGACTATTGTATCAGAATAGTTGCTAAGACCCACAAAATATATAAATTTTGGTGGCTATAATCACTACTAAAAGAAATTATCACACCTTCTAATTTGAAAGTCAAGGTTATAAAAAAATTTCAAGATCTATTTGTTGAAAGGCTAAACACACACACACACACACACACACACACACACACACACACATGCATATGCACATTCCTTTTTTATTTCTTTTATAAACTCTAAGCTTTTTTGCATCAATTCTCGTTGACTTGTGTGAAGCCAATCCTTGACGTAGAATTGGAAAATATTAATCATATAGGTATGGATTCAACTTTTGTAATTCAAATTCTAAAATCCAAGTGTTATTGGAAATTGATCTTCCTTTTCATTTGACAAGAAACTAGTGATATCCATTAGCTCTTGTGACTACTATTTGTTTATCAAGAACATCCTCTATCTCCTCTTTAAGATAAAAAATGGCTGAAGTTTTCACAATTGTAGTAGGAGATTGTGTACCATCATGTCCATAATAAATAGTTAAGTCTGCAACATTAAAGATATGACTAATTCCCATGTCACTTGGTAATCCGAAAACATACATTTGCACTTTTCTTCTTGAGGATCTTAGAAGGTCTAACACTTTGCGAATGAAATTTCTTATATTTTCCTTTTGAAAATGCTTTGGACGAATTCTTATCGTCACCATATCTCCTTCATCGAATTCTACCAGTTGATCATGTTAATCAACATATTCTTTATAAGTGAAGTTGTTGATTGTTATCTTTCTTTATATCTCATCAAAGATGTTTCTTATGTATTGTGTAAAACCTGCTGCTTCATCACTAACTTGTGTTGTTTGTGATAAAGGAACTAACTCAATAGACTTCCTTGGTTGAATACTTAAACTATTTGAAAATGACTCATACTAATTGACCTATTTATAAAACTATTTTATGCAAAGTCTGCCATAGAGCTAGGTCCTAATTATTAAAATTGTCCCCAACCAAGCATCTTAGCAAGTCTACCAAGCTTTTATTAACCACCTTTGTTTATCCATCGGTTTGGAGATGGAACGAACTTGAAAACTGAAGCTTAGTGTTCAATATTATCCATAGAATTCTCTAAAAAAACCTCACAAACTTTATATCACAATCAAAGAAAATGGTTAAAGGCAATTCATGGAGACATACAACCTCTTTGAAGAATAGCTTAGCAATGTGGACATCATAAGTCTTGACCATTGTATTTCCAGATGTTTCATAACAAAATCACATAGCTTCTCTACCACATAGGCATTAAGAACATGTGTATCGTTGCTTCTTTTATCAAATGCATTAACTTGCGATTGTTGGTTAATTTTGACTTTGCAAGTGAACTAACAAGTTCTCGTATTTCTTATGTTGTGTTAATTTCGTATCTTCTTTCAAATCTAGTTCTCCTTCATCACCCACTATAACATAATCTTTAGCATCCCATTTTGTTGTTTTCATTGACATCATCAAGTTTTGAGTCAATAAGCTTTGGCCCTTTAGTTTAGTCATATTTCCACATTTTTCATAGGTTGTTAGGACGTTAGCCTCCTTTTTCACATTTTAGTCTCTACTTTCCATTTTCTTTCCTAATATTAGGGAGTTAGTTTTTTCTTCTTGTATTTAAGGGGTTTTAGCTAATAAAGAAGGTAGTTGAGAATTTCATAACAAGTCCTCTTGGGTACTTTTAAACGCAAGAAAGTTCTCAGTTTCTTCAGCACCTAAACTAACACCATAAGACATCATAGGATACCATCTTGTCACCCCCTAGAACCTGTTAACCCCAATCCCTCTAGACATACTAGCCGACTCATTAACTCGTTCCGTAACTCATGACTATAATAACTTGGTATTAGAGCTGGGAGTTATGGGAGACACTATCCAACAACAGCTCAACCAATTGTTATAACTGTTCCAAGAAGAGCGGGTTCCAACATCGTCCATTAGGAAGCATTGTTCGCTTGCTTAGATGAATTCTCCCTTGACCTAGTAGTTGCTTAGGGATCACCAGCTCTAATGGAAGACAACAATAGTAGCTAGTCTCATAAGGGAAAGGTAATAAAGAGGGTGTTTGGCTCAGAATCCTTAGGAGGAGGGAGCATTGTTCCCAAATTAACCAAGCTATATTTTTCCCACTTCAATGGCCAAGATGGCCCTCAAGGTTGGCTGAGTCATTGTGAGCACTTATTCCATCACTAGCAAACCCTAGGTGACGAGAAGGTTAGTCTTGCCTCCTTCCATTTGCAAGGCAATGCCCATATTTGGTTTTTTCAGTTGGAAAATGACATGCCTCAGTGTATTTGAGAGGAATTTTCCCAGCAATGTCATCTGTGATTTGGGCCACCATTGCAGCAATGAGATTCAGTGGCGGATTATCAAGAGAAGTTTGAGTAGCTCGTTCCTAGGGTTAGAACCTTGACTCAAGCTCAAAAGCTCCACATCAACGACCTTGCTGATTATATTGATGTTGAGGTGGAGTTGCACGGTCAATTTGACCTCACAACAACAATGAGTATGTCAAGGCTATAAGAGTGCAAGGGCCAAGCTAGCGAGGGATTTCTAAGTGAGGTACGATGAATTAACCTATTGATTTATTACGTAACTCTCGTTTCCAGGTTGTGATACAACTAGCCAAGGCTGAGATGGAGGAGAGACGTCTTAAAGGCCTCTGCTATAATTGTGACGAGTTGTACATGAGAGGCCATTGATGCAAAAAGCTCTTTAGATTGAGATGGTCGAAAATGAAGAAGTTGAAGCAGCTATGGAAGAAGCCTCGAATCATGACCTACCAAAGATATCACTAAATGCTATCATTAACACTAATCCCCACAAACTATGCGGTTGAAGGGCACTATCCTTGGGCATCCCGTTTGGGTCTTAATCAATTTAGGCAGTACTAACAACTTTATTGATGTTGCAATTGTCTCCTCCGCCAACCTGGTTGTACAAAATCATGAGGGTTTGTGACTAATGATGGCAAACTGTGAAACGATTAGAAATTCAAGAGAAAGCTAAGGAGTCCCACTTAATTTGTTTATTTTATCCCTAAGTGGGGTTGACTTGGTGATGCGTGTTAATTGCCTAAAAACTTTAGGACCTATTTCTTGAGATTTTATGGCATGCATGTGCCTTTTACTAACCGTGGAAGACAGGTAGAATTACAAAGCATCGAGAATCATAAGGCACCATAATTGCAGTTTAGCCACCAAAGATAATCATGACCAGGCCGCACAGAAACTCCTCGAAGAATTTGCTTCAATCTTCTAGAAACCTGTAGGCCTTCCACGTTCAAGAAGGTGTGACCATAGGATAACCTTGGAGCTAGGGGCGAAGCCTGATGGTAGTTCTACCCTATCAATATCCCTATGCCGAGAAAGCAGTAGTCGAGAAGCAATGTTTAGCATGTTACAATAGGGAATAATTCAACCTAGCCGGTCACACCATTCTCCTCACCAATACTACTTGTTACTAAGTATGATGAAACCTGTGGCTTCTGTGTTGATTACAAGGGATTGAATGCCAAGACTATCAAAGATAAATTCCTCATTCCTGTAATTAATGAGTTTCTAGGAGAGTTATTTGGAGTCAAATATTTTTCCAAAATGGACCTATGTGTTGGGTACCACCAAATGTAGATGCATAAAGTAGATGTGGAGAAGACGACCTTTTGCACTCACACGACCACTTTGAGTTCCTCGTCATGCCCTTTGGGCTCACCAATGCCCCTTCCACTTTTCAAGCATTGATGAAACGAGGTTTTTAAACCTCACTTAAGAAGATTTGTATTGGTATTTTTTGACGACAATCTTGTCTATATCCTTACTTGGGCAGAACACCTCCAATGCATTCGCACCGTCTTCAATCTGCTGGCAGAATATAGTCTCGTCCTTCAGAAATGAAAATGCTCTTTTGGCTAGACCAAAATTGCTTACTTGGGGCACATCAACTCTACCCAATGTGTTATTGCCGATCCAGAGGAGATTGCAACTTTGGCTGATTGGCCTAAGCCTGCAACTATTCAGGCCTTCGGCTTCTTAGGCCTTACTAGTTACTATTGCAAGTTCATCCACAATTATGGATCAATTTCAACCCCACTTATGGCCACGCTCTGAAGGAATTGCTTCAAGGGGATGACCCAATCACAACAAGCCTTCATTGGCCTCAAGACTACTATGACCACGACATCAGTGTTATCCCTTCTCAAATTCTCCAACACATTTTTCATTGTGTGTGATGCCTTCGAAACAAGGATCGGTGCATCTAATCCAGAATGACAAGCCCATTGCTTTTTGTATTAAAACCATTGTAGCGCTTCATAAGCCCCTTCTGGCACACAAGAAGGAGCTCATAAGTCTTGTGAAGGCCATCAAGCATTGGCGCTCATACTTGTAGGTGCGCCTTTCATGGTACGTATCGATCACTACAACTTGAAATTTTTGCTAAGATCAGTGCATTCTCACCCTCCATAGCAATGCTGGCTTGACAAAATCATGGGTTATTCCTTTTACGTGGAGTATAATGCTAGCAAACATAACACCGTATTAGATGCTCTATCATGGAGAGATTTGGATGGTGCAGCTCTCCTTGCTATATTCATGCCACAGCTGAGTTTATTTGATGCCATCCTGCACGACCAACAAGGTGATCCAACCTTGCAACAATTGATTAATGAGGTCCAACAGGGTACAACAAAAGGGGAATGGAGTTTCAAGCAAGGTCTTCTCTTTTGCAAAAATCGAGTCCACTTAGCGGGGAATTCTTTCGTAATCCAAATAGTTTTATCTGCCCTCCATAATCAGGGGCATGGGGTTTATGAGCAAATTCTCTCACATTGCCACGTACTTTCGCTGGAAGGGTATAAAACATGACGTCTGCAACTTTAAGTCTCGCGCAAGCTGTCAAAGGCACAAGGTGGAGACATTACAAATGACCAACCTACTTCAGCCCTTACCTATTCTGTAACGAGTATGGGTTGATGTATCTTTAGATTTTATGGATGAATGTTATCTTGGTGGTTGTTGATCGTTTCTCCAAATGTTGTCATTTGCTTCCACTCTCCTATCCATATATGACTGTAAGTGTTGCTCGCCTCTTCTTATCTTGAAGTTGCATGGTCCACCAAAAACTGTCGTTAGTGATAAGGACGTCACCTTCGTAAGCCTTTTTTGAAACGAACTCTTTTAGCTTAGTGACACTAAATTATGCTTTAGTTGCTTACTATCCCCAATTGGATGACCAAATCAAGGTGGTCAATTGGAATCGGGCCCGTTTCTAACGTTTTATAGGCCCTGGGTGAAGTAAAGAAAGTCCCAATAAATCAACAATAGATAAACGTGTAAATTTAAAAACATATTTTTATTATTAAATTTAATATCCAAACATAAGTGACCTAATTTATAAGTCTACACGCTCAACAAAATATTAAGTAATCATAACATCAGCTAATAATATCTTGTAAAATTTCAGTAGCAATAAAATCACTAAAAATAGCAACAGTAATAACAAAATAGCAACAACAGCAATCGAATAGCAAAACACTAAGAGAATAACACTAACAAACACACAGATGATTATAATTTATGAAAAAAATTTTCTCCATGCTTTTCTAAATGCAAAATCATTAATAATATTATCAAAATCAATAATGTCCAACATATTTCTCGATAAATAAAATAGCTAAACCATTCAACTTATTACGGTCTTATTTAATTATCAAATAATTTTTATTTAATTATGAAATGCATCCAACTATTTATGGTCTTATTTAATTATTAATTTTTTTATTATTTAATTATCATGACTTGTTTAATAGAATCATACAAATTTTTATGATAAATGAAACCGTTTTGTGTAATCATTGAATTGAGTAACTTAAATTATTTGATTTAGTCATATGAACCTCTGTAAAAACACAAATCCAACAATTATTACATTTCTTGTGGCAAAGTATAATGAAAATTATAATTAAAAAATTAAATTATTTATAAATGTTTAATTATATTTTTATAAATAATAAGTAATCTAAAAATAAAAAATGAGAAATACAAATAAACACAATATCATTTAATATTAATGTTATGATTTAAAATGCTATTCTAATGTACACGTTAAAGACAAATTACAAATTAATTATAATATATTGAAATATTTAATAAGCTAAAAATACATTAAAAATAAAAAACTTTACCGTTAAATTATCACTCAGAACTCATAAGACAAAATCATGAAAATTTTTTACCGTCAATTTTTGAGTTGAAGTATCTTAGATTCATATGTTGATGAAAATAAAAAAAATTAGAGTATAAGACATATAGCTTCAAAGATATTTATAAATTTAACAAGTTAACGTTATATAGCTAATAAAGGAAACTATTTAGCTTCTAATATTAAATAACGTTAGCTTTCTCAGTAAGTTATTTATTAGTTAATATTAACTTTCTCTTCTCCTCTGACTAACAACTAAGGATTTATTACCATTCTAACTAAAAAAATGCCGAAAAAATGTTCCTAAAATGCATTGAAGGTGGGCCCCACTTGCCCAGGGCCGACACTGATTGGATTGTGGAGATGTACTTGAGTTGCTTCACTAGTGACCATCCCATGAAGTGGATGGATTGGTTACCTTGGGTTGAATACTCTTATAGCACCAGTTTCCACTCTTCTCTAAGGGATACACCTTTTGAAGTGGTCTATGGGTGCCCACCACCCGGGTTGCTCTCTTATTGTCCAGGAATCTCCAAGATCGATGTTGTAGATCGAGCCCATTCATCTTGTGATGAAATCTTCAATCTTCAAGGCAGAACTTATCTCTTGCCTAGCAAAAGATGAAATCCACGTATGACTCCTAGCATCGCCAGGTGGAATAAAATGTGGGAGACAAGGTTCTGCTTCGCCTGCAGCCATACCACCAACTCTTGTTGGCAACTTGTTAACATTCCAAATTGTTACCCAAGTTCTATGGACCAATTCCAATTGTGCATTAGGTAGGATCCACGGCCTTGGATCTTCCTCAAACTACCAGAATTAACCCTGTGTTTCATGTGGCTTGTCTCAAACCTTTCATTAAAGGTAAACAAGTGGAAGAAGCTACATTACCCATTCATTTCCTAAAGCCTGAACTGCTTCAACCATTGGTATTTCTTGGTTATCATCTCAACGATAACTGCATTACCCATTCATTTCCCTCCCTTTTTGCTTAAGTGGAAGTGAGTTTTGGAGGGCGGGAGAAATGTTAGCAATCCTAAAGTCTACAACAAATTCACATATGGCAAATTCAGGACACTTCATCAAGCTAAAATAAGTTTGTTCATATTTCCCATATGTTTCACAGGTTGTTAGGAGGTTAGCTCCATTTTCACATTTTAGTCTCCACTTTCCCATTTTCTCCCCTAGTATTAGGGTGTTAGTTTTCCCTTCTTGTATTTAATGGGTTTTAGCTAATAAAGAAGGTAGTCGAAAATTTCTTAACAAGTCCTCTTGAATATTTGTAAACTCAAGAAAGTTTTCAGTTTCTTTAGAACCTAGCTAACACCATGGGGTGTCATAAGAAACCATCTTGTCATCCCCTAGAACCTGTTAACCCAACTCCCTCCAGACACACTAGTCGACCCATAACTTGTTCCGTAACCCAAGACTATGACAATGTGTTTCAGCGTGTTGCTTGCATGTTTCAACTTCTTGCTAAGTTGCTTCATCTTTAGGAACTATCAATTAATCCACTCCCTCCTTTTTTTCATCTTTAATGCTATATCATCTCCCATTCTCAAACTCTTCATGTCACAAGCACATGACCACCTTTTGCATATAGGTTTGAAGATTCTAATTAATTAGTTTCACCATCTAGAACAAGCACTTTCTTTGAGGCAATGTCTGTTAAATTTGAGGAATCAAAACTATTGTATGATTTTTCAACAAATATTTACTCTTGCACTATGTGCTATTGATTAATATCAATCCCTTATTGGCACCTTCGCCATGTTTAACATCAAGTATACGATATTGGTTTGCAAAATTATTTTTGTTGGAGTTTTGACTTCTAGGAAATGAATTTAAAGGTTGTCTACCCTCTCCAAAAATTGTCGAATATGCTTTCTTGTGGGAGTTGTTACATGTAAATTGGTTTTTGGAGCTTATTGTGATTGGGGATAATCGATGCCCAATTTTTTTTGCGTTATTTAGAATTACTTCATCTCGCTCTAGGTCACTGATTATTCTTTTGCGTGCCCTTACACTAAATGTCGTTATTGTAAACAAAAGCTTTGATGCCAAATTGGCATAGATTAAGTAGAAGATATATTAGACTAGTGGCTAAGACCTATAAAATTTATAAATTTTGGTGGCTGAAAGTTGAGCTTTAGGTTGCTGAAACTTTAAATTTAAGAATAGCTAGAATATTAGGGTTTAATTTCACGAGAATTTTAGGTTTTATATGGTTAGAATTTAGGATTCTGATTTCTAGAAATTTAGGTTAAAAGTTTTGGACTTTAGTGAGGTAAACAAGTAATGGAGGGTGGGAAATTAAGAATCACTCCTAGAGTCTAAGAATCACTCTTAGAAGAAAGTATCACACCTTCTAATTGTAAACTCAAGTTTGTAGAAAAAAATTTAGGATCTATTTATTGAAGGATCGTGTATATTCATATATGTATATAGAAAAGTTCTTAGAACTCTTCTTTTAATAGTAAGGTGCCTGTCAAGAAACTACAAATAATTTTGGTAGAGGGACTGCATTTATTCACTTCATACAACAGGGATTATTCCCCTTTTTTAATGTACACGGTTCACCAAAGCAAAAGTAACTGCTTTGGTAACTGCCTCTAATAAAAGCAGAAATAATTGCTTTGATAATTGCCTCTAATAACTGTTGTATTTACAATTACTGAAATAATAACTACCTCTAATAGCTATCTATCGCTCCTATCAATTAAGGGAGAATATTTTGAATTAATATTTATTTATTTTAACACTCCCCCTCAAGTTAGGAGGTAGATATTATCAACACCCAGGTTACTAATAATGTTTTCAAACTGATGTCCACTTAACCCTTTGGTAAAATATCTGCAATTTGCTGTTGACTGGATATAAAGGATGTCCAAATCAGGGCACTCTCTAGCTTCTCCCTGATAAAATGTTTATCAACTTGAATATGCTTTTTCCTCTCTTGTTGGACTAGGTTGTAAGCTATGCTTATAGCTGATTTATTATCACAATATAGCTTCATAGGTTTCTCCCATCTGACCTTCAGATCTTCAAGTAGAATTTTCAGCCACAGTAACTCACATATTCCTTGTGTCATTGCCCTGAAGTCAGCTTCTACACTTGATCTGGCTACAACCCCCTGTTTTTAACTTCTCCATTTTTTCAGATTTCCTCCCAAAAAGGTGCAGTATCTAGACGTTGATCTTTTGTCCACTATTGAACGTGCGTAATCTGCATCTGTATGAACTTCCAAATATATGCTATTTCCTCGACTGAATAGCACTCTTCTTGATGTTCCTTTAAATATCTGAGAACACGATGGACTGCTTGAAGGTGACACTCCTTGGGTTTGTGCATGAATTGACTAATTAAACTTACAGCAAAGGCTATGTCTGGCCTTGGGTGGGACAAGTATATTAGTCAACCTACTAGTCGTTGGTACATCCCAGTGTCCACTGGGGCCTCATCTTCTGCCTCTCCCAGCTTAGTATTTGGGTCCAAGGGTGTCCCATCAAGTTTACATCGAGTCAAACCTGTCTCTGTCAGTAAATCTATAACATACTTTTGTTGACGGATAAAAATGCCTCTTCTTGAGTGAGCTACTTCTATCCCCAAGAAGTACTTCAGTTTTCCAAGCTCTTTAATCTCGAATTCAGTTGCCAAATGCCTCTTTAGCCTTTGTTTCTCATTTTCATCATTGCCAGTCACAATATATCATCAACATAGACTATTAGTGCCGTAACTCCCCTTGAAGTTGAATGTTTAACAAAGAGAGTATGATCAGCTTGACTTTGCACATAACCCAAGGTGAGCATGGCCTTGGTAAACCTTCCAAACCAAGCTCGAGGTGACTGCTTGAGCACATAGAGTGCTTTCTTTAGTTTACACACAATTTTAACTGGAAGTTCAGTCCCATAACATCCATATAAACTCCTCCAAGTCACCATGTAAGAAGGCATTCTTGACATCAAACTGTTCTAAATTCCAATCCAAGTTTGCCGCCAAGGACAATGACACCCACACAGTAGTCATCTTAGCAACTGGAGCAAAGGCCTCTAAATAATCAATTCCATCTGATTGTGTGTAACCTTTAGCCGCTAGTCTTGCCTTGTGTCATCTGCCCTCTATTTGATGGTATAAATCCATCTACAACCCACTGTTTTCTTGTCTAGAGGTAACTACACTAGATTCCAAGTTTTGTTCCTTTCTAGCGCTTCCCTCTCCACATTCATAGCTTCTCTCCATTTCTCTCCAATTAAGGCCTCAGTCCATGTGTTAGGTATTTTGGCATGATGGAGATTGACAAGGAAGGTCTTGTGTGATTAGGAAACTTTTGAGTGACACGGATTGTGCTAGGGGATAAAGTGATTTCTTGGTACACTCTCTTTTACCTTTTTGCAAGGCAACAGGTTTGTCAACAGTATCGCATAAAATAGGCTGCTAAAAAAATTTAATGTATTTCATCACTAGGATTTTTTACCTCTAGATTGGGATCCTTGATGGAATCCTGAATATGTTGGGGTGCAGAATTGCCTTTTCCTCTCCTTGATTACACTTTGCCAAACTTCTTGAGTGCACATGCTGGGTGAGGACTATGAGTGTCTAGTGCACTTGTTGAAAGGTCAGGTAAGTCTGGAGTGAATTGGTTTGGTGTAGGCTGCTCTATGAAGGACTGGTCTAGAGCAGAAATGGGCTGGTTAGTATTAGCCAGAGAAATGGACCGGGAAATGGAAAAATTTTCCAAAGAAATGGTAGCATTCTCATCTTCTGAATTTAATGGTACTGATTTCTCCCCCCTGAGGATGAGAATGAGAATGAGAATAATAAGGCTTAGTTTCATTAAAGGTGACTTCAGCTGAGACAAAGACTTTATTAGTGGGAGGATGGTAACATTTGTACCCTTGTTGGGTGGATGAGTATCCCACAAATATATAGCTTAGGGCCCTAGGATCCAGCTTGCCTCTACCGGGAGACTGAACATGAACAAAGGTTGTGCACCCAAATATTCTAGGCTTTAGGCTGATCTTAACTTGATTATTTGGGTAGAAGGTAGAGAGGGTATCAGCAGGACTTTGGTTTCCAAGGATGTATGATGTTAGTTGATTGATCAAGAAGGCAGAAGTTAGGACTACCTCTCCCCTTAGCCACCGTGGGACATTGTTATAAAAAAGAAGAGCTCTTGTACAAGCAAGAATGTGACCATTTTTACGCTCTGCAATGCCATTTTGTTGTGGAGTATAGACACAAGAAGACTCATGGATAATGCCCTTCTTTTGAAAGAAAGAAGATAAGGTCTGATTAAAGTAATCTTTAGCATTGTCAAATCTGACCCTTTTAATTTTGGTTCCAAATTGGGTTTGAATCATGGTATAAAACTAAGGAAGGACTATGCTCACATCTGACTTGTGTTTGAGAAGAAAGACCCAAGTCATACGTGTGCAATCATCAATAAATGAAACAAATCATTTTGCACCATAAACATTAGAAATGGGTGTTGGACCCCATATATCACTATGAACAATGTCAAAGGGTAGGGAACTTTTACTAATAGAAGTTGGAAAGGGCACACGCTTGTGTTTAGCAAGCTCACACACTTCACCTTGAAACTCTTCTCCCCAAATGGTTGCAAACAAGGAAGGAAACATTTTTTTTATAACAAAGGAGGGATGTCCCAGGCGGCAATGGTAGAGTGAAACTTTTTTAGAATTTGTGAGATGGGTTTCGAATAGTAAGCTGGATGGAGAAATGATGTCTGGTTTTTCTTGTTTGGCCGATGTCTTAAGGTAGTAGAGGCCATCCTTTGCCTTAGCATGTCCAATCCTCCTCCTCAAATCCCTTTCCTGAAATAAACAGAAATCTTGATGAAAGAATACATGGCAATTTGTATCAGAAATTACTTTTTTGACAGAAATAAGGTTGGTAGATAGTTAAGGGATATGGAAGACATTTTTAAGAATCAGACTAGGGGTCAGGTTAACGTTAGCAACACCAGCAATAGTAATTAAGGATCCATCTGCGGTAGATATTTTTTTGTTACCAGAATAGGTTTTATTGGTTGTGAAAATGGTTGAGGTATTGGTCATATGGTCTGTAGCTCCTGAATTAATGATCTAGGAACCTTAGGAAGGGGAGTGGACTGAGGCAATTACATGGACCAGAGCAAAAGACTCACTAGAAAATGCCAGAGATGTACTACCTAACAGAGCAGATAAGTCCCTTGGTTTGTCTAGTGCAAATGTCAGTTTGTTAATTTCTCCCTGGTTCAACTTCCCTGTGTCTAGAGCTGGCTGCTTTTGCTATGCTGCAGCAGTTGCATGTGCCTGTCCACCTTTTCTATGCTGACCTCATCTCTGATTCCACTCTTGATTTATATGAGATTCTCCTTTTTATCCCCAATCTTGGCTTGGAGGCTTGCCATGTAGCTTCCAACATTTATCCCTTGTGTGCCTACGTTTTTTGTAGAATGTGCACCACGATTCATCAAGTTTCTGCTATCTAGATCTTCCTTCTTCAATTCTGCCCTGTCTGGCAGCCACCATTGCGCCACTTTCTAGTGTTTGATTATCTAACATAACCATCCTCCTACTTTCTCCTCCTCAAATAAGTGCTACCACCTCATTAAAGATGGAACCTCCTATTGCCCTAATATTTGGACCCTGACCTGATCATATTTAGGGTTCAATCCCATAAGAAAATCATATATTCTATCTTGTTCCACAAAATTCTTCAATAGAGCAACATCTTCAGAGCATCTAATTTGCAGCGTCCGATAATGATTCAGTTCCTCCCATAACATTTTCATCTGGTTGGCATATTCTGTCACTGACTTACTCTCCTTTTTTGTTGCCATTGTTCACACTTTCACCTCATATATTTGGGCTGCATCTTTGGCCTTTGAATATATCTGATGAAGTGTGTCCCAAATGTCCTTGGCAGTTGACAAGAACATGCATGTATCACTAATTTCAGGAATCATGGAATTCCACATCCATGCTATGATTTAAGGCGTCCTTCTCATCCCGAACTTCAAACCGTGGGTCCCTTTCCTTAAGACCAGTTCCATTTAGATGGCTCAACCTTCCCTTTCCTTTCAAGGTGGTTTGAATAAACTGAGAACATTTCAGTTAGTTTTTGCCATCCAGTTTGAAAGGCTGGTTGGATGGTAGGCAAATCTCTTAGAGGAGGCTGCACTAGGGGGTTTGTCATTCCCTGCTACAGTCTACTTGTTTCCTCGGTTTCTGACATCTTTTGGGATTAAGGACAATTGATTTGATAATATGGAGAGGAGGAGAATGAATCGTACCAGCAATGAAGGCTGATACAAAGAGAATTATTGGAATTGTAGGGAGAATTTCTAGCAATCAAGCCTGGATGAAAAAAACGGCTGACAATTGATTAATAACAGATCAATCACAGTGAATTTGATAGCAGTTACTGATCTGACAATGAAGGTCAGATCAGAAGAGGATGAAACTTGTAGTCGAATTGCTCTCCTTTTCGCTTTGATACCATGTCAAGAAAGTGCAAAGAATTTTTGGTATAGAGACTGCATTCATTCACTTCATACAACAGGGGTTATTCCCCTTTTTTAATGTACACAGTTCACCAAAGCAGAAATAACTGCTTTGGTAACTACCTCAAATAAAAGCAGAAATAACTGCTTTGGTAATTGCCTCTAATAACTGCCACTGCTATTTATAGTTACTGAAATAATAACTACCTCTAATAACTGTCTATTGCCCCTATTAATTAAGGGAGAATATTCTGAATTAATATTTATTTATTTTAGCAGTTCCTATTTAAAATATCCAAAACAATCCTATTCTAATAAGAATTCTATATTCTTAAATAATGTTAAGTCCTAATCAACTAGGATAACATATCTAACTCACTACTACTTTCTATTTAACAAGGACACCTAGCATAAACTAAATTTATAATTTACCTTCTTTCTTATTTCTTTTATAAACTCAAAGCTCTTTTGCATCAGTGAGTTATAAAAGCATGAGCTAAGTGGTCTTAGGGGGCGGTTGGTTCACATGGGAGAATGGTAATAGGAATGACAATGAATATAGTGAGGAATGAGAATGGATATTATTATTATAATTATGATGTTAGTTAAGAGGAAGGAATGATTACCATTATCATTGATAGTGGTTGGTTTGTAAAATATATTAAGAAATAAAATTTTATTATATTTTAATTAATTAATTAACAATATTTTAATTAATGATATTGTAATTAATGATATTTTAATTAATAATAAATAATATTTTAATTAATTAATTAATATTAAAAATATTTTTAAAAAAAGAGTCACTATTAAAGAATGAGTTTCATTTCTCTACTAACTGGAAGGTATGGAGGATTCCTCAAAAGTGTGACATCAAACTATTGCCCCTATAATGATAATTAACAACCAATCACTCACCTTTCATTCCGTATTTATTAACCCCTTCCCAAACACATCAACCAAGCACCCCCTTTAGTTTAAAGATTACAAGTATTCTGGAACTGAATTACAGATCTATTTTGGGATCTAAGCAATATTCAACCTTGGCCAGCTGTACCGATGAAAGAAAGTAGTTTAATCATTTTGAAAACAAGGATGCAAAAAACTTTAAGTGAAGTGTTTTTCTTTTCCGGGGATTTGAGAATCATTGAATCATGGTCATCTATATCTATATCAAGGTAGAATTTTGATACGCTCTAAGAAGTATTAAAAACTTTTAGTATTGCTTGGGCGTGTTGGTTGCTTCTGACCTTGGCGTACCAGCTGATTGATCTACTATTATGAATTTCATATGTTGTCATTTCTCATCTGCTAGTAATTATTATACATGATAGTCAAAATCGGGAACTGGACAATGTGTCTCTATTATTACTGTCTTTTACTTTAGGGTTGCATTTCAGCTTACAAAGAGTCACTATCTCCTCATTGTCTCAGGTCTTGAGCTATGATGGGTTGCATCCTCCTGATGCTTTGGCAGTAACAGCAGCTGGAATAGCAGTGTAAGTTACAATGCAAAGTAGTTACTGTTTGTGAAGCATTGCAGAGTTCCATTTGTTGTTAGATAGTTAAAAGTGAAACTCAATTACTACAGAGCTCTTTCAGAAGTGCCAAATACAAAGGCAATTGCAGGAGTTCGAGTTGGACTTGTTGGGGATAAGTTTATTGTGAATCCAACAACTAAGCAGATGGAAGAGTCCGAACTGGATTTACTTCTGGCAGGCACTGACAGTGCAATATTGATGATAGAGGTAATCTCTTAATATAACTTGAAAACTTTCTTGAACAGGAATTCTTTCTGGAAAAGATCATAGTTTTCGTGGCAGACATTGAATTATGTTATCTGGAGTAATTTTAGGGTATTAACCCAGAAGATATGCACAGATTTTAGAAAGTCAAAATAGTTGATGAAATGCTTCACTGTAATCCAGTAATGAAGATTTTGGAAATTTTATTTTTTTAAGTTGGGATTCTTCTCCCAATTGCATATCAAATTGCTCTCTCTTTATATAATCCACATGAAATGGTTGAATGAATGATCTTGTTAGGTCTTCAGTTTATACTAGGAGCCATTGACTAGATACCTTGAGTGCTTAGAATAATTTCAATTAATGAGGATTGGATTAACCAAACATCAATAAGAGAGAGCAAATGGAACATAACATAGGTCTTGACTTTCCAAGTAGCATTGCATTCAAGAAGCACCTTGTTACGCTTCCTCTCAATGATTATTGTTAAGAATAACATTCCCCATTGTTGGGCCTTACCCAACAGTATAAGCTTTTGGGTTGACGTTAAAATAAACCTTGAATCTTGATTGAGTTGGAGCAAATAGTATACTAGTTAATAGTTAATTCTGTTAACAATTTAACACTAAGAGAAAAACTTTCTTTTTTTTGTGAGAGGACAATGAATAATAACCTGTGAAATTAGATAATAATGTTATTCTTTCTTGTGCATTTGCTTCCATTTGTCCTGAAGTGAACCTGTTCCTGCCTACAATCATTTCTAACATTTCCATGAGGACTGAAAAGATATAGCGGTGAATCTATGTTAGTGTTATTGTTTGCCTACATAAGTATGGATTAACTTGGATCCAACTAGCTAGATATCTGGAAAAATGCTTAAATCTTCATGAAGCAGTTCTTTTCTGCATAAAATTGGTTAATTGGTTTCAGCCAAATTCTTCATTAACAGTTATTGTATTCTTCGCTTTACTGATGGAACTTATTATGTTAGCAAAGATCTCCATGTTCACCTGAATATGTTTGTTAATGGTTTGACATTAATCGACTATAGAAAAGTTGAATTGTGTACAACAATTGCTGGCCGTTATCTTTGATCTAATACATAGATCTCATATTCATCACCTGGTCCTGTGCAGGGTTATTGCAGTTTTCTTCCAGAAGAGAAGTTGCTTGACGCAATTCAAATTGGGCAGGTTATTTATCTGATTTGAGTGTGTTGCGTTTCTGATATTGCATGTTTTGCAACCTTTAAGGTATCCTAATTGTCTATTTTAGTCTAGAGGGCAATTATTTGTGGCTGTGAAGTCTAGAGGGCAAGTATTTGTGGCTTTCCACTACATTCACCATGCAGTAATTTATACATGCTTTCACATGCGTGACCATGTATGGTTGTGAGAACTACCATGTGGCATGGAAAGTGAAATTCAATATTGGACAATATGGACATGAAAGTTTCGAACATCTCCTTCGTTTTGCTCTACTTGCTCTGTAATTGTCATGTCATGAAAATTTTCACACTGAAAGGACTGTGCCGTACTTGCTTGAACTAATTCCTAGTAATCAACCTTTTGCTTTGTATACACTAAGTTTACTTTGGTTAGAAGCAATAACATGAATCAGTAGTACTGATTGAGGGATCATTTGACCATGCGTGGTACATATATTCACTAATAGACATCTGACAAGTGAGCACATAAAGAGGACTTGAAACAAATAGCAGAAAGTTGCTACTTCTCTTCCAATTATGGCACTTTGCATCAAGAGGATATCCCCATATCAGTGGGGAATGGGGCCATGTACCGTACTTATTCATGTTTTTCTTGGAGGTGATTTGATTAATCCATGACATCCTGTTATGCTCATGTATGTGTGAGAGTGTGCTTCTGCTCTTCCCCCGTTTCTCTCTCTTTTCTATATTTTTCACTGTTACCATTATTCTCACTTTGTTGCGTAAGAAGAGTCTATTATTAACCAATTCTTTGAATTATTCTTTTGAGGAAATCAAATATTAACTTGTTGCTTGTTCATTAAAAGCCAGGATGCAGTATGTGCCATTTGCAATGAAGTTGATGCTTTGGTGAAGAAGTGTGGAAAGCCAAAAATGTTTGATGCAATCAGATTACCCCCCCCTGTGCTCTATAAACATGTAGAGGTACTTTGAGATCTCTTTGCTTCTGGTCTTGTGTTCATCTAGTTTTGTGGCTAAAGTTTGGGTTGATCGTTGAATGTTATTTCTCCAATACATGTGGTGCTATAGTCCAGTGTTTGTGTACAATTTCTGTGATATAGAACGCTAAATGCTCAAGTTTTTCATGTCACCGTGGACATGCAGGATGTGCCAGAAATTTTGGGCACTCTGTTTGACTGATCTTTTGCCTGTCAAAGAGGCTTGTATATCTTATGTGCATGTGTGCCATATTTTATTGTGCTCCCTGAGTATCTGTTGCTACCTGAGATTCACAAATTATAATGTTTCACAGCCTAAGAGGAAATTCAGCATTATGCACTTAGGCAGACCCTATAAATATGACAGTTCATAAGTTAAACATGTACCCTTGTATCAAAAGGATTTGTTTGGAGCATGATAACTTTTTATCCTCACAACTATTTCCTGTAATATTTTCTCTGTTCCTTTGGGTTTATGCTATCAGTTACCCCTATACTTCTACTTAGAGTATGGTGTTCTGTCTAATTAAGTTCCCTTCTAGTATAATTGTTGTTATATAGTTATCTTTTGCATGACTTGGACAGGAAATCTGTGGTGATGAATTAGTGAAAGCGCTACAGATTAGGAGAAAGATACCAAGAAGAAAGGCTCTTGCATCACTGGAAGAAAAAGTCCTGAATATACTTACGGAGAAAGGGTACATAAGCACAGACCAAAATTTTGGAACGAGTGAAACAGTGGCAGAGATGCTTGAGGATGAAGATGAGGATGAGGAAGTTATTGTGGATGGTGAAGTGGACGAAGGTGATGTACACATAAAACCAATTTTACGAAAATCTCCTCCAGTGGTGAGTGTTGGTTTCTGTTATTACCATTTTATCACGTGTCATTTGTATAACTTCTCTTTCTTTTTGTTGCACGTTTTTAACATCTTCTCTGCATTGTCCTCCTTAAGCTGTTCCTCGAGGTAGATGTGAAGTTGGTTTTCAAAGAAATCACATCCAAATTCCTTCGTAGGCGTATCGTGGAGGTATGAGATCTGCCTAAGTAATGGTTGAGATGAGGAAATCTAAAGCTAGTCTGTCCAATCTTTGGAAAATTTTACCTTTTAACCTGAGACTTGACTTACAAAGTGTATTAAACTATTTGGGGGAAAATTTAGAAAAGGGAAAGGAAATGATAATAGAACAGGAAAGTGGAGTAAAAAGGAAAGGAAGCTTATTATCTTATTTATTGGTTTATATGGGGGAAGAAGGAAAGATGAAAGGAATGATTCCCCCAGCATTAGAGCTTCTGCCCCATGTTATTTTATGTGTTTAACTTTTCTTGGCGGAAACTTTTTTTCAAAATTTCATTTATTGGGAAATAAAATATTACATGTAACTTTCAACATAAGATTTCTTCTTTCTGTCCTTTAATTTTGGATCTAGCAGCGGAAAAAAAGTAATGGTTATATCTGTTTCCTTTCTTGTTTTATTCTGTGTAAATCCGAGAGTTAAGACTTACATGTTTTTTTAAAAAATGCTGCATGAATTTCATTGATTAATGTGACAGAATCTATAAGACTTAAATTTTTTTTCCAAAAAAGCTGCTTGAATTTCATTGATTAATGTGACAGAATCTATCTGATTCAGGCTTGCAAAATTTTGCAGTTTCTCAACTGAATTATGGTTTTGCTCTATAGAACTTTTATGTTCTTATTAACAGTACTCGGACTATGAAATTACACCTGAAACAGAAACATAGTTCAATAATGTGGATTATATGGGACAATGCATAGGAATATTCTGCAACTCCTGGCAGATTTATGTCATCTATCAAATATGATCATAACGATGATGATGTTTTTAATATTCATGTCTTATCATTCATTCTATAGTCATTTGTTATAGGGTGGTAAAAGAAGTGATGGGCGAAACCCAGACGGCATACGCCCAATTAACTCCAGATGTGGATTGCTTCCAAGGGCACATGGAAGTGCTCTTTTTACTCGCGGGGAAACACAGGTTTGTTTTAGTATTATATTGTTGTCGGCAACATGAAGTGATTACCGAATTAAATACTGATTTTTGGACAATAATGAAAATATTTGCATGTTGCAGAAAAGAGATAGTTGGCATAATATGCTCTGTTATACCATCTTTGGAGTGCTATGATGATTGCATTGTTTGTTGAAATGTGTGAAATATTAGCAGAGAAGAAATAATCTCATTCTCATATTTTGTAGGTTACAGCAATGGTTAATATATATACAATTGC